>JAZKJV010001146.1:0-381304 GCA_037367405.1 Ottelia alismoides
TGTTTATAAATAAAAAATAATAAAAAATACAAAGGTTTTCTCTCTAACATTTGTTTTGCATGATAAAATAAAAAATAACAAAAAAATAAAAAATAAAAAAATAAAAAATATTTATAGTTTTTTATTTTGAAAAATAAAAAAGTTTTTATTTAAATTTTGTTTTACAAAAAATAAAAACAGTACGCGCGTGCGCTGCATGGGAGCAGCCACTGTCGCCTTGCCATCAGCCTGCACCGCACCTTATCGCCGCCTGTCCGCACGAAGTTCCACCACCTGAGGTTCTCCTACCGGTCGGCTGCTCCTGTCGCGGCCGCCGCCTCGATCTTCTGAGCCCGTCGCCCCTCCAGCCCGCAGGCAGTGCCCGTCGCCCTTCGCCACCAACATCTCGGCGCTCGCCACCCGACCACCGCAGCCACTTGCAACGCTCCATAGAAGCCGCGCACGGGCGCCACCATCCAGCCATGCCTCCGCGTGAGGCGCTGCACCACACAGAAGTCACCCCGTCGCACCGTTCTAGCCACCGCGATGTCGACCATCCCACTACATCCTGGACGCATCCGCCGCACACGACCCACACAGAGGAGTGCACCTCCACCGCCATCATGCTCCTCCGTCTAGAGAGGAGGACCGTCACCATTCACCGCCTCCGCAAGAGCATCCCCCTTTGTCATATCCCGTGCAGCAACCACCGTGCACGGCGGATCCTCTCCGCCTCTTCGCATCGACCGTCAACGCCTGACCTCCACCGCCAACGCCTGGATCTGGTGCGATCTCCACATAGCCAAAGCTTGCTGCCACCAAATATCGCCTTGGAGAGAAGGTGCAATGGCGGCGACGCCCCCATTGCTCGCGGTGGTGCGCAACCTTCCTGCCACCTTGTTGTTGCTTGAGAATGATCCACATGGAACCCTAGGGAAATTATTAAAAATGGTGAAATTACATTAAAGCCCCGAATATCTTTAACATTGCACGAAGACCCCTGCCAGCTCCAGATCAAACTATATTGGGAAAAATTACAGATCCACCCCCTGGATATTTTTGAAGTTGCAAATGAGCCCCTGCTAGGAACAAACACGTTTAGTTGGGTAAATTACGTTTCCATCCCATAGTTTATTTTTATTATATTTTTCATGCAAAAATAGAGCTATTAACATTTCATTCCCTGTGATCCAAACTATTTTTTTCTTGTGCCTTTCTGATTGAAATAATTACTGCCTTTTGTTCAAAAAAATTCTCAGAGAATTATGCCATGCTCCTGAAGTGTGTATCTTTCTAGCATAAAATTTTCAATGCATTTTCTTATCATTTGATATTATAAAAAATTAAAAAACAGTGTCATTTTCACTTCTTGAAATTCAAAAATTCATAAAAAAATTGAATATTTCTCTAAAAATTTCAAAAAAATAAATTATTTTCTTTTCATGGTCTTTTACTTCTTTGCAAATTTCGTGCATTAATTCTTTTAAAAACCCAAAAAATTGGAAAATACCAAAAATCTTTGAAAAGTCACAAAAAAATTCAACAAAAATAAAAAGAAATCATGATTTCACTTCCTATTTGTAGATATTTTTCTATAGTTTAGCATAAAAATAGTTTCCAGGAGTTTTTTAAATATTTGTAAGTCGCAAATTACTCCAGGCTGTGCACTGTTTATCATTTTTGCCACTGTTTGAAGATACAAAAAATCTGAAAATTCTACAAAAATTACCAAAAACATTGCAAATCCTTTGAAACCCAAAAAAAATTCTATGGATTTTTTGAGCATTTCTGACTATTCTGAAAAATACAAAAGAGTGCAGTGTGTGTATTTCTTCCCTTGTACATATCTTTCCTTTTTTTTGAAAATAAAAAAATTGCAAAATTAAAATCATTAAAAATTGAAAATCAGAAAGTAAAAAAATTATAAAAAATTTTTAAAAAATAAAAAGATAAAAAAAATCACAAAAAACCATGATAGTTTGCCATTGAGATTCCTTTTTCTCTTAATTTATTTTCGATTATTTAAATAACCCTTGGGAATTGTAGCCTCACTGAGTTCGATCCTATTCTATGCAGGTAAATTAGTAGCAAAAAATTTCTCTCGCTTCATTATTATTGTAATTATTTTTGTAGCTTGAGTAGAAAAATATTTATTTGTTTATGCCGGGAATTTTGGGGATCACGACGATAACTTCATATCCATCATTAATAACCAATCCTCGATGATTTTCCGCTCAACACTTAGAGGAATGGCAGAGATGAAGGTTGACCGGTGAGAGGAATGGCCAGGAGTGGCTCGGGTGGAGCAAAGAGAAGAGGTCACATGGCAGCTCTAGAGAGCACCCATGGCCCAACCAGAATATTCAGAAAATAGGAAAATGATGAGAAATTAGAAAGAAATAGAAGGAAGCAAAATTAAGAAAAAGTTAAAACATGAAAGTTGTAAATCTCAATGAGATACTACAAGTTTAAAGTTGGATAAAAATCCAAAAGGGATTAAACAATCAAAAATTGTTTTGATAGTATTTTTAATCAATAAAAACACTGCATTTTAATGGTTTTGTGATTTTTTAGTCTTTATTTTCTTTTTAGGAAAAATATATCTACAATAATTAATCTAAATTATTTTGGGTTTTTATAGGAAATAAAACAAGAAAAATAAAGGAATTGAAAGGGTTAATTTTAATACAATAATTGGGGATATTTACAGGAAGAGGGTCAATTGTTAATAAAGCATAATTAATAAAGATTTCATTGGATTGTTTATGATCATAGGATAATTAAAGAGTATAGTGATGATAAATTAGTGATTCATCACTCCCTATACTTCAACTATGCTCGTATTGGAGCATCTAAAGAATGAAGGAGTCGGATGAATTCCTGACTATGTATGTGAATTTTCAAGGATTAATTCATCAAGGATCACTAATTTGAGTAATCCTAAAATTTTAGGCTCAACTATTCTCTAGTCAAAAGGAATCCAACTTCTCTAATTATCAGACTCTCTTGTTCGTACACATAATATATGGATATGACATTTAGTGTATTGCAATTACGAGAGTAGTTCGATATGTCACCCAAGGTTTCTATCCAGGAGACTCTCCTCTAGACCTAATCCTCAAGACTTGGTAATAAGTCTTTCCTTTGTTCAATCCACCTTATCATTAGTTTGTCAGACTTGAAAATGTAGATTGAAGGCCAGATGATGGAGGGCATAGGTTTGTGCATTTTCTTCTCTCCCTCATAATGGAACATGGATCCTCTCGAGTGCCTTATTACTCAAAACACGTATTTTTTTGTTGATCAATGTGTCCATCAAGAGATCTTGGAATCATCTGCACTTGTTTTCCTAGGAGTACACCAGGGTGTGTCTCTTTTGAGTATCTAAGAAACCTTTGACACCCAGACTTGTATCACTATACGATAAAGAGCCCTCTTTGAGTGCTAGCCTGACTCCTTTGTCCTAATAGCTTTGATCCAAGTGGACACTTTAAAATGGTTGGGAATGCTTGCCTTTGGTTGAAGCTCTTTGAGATTGAATTTTATTTGAGAGCTCTTTTTATTCAATTTTCTTTTTGGTAGGCTAGCTCCACTGCTTTTACCAAGGTGGCGCATACTAATCAATAATTATTTAGTTTCATCACACCCTAGCACATAGGATAATATAAAAATATAGCATGAGAACTTGTTCACATCCTGTCTTGGGTTTATTGACACTCAGGTTTCTTGAAGCCTTCATTGACTTTATCCCATCCTCAAGCATCATTAGATCAGGTCTAAACTTAAATATCCAGTTCTAGCCCCTTAAGTGAAACCTCAACTCATCTCATAATTCATGCAGTTGTGAAAGTGATATGCTGATCATATTCTTTAGAAGGAAGAGATTGAGAGTGCAATATAACGCTCATATCTTTCAGGGGAAGTATGGATTATTAGTCTCAAACCCTAATGACTAAGGATGATTAACTTAGACTCTCGAGATCTCAAAAATGAAGTGTCCTAAAGCCTTGGGTGATAGTAATTATATCAAGGATACACCAACTCCTAAATTGGTGATTTTTTTGAGATTTTTGAATTTTTAAATTTTTATGGGATTTTTTGAATATTAAAAGAAATAATGATTGTCCCAAGCTCATATGAATAGTTGCATTCACTTCTAGCAAGTATGGGTGTAAGTACGGACCATTAGATGACTACCCATATTACTTCAAGGCGGTGCCATTCACATTGTCTTTTAACCACCCACTCTACTAAGGGAGAACATAGTTCCCTCACTGAGAAGTATATCCTCATTAAAGCTCAATAGTTAGAATCATTACTAAAGAAATGTTTTTGATTTTTTAGATTTAATGGAATTTTGCATAAGGTTAGAAGAAAATAGATTAGTCTCACTTAATCCCTTATTTTTAAAAGAATTTTGAAAATATTTTCCAAACTATGCCACATAATATATAGATTTTCAAAACATTTTTCAAACGATTTTCAAAATGAGTCAAATTTCATTTTTAAAAGCATTGTTAAATATTTCTAGAAGTAGTGCCACATATTTAAGAAAATTTTCAAAGCTTTTACAAAGGTTTTTATGAAAACCAGTTCACAAAATAATATACCCTATCCCCATGATTTATCAAAAATTTTCAAAAATTTCAAAATATGAGCTATGGCTAAAGTATATATGAAATATATATGGTACACCCCCTATACTTAGATTTTGCTATGTCCTCATAGCACAAAGTGATATGAAGCCATAAATCATGCCAAATATAGAAGAGCATAGGGGAACTAACTCAAGATCAAATGAGTAGAGAAGGTTAAAAGGGTTCGGGTCCCCCCTATACTTAGGCTGAGAAGAGCCTAAGTAGAGAGATATGCAATGAGGATGTAGGGACTCGAGGTGAATACTCAGAGACTATACAAGGTTCCGCCTATACTTAAGCTGAAGAGTATCCTGAGTATTTGGATGAAGTATAAGGTTGAGGAATCGGAGAATTGTTAGTGTTAGAGGGGAAGTGGATTTACAAAGATGTTATGAATCTACAAAGATGAGGGGTGGAGCAACTAGGGTTGCAAAAAGGTTGGGTGGAAAACACGTTCAAACTCAAGCAAGCAAGCAAGAAATGATACCCATTATTTCACCATTTTCACACATGAGGGCCGTTAAGGTTCGATCAGATTTATCTTATCTGCTTTAGTTAGTGAAATTCCAAATTTCGGGGTCCATTATGCATGGCTTAGAGATAGGTTTTGGGCACTATCCTATATACGTCCTCAGCTCTCAACAAACTACGTAGAATGTATGTATTTCTCTCCATAATCCAAGGTTCATTTTATTCCAACGTATTTTTTTGACTTGCATTAACAGTCTCAATTTTATGCTTTAGAATATCACTGTATTTAGGTGAGCACAGATCAAGCATTCATCGTCTAATGACCATTCTCATTTTCCTTTAATATCCTAAGTAATGAATCGAGAGGAAGATCGAGAAAAACCGTTGCATTTGCGAAATCCATGATGTATGCTTGAGAGAGAAACTTATAGTGCCTCTAACATTCTCCATGCATATGCAAGATTGTAGTGAAAATTTTAACTATATATGCATGCAAGTCGAGGAAACCAGACCCTAAACATGACACTATTAGTGCGAGGAGTTTGAGTTAATTTTGGCTAAATTGATCGATGTTTATGTGTGTCTAAATGAATCAAGGAGAAGAAGAGAATTCTCCTCGATCCATATTGTGTGTCCTAACCTACTATTCTAGCACATTAAATTTGAAAGGGATGCTCGAAGAACCACGTACTAACCCTATGATTGAACAAACAAGTGAAGCCCCATTAGAATGGGGTGAAACAAGCTCCACACACCACACGCAATGTCCATGTTCATCTTACACATGTGAGCCCTCGAATGAGGACCGTTGGAAATGCAATTATTACAATGATTTACAAAACAAATGCATAGACAAAGTGCTAATTTAATTCCTTGATTTCTTCTAAGTTTCTTCTACGACTCCTCTAGCGAGAGATCCAACCTCCATGCCTCCATGTTGATCAAGCATCTTTTATCTTCATGGACCCTACCATAAAAGAAATTAGTAAAAAATTATCAATAAATCTAATCAACAATAATGATGCAAAAATAAACACAACAAGGAGACCAAAATTTTTAAAAATAGTCAACTCAAAAGAATACGATAAAATCCAATAAATAAATAAGGATGAGTCGTGTCTCCGACAACAGTGTCATCTGATAAACTACAAAATCACCCTTTTAATATCATCATTTTAATTGCATAGCATAGGAGGTGATTTCGGATCTATGTAGAACCACACATTGGATTATGTGGAGTATTTATAACTTGGTAAATGTACCAAGGTCGAACACAGGGAAACGAGCCTCTAAGTCAATTAATCAAATTTCAATGATTAATAATTAATGATTAAATTAATTGAGCTAGGCCACTTTATCCATTCAAAATGCATTTCATAAAATAAAGGCAAATAATATGTGTGTAAACATGATTATGTGATGAGAATGCATGAAATAAGAAGAGAGTGATGAACAAGATGCTTCACGTGTATGATAAGAAAACATATTTTTATTTGATTTTTAATCTCTTGAAATATGCAACTCATAATGAACATCTAACATGCATTTTTTTAATTTTTTTGATGTAGAGTAAATGCAGGGCAATATAAAAAGTCATGCAGTGCATGAAGACTGATGCAATTTTTATTTTGTTTTTTAGCAATAAAATTAATGAAAGATGTCATGCAATGCTACAGGTGTATGCATGCAAAAGTATACCCTTAAAATATTCCAATTACCAAGCATACATAGAGAGATTCAATTTCATGATCAATTGGAGCATGAAGATGCATCAAGTCTCTAATAAATTACATTAAAATGAGGAGCGAATGCCACAATGGACACCTAGAATACTGCATCTTAAATTATGCATCAAATCAATGGAATAATATTGCTGTCATGAAGAGCATTAAATTAGTAAAATAATAAAATTAAAATCAACTAATTTGGGAAGTTCATATGCTCAAGTTATGACTAAAAGAGTGAGTAGGATTTAATTGCAATAAAAAATGAAGATAAAATAAATAAAATATGCAATTAGGTCCTTGATAGGGGCATAAAAGTAATTTCCATAAGCCAACAGGGTCCCCTTACAATTCAATATAGCATGACATGTGAGGCACACACGCCTGGGTGAGACTTAATTGCTATTATTAAAAACTTGCCGAGCGTAAGTGCAAATTTGTTAGCCTACATGCGCTCTGCACACGCAGGTGTTAGGCTCAAAGCGAGGTGAGGGTCGTGGCAAATGGCTCAGGATGCGTGTCAGCCTGAGGCGCCTCGAAGGTGGATCGACTCCACTAAGCTTATTGGAAGGGGACAGAGTTACGCGGATGCATCTAGGCCATTGGATGGCCGATCAGGAGGCACCATCCAACAATATATTCTCAATATGGAGCTTTCCCCTCCGCCACGAAGGTGGCAGCGATATTGAGCCTTCGACGAGATGCCGTTGCCTCCTCCAAGCTCCTTCATGATGTCTGAGAGTCGAGGAAGCTAGCTGAATGTCGGACGAAGATGCTCACGGGTCAAGGAGGTGCTAGCGGGTGACGACGAGGCATGGTGATGAATGATTGTTGAAGGAGAAGCTATAGAACGGAGCTCCTCTGAGGCATCCGACCATTAAGGTTTGACATGCAAAGGGCTTAGATGTGTATAGCCGAATTGTGGGGGAAGTGGATGGAGGGCTGAGGGTAGAGAAGGTGAAGCCTAGAGCGATATCTCCTCCGTGTTTAGCGGAGGAGATGACCTGAAGTGGAGGGGGTTGCAGACAAAGGAAGGTAGTGACCTGAGGGTAGCACGAGGATCGATGAAGTGCGATGACTCTTAGAGGATGGTGCGTTGTAGGTGGAATAATGTGTGTGCATGGAATAAATTGAGAGAAAACAACATGGATGAGGGTATAGGGCAGCAGAGAGGAGGTATTTAAAGGAGGAGGAATGGTGATGTCAGGTGATTAAGGGGAGAGGTTTGTAATATACAAACATTGCACTAGAAGATCGATCTTGAATTGTTGGGAGATACGCGAGAGAGTGTGGGGTCTTAGTGCTACGTGGAGGTGGTGTTAGCTTGTGGAAGGGAGGTCGGCGGTGGTTGCCAAAACAGGAAGGGGAGTGGGTACGGCGAGGCGTAACGACGAGTGAGGGAGATGCGAGAGATGGATGTTGGATATGCATGCCCACGACAAGCCATTATGCAATAAATGTTATTGAAAATATCATTCCCTGATCTGAAATGGAGAATAATTAATTTTCATAATAGGTCCCTTAGTACAATTAGGGTTATGTACCATGGACATCTTAATAATCATACTACCATTGATTCAATTGTTGAATCATAGAGGTTGATGCTTGGATGAATATCTAAAGAGTTAGATTGAGGACCCATCAAGCACCCTCAAATGATTATTAAGAGATGATCTCCAACATGAGTAGGAGATGACAATCCTTTCTCCTTTGGCTGATATTTGACCAATCTCTTGATGCAAGTCCTCTGCAAAGGAATAGAGATTCGGAGGTGTTTGATAAGTTAGGTAAAATACTTGACTAAACGAGATCAAGATAACCAAGTCCTATGTCATATACTGTCATGATATAGGCACGCCTCCTCTGACGAGAGACAAATGTGTTGCTATATGTTTTAGTATGTACATTTGGTAGACCGACAGGTTGATGATCTAATCAAGGTCTATACATCGGTGAGCTGGTGTGCATACAAGAGCATATGAGAAACGCGATCTCTCATAGGGATCATACAGGTTCATTACTGAACCAGGTGCACGGTCGTCTCGCTTTGGAAGCTTGATTGAATTTGTAGGTTTGATATATGCTTTTGGAAAGTATATGATCAATACCTAGGTATGATATATGCTTTTGGAAAGTGTATTGATCAATACCAACTCCCAATAATCAAATGAGAAACTTAATGATAAAACCCTGAAGAAGACAATCTAAAAGAGATCTAAAACTTTGGGTTTACTCTAGATCTTCCAGTATGCAGGATGCACATGTATTAGGAATACCGGAGGGTGATGTGATCATAAATGATTGTATAACCATGACGCTTCCATTCCGAGGGAGTGATGAAACAAGTCTGGATTTTAGTGACTTCTCTCACTAGAGAAGTAATTTAATCTTGGTCCAAATGATGGATAGTGATCTGAATGTGCTTTAGATGCAATAAGAAGATTAGATTTATAGCTTTGATTTAATCAAACATCTTTGGGAGGTCCCTAAGATCTATATTTGAGATGTGATCTCAATATTCAAGTCACTATACATGGAACGTACAATCGCATTGTCCTTATCTCCAAGTATCCGCAGAGAAAGCGCATTGTTCTTGATAGAGTTCAAAAATATTTCCATTATTAATATGTATCTGAGCATTGAGATAATTTGGTAATTAATTGTGATTCAATTGTTATAAATAATTTGAATACGATTCATATTATTTGGTCACATGAGAAGAGTTATCTTGGATAAATTAATTTTATTTAATTATCAAAGATATGATTAATGTATCATGGATATTATAAATATGATTTGTAATATGTTTGAGAGATTTAATTGTAAATAGAATTACAATTAAATGTTGTTGTGAATTGGATTCACAATAAATAATTAATTGTAAATCTAATTTACATATTATGTTGGACATATGAATACGATTCATATTAGTCGATGGGTCAGAAGAGTAGTCTCAGTTTATTGGGTGATAAAGGAATATGGAAAGAAGATGAGGAATCTAGAGATCGGTTTGCATGATCCGAACTAGGTTCTTGGGAATTTCCTTGAGTTATTAATGATGCCAAGTCCATGGAATCGATGTGGGTGTCGACGGAGTCCCGACTACACCATCCATGGATCGACATTAGGAAGAAAGAGAAGATCGATGCATGAAGAAGGATAGAGTGATAAACGAGGAATAAAAAGGAGTGTAAAACTACAGAAAGGCTCGAAATGAGCAGGGGGGCAAAAGAGAGAACACATGACAAAATTTATGCAGGTGCGCGGGACTTGATCTTTGAAGTTTAATCTAGATCCATACAAACACAGCATAAAATTGGGATCACCAACTCTACACATGTGAAGCTGTAAGGGATCAGCTATTTATTATCATTTCAGTTTTAGAGTTGTCATTTCAGGCATATCTTATAACAAGTCCTTAGTATGCTAACCCTATAGGAGAGAGAGTACTACCAAAAAAGTATCCCTTACTTGTCCTCCTCCTTTGTAAAGTATAATCTGCACTTTTTGAGGTCCTTGTAACCCTTCCTGGATCCTTACTTAGCCAAAGAAATAAAGGGAGGAAGCCGATAGGCAAAACCACTACGTCGGACCTCACTCACAACGGAATAAACTGTGAGCATGCAAGGACCTACTCAGATACAAACTGATGAGACAGACACACGTGTGAGTTCGTGGCCTAAGCTCAGTACTTCAGACCAAGTCGATGTTCCACAAAAGGCGATACCACCATCGATGGTAGGGCCCTACTCAGTTACGTATGATAGAATCGCTAATACTTTGGAAACTCGGGCGATACAGAAGGCAGTTATAGATTGGGTTTTTGGCTCTAATCCTTAGCACATCATGCTTCACTCATGGGAGGGGTTTTGGTCCCCTTTTAAGGTAACTGAAAATAAGGAGGGATTTATGAACCCAAGGAAATGAAGTCCATTATATATTTAATTAAGGTCGAAGTTTATTTAGCAGTCCCCTTATTTTAGATTTTTTGGGTTTTCACCCTTTTTGAGTATTTTGCATACAAGCGCCTAATGATTTGATGATTTTCATTTAAGTCCTAGGTGCTCAAAATCATAGGGAGATAGCGTAATAGCTACGCAAGTCAATTCGATGATGGAAATCTCACCACTGAATCTAATGATTTATGCAGTGTTAGAGGACTTACAGTGCTTCCCGGCTTTGTCCATGTGGTATGCAAAATAGAATTTTTAAACCTACCTACATGATGGTTTGCATTCGACAAAAGCGTCCTAAATAGTAGCTTCTATTAGAGGTGGAGAATCATATGTTAATTATTCAGAACTGAGATCGAAAGTCCGATCTTTGATGCCACTCGGTGCCCGCCACAATGGGCTCTACAAGCGTTGTATGTGACCTCTCTCAGCATGCAATCTTAAGTCCAAATAACCAACATTTATTTATTTGACTATATCCAAATGTAATAGATTATAGGCACATAATTCTTATTAGGTTTTGGACCTAATTACCGATTCAAGCAACCTAAGTCTGTGGGCTCCATGCACCCAAAACAAATGGTTACCGATTCAAGCAACCTAAGTCTGTGGGCTCCACCTTATCCACTTCTTTTGTTGTCGTCATATTGACATCCTTGTAGGGTACTGCAGGGTCGGTGACGGGGTGCTTCTGAAAAGCACCTGAAGAGGAAAGAGCTGTTGAACTTTCCGCCATCTCCTCAAAATTTTGGTAAAGGACGTCCTCTATCTTATTGAAGTGACTTCCCCCACAAGCGGCATCTACCAGTTCTGATTCTTAATGCTTAAATCCCCAAAGAAATTTTGTACAAGGTTGGTCTTTGGAATATCATGATGGGGCATTTCTCCGTTAGATCTTTGAATCGTTCCCATGCCTCGTGAATAGGCTCTTGGGGCATCTGGGAGAAATTAGCAATCAAGGATCGCATTTGGTTGAGTCATCTAAGTGGATAATTCTTGTTCAGAAATGCGGACCTCAACTCTTCCCAAGTAGTGACAACCTTTCCCAAGTGATTTAACCAATACAAAGCTTTGCCCATCAGACTGAATGGAAAAGCGGTCATCTGCACTATCTCTAATGGGACATTTGGGTAGTGTACTGTTCCGCAAATGCGATTGAACTGTTGGAGGTGTATATAAGGTTCTTCATTAATATTTCCATAGAATATTGGGAGAAGAGGTAAAATCGTAGGCTTAATCTCAAAATGCCCATGAACCGCAGGGATTTGTATCCAAGAATTTATCTGTCCTACCCCTGGATTGTAAGCATCTTTTAGTGTAGGCTTAGCCCCAGGTTCTATATGAGATTCTTCTCCCCCATTCCCGCCTCCACGGTTTTTGTTATCCCCCTCTCTTCTATCTTCTCTTTCCTATCTCAGCTCGAGAATCATGTCAATACGTTCTGAAAATTAGCCTGCTCTGCTATCTGGGCTTGAATTGTCTGGATGGAGGCTAAATGGTGCTGTTGATCTTGCTCTACTCTGACATAGTTCCCTTTCCCTTTGGTGGCATCAAGTGTTCGGTGTCTGACTCTTAAAATGTGCATGATACTCGATTAGTACTCAGAATTGATGGAGTCTCAGATATTAATTCGAGATTAAAGCCAATCCCAAATAGTGGATTGATGGATGTTGTGAAGGGTGAAGTGAAGAAAGAGGAAGATTCAGGAAGTGAGTCTCCCCGAATAGAAGGTGAACAGCTCGGAGTGTAGAATAAGTTCACAGAGTCCGAACGAGAAATACTCTGGTCCGACATCTTCAAAATTATTAGGTAGGATGCGAGAATACGAAGGTCAATGCAAGAGTAAAAGTGAATGAAGGCACAAACTGCGTAGAAGGATCTTTATTGCTAGCAAGCAAACACAATACAAACACCCAGTTCAAAAACTCAACTCAATGTGAAGACCATGAAGGTTCGATCATCAATCTTGTTAATTTTAGAATTTGGTGACAATACTATCTATCAGAGCGGTTAAAGAGAGTTGTTAGGAACCCAATGCTCTTAGGATACTGGCCCAATCCCAAAGTTAAATCTTTCTCAGCCAGTATGAATTACGGACCGTTTACCGGCTACCCGATCAATTCAATCTATTAAGGACGTCACGGGCTGCTTTACCGGCTACCGGAGAGATCCTCACTGGAGAACGACTAACCCAAGATAGTAGTCTGAAAAGAGTTCGGTTGTGGCTCTATACTAGTGTACGGGTCGCTCTCTCACTCAAGCAAACCAAACAATGAGGGGGTTACTCTCCCCAAAACAATGATTTTTCCGTATATTTTTTAGGGTCGAGTTTTCTTTAGCAGTCCCGTATTTTAGGCATTTGTCACTTGGTTAAAATATTTTCAAAGAATCACCTACCGAGTGTCCAATTTTCTTTTTAACTTATGTAAGTGAAAACAATGAAGGATATCGGAAATGCCAACACGTGATTAAAAACAATGATGCATGCAAAGGTTAGAGATGCATACCTTGTCGCCAGCACTCTACATGCAAGTGATCCGCACAAAATTTAAATAAATCATCCTATATGATGCAAGTGAACTGTCCTAGATGATAGCTACTAATAATGGTAAAGAAAAGTTAATTTGACTATGTCCAAATTACGCTCTACTCTATAGGCACAGAAATTTCTTGTTTAGGGTGTTTGGACCTAATTAATTACCTGACTCAAGCAAATTAATTAAAGACTGCAAGATGTAGCTCACGAAATCCGCGGGAAACAAAGAAAAATAAGGCAATGAAAACAAAAATGGTGAGGTCCCCCAAGGGCACCACGACACTTGGCGAAACAGACCCCGCAACCAATGAATGTCCATTTACAAGAGTTCAAACACTAGAAAAGAAAAACCCTCTCTATCTCTCTCTCTC
This sequence comes from Ottelia alismoides, assembly GCA_037367405.1. Taxonomy (NCBI): domain Eukaryota; kingdom Viridiplantae; phylum Streptophyta; class Magnoliopsida; order Alismatales; family Hydrocharitaceae; genus Ottelia; species Ottelia alismoides. The sequence continues at coordinate 13,672 of JAZKJV010001146.1, forward strand.
TTTTGCCTCCTTCACTTCTTCTTCTCCTATTCTCATGCTATCATGCAGCTTGGTGAAGAATATAACCGCCTCCACGTCGCTTGGTTGCTTCGACTCTCCTAGGATCGCCTCCTTCGCTCCACAGGCCCTCGCAAGAAAAAGAAAAGAGAATGTGTAAGAAATATAATTATCAAATATGAGAAAGAAAAATGAAGCAGATGCAGTGGATATGAACAATGGAATAATGTGGCAAATTATAAATAGATATTTACAACCAAGAATAGCAGGTCAAAAGAGAAACCTAACAACCCTCGTCGTGCCTCCCCGGCAATGGCGCCATTTTGTTGTTCGCGATTTTCTCAAGGATCGGAAATTAGTGATGAATAAGTCATTATTATACCAAAAAATTCGGCGACAAACAAAAAATTATTTTTTAGTAATTTTGCTATGTATTAACCTGTATAGCGGACATGGTCGAACTCAAGGAGGCTACAAATCTCGAGGGTTATTCAAATAATCAAAAATCAATTAAGAGAAAATAGAAATCTTAGATGACAACTATCCTTGGTTTTTGGGATTTTTTAACTTTTTTTATTTATTATTTCTCAATATTTTTTGTATTTTTTATTTTTAAATTTTTAGTAATTTTGATTTTGCAAAAAAATTTAATTTTCAAATAACGAACAATATGCACAAGCACAAGAAATATGCACACCAACTATTTTTTTTATTTTTTTAAATAGACAAGAATGTATAGAAAATTACAGAAAAATTTTTTTTGTGTTTTATATATTTTGAAATATTTTTAATAATTTTTTAGATTTTTCTGTTGTTTTTGTGATTTTATAAAAATCAAACAGTGCAAAACAAGGAAAACAATGCACAACCTGGAGTAATTTGCAACTTAAAATTATTTTAATAGCCAAAAACTCTAGTAATTATTTTTATGACAAAATAGAAGCAATTAGCTACAAACAGGAACTAAAATCACTATTTTTGGATTTTTATAGAATTTTATGTGATTTTTATAAGATTATTTTTTTCACAAATTTTTGGAGTTTTATATAGAGTTATTGCACAAAAATTGGTCAGAAATTTAAAGACACCAAAATACACCTACATTAATTATTTTTGAATTTTTAAGCACTTTTTCGAATTTTTATGTATTTTCAAATTTCAGGCAAGCAAAAAGATATTGTTTTTGAATTTTTAAATATATCAAATGTCAACAAAAATTCATGAAAATTTTATACAAGGTTAAAAACCACATCAAGAACATACGCCATTTTTTTCAAATTTTTTTGAACAATAAAAATATTTATTTCATCAAAAGAGCAGGCAATTGAAGTCTAGTAGCACAGGAACTGAAACACAATTATTTAAAAGTTTCTGTAGAGAAAACGAGAAAAATAAACTTAAAGGTGAAAAGTGGAATTTACCCAAAGGTACTCCTGAAGCGAGGATATTTTTGTAGATATGAAATCCTCCAAGGATAACTTTGTAATTTTTCCAACCTTTTTTTTCCCAAAAACCCCACTAGGGTTCTTTATATCTCAGTTTCTTTTGCTGCTTACACAAGCAGGAGGGCTTCCACCTCTAGATCTTGGGATCACTGAGTCGGTGGTGAGGCACCGTTGAAAGGGAGCAGCAGGGCGGTTAAGAAGGAGGCGTGTAGGTGGCATGCCTCCCAGGTGGTCGGGCGTCGCGGAGGTTGGGCCGCGCGGGAGGCGACTGTCGGTGAATGAAGGCGAGGCACGTTGGGTCAGCACCACTGGGAACTCGAAGTTGTGGCGGGGGAGGTCTAGCATGGGAGACAACCGGTGTAGTTAGTGGGAGGTGCTTCGCACGGGGGAGTCGGATGGTGGTTCACGGCTGGAGCGCGCAGACACACGGTTGCAAGCGGGGCTCCCGTGCGCAGAGGAGGGTGGCTACAAGCATGTTCGACGGTGCTGGGCGAGGGAGACGAACGCGACGGTGAGAGGCTGATGACGAGCCGAGCGACTAAGGCAAAGGTATCTAGATGGTCGTTGTGACCTCGGTCACTCAGCTAAGTCAATCAAGAAAAATCAGACCACTAATAATAGACAAAATCGATCAAAAACGCGAAAGTGGTCTCGCTATTGGATTAACCTGGTATAGCGACCAGGGTCAAACTCAAGGAGCACGGATTGGCCTTTCGGCCTACGAAGTAGTAAAAAGGAATAAAATAAAAGAACAAAATATTTTTAGTGGTTTAATTTATTTTATATTTTTTTGGATTTTTAATGTATAAAGAAAATAAGAAAAACAAGTAAACACACACTTCAACAAATTATTAAAGGCACTAAAAATCAATCAAAAATTCAAACAAAAATATTTTTATGTGTTTTATAATTTTTAGTGTTTTTGGTGAATTTTTGAGAATTTTCGGATGTTTATTTAATTTTCTAAAAATCAAACAGTGGCAGAAATCAAAGATACTGTCCAGCCGAGCTAAAAGGGCTTAGACAAAATATCTAAAGCCCCCAAATTAGCTGGGAAGTAATTTTCCTGTAAAGAGAATAAAACAAGGAAAATTTAGGCACCTATTTTATTATTTTTGGATTTTTGGTTTAATTATTAGAAGTTTTATAAGTTTTTAGGTGTTTTTCAATTTTTAGTGGTTTTTAGTAATGAAAAATAGCCAAAATTTTGTAGAAAATCAAACACAACAAAATGGACAGTAGACAATTTTTTTGTAATTTTTAGACACTATTTAATATTTTTTGTGATTTTTAAAATTAGACAGTGAAGCAAAATAGAGGTTTTTGAATTTTTAAAAATATCAAATGGAAACAAAAATATCCTCAAAAATCCTCAAAAATTATACACCATGGCAGGAGCCATGTATCCAATTTTCGTTGGATTTGGAGGTAATTTGCTATTTTATTCAAAAATAAAGAGAGGGCATAGTGCACAGGGACCAAAGTGCAAATACCCAGGAGTCTGGGGGGTCTGGTGCAATTAACCCAGCAAAACACGTGCCACGCGCATGCCTGGGGCACTTAGGGACCCAAATATAATGAAAATAAGTTCCAAGGACTTATTGGTAACAGGTACCAAAAGTCCAGGGCCTTATTCGCAAAATACCCAAAATATCACGCACAAGTTGAAATATATCACGCACAGGGGTATAAATGCAAATAAACTAAAAGTTTCATTCAACTGTTAACAACCAGAACTACAGGGGCATATAGTGCAATTAACCCAAAGAAACCACGTGACGAAGCACGTGTCAGACCATGTATAGGGGCATAACAGCAAATAAAAGCAAGCACAAGGGTCTCTATGCAAGTTTTCCCAAAACTAAACAACTAAATTAACTAATTACAGGACTAACTATGAAATAAAATAGCAGAGGGGGCCTAAGGGTAAATTACCCTTTATTACTCGAATCGCAGGATGAACGCCACGTGTCTGATCAAGCGGTCGAGGGCGACTGGGGGTCCAACGCTGCTCTCCTCGGAGTGATCCAACGGCGGGGTGATGGCCACATGTCTGATCAAACGGTCGAGGACACTCAGAGGCTACACCCCTCACTGGACCGACGGCTGCGATCGACTCTCCTCTGATCTGACGGTAAAGGCAGCTCCAGGGATGAACGGCCCAGATGACACCTAGAGCGGGAGGACTGATCGGATGGAGGAGGAGGATCCTCGAAGAACAGATGACCGGCGAAGTTCGCCGGCCCGGTGGCTTCACTCCGGGGCTCCTCTGCTGCGCCTGAAGGTCGGAGAAGCTCTGCAAGGGTGTCCCGCAGCTGGTGGTGGGCTCCGATGATCCAGCCGAGCTCTGAGGAGCTCGGGCAAGGTCGGCGGAGCTGTGCCTCCTGGCTGAATGACGAAGGACCTCAGATGGCCTTCGTTCAACCTGCAAAGCAATCCAGAAGACTCGCGGGTCGAGGGCAAACTGCCTCGACCCGGTTAGGCGGAGTGATGGTGGTCTGTGGGTCGATATGGTGAGCTCCGGCGAAGGGGGTAGACGGAGGAGCTCGACTCCCAGCTCCTGTGCGAGCTGAGTTGGATGGAGGAGTGAAGAAGGTGCGTCGGAAGGAGGCGAAGGTGTTTGTGGGGTCCGATGATCGAATCTATCTACTGGATGGTCGGAATCGATGGAATGCAGCGGAGCGGCGATTTGGGCGTAATCAAAAATTAAAGGAAAAGGCGGAGCGAAATGGATACCTGGGTGGACGAAGAGACTGGGGAGGAGCTGGGGAAGCTCCTGGTCGTTGCCTCGAGGAGCGTCTCCCTCCGAGGCTCGGTACTCCTGCTGGTGGCGGAGCAGCGACGGCGTAGCTCGCCGGGTCGATGGTCTCTCCTCCTCTCCTTGCTTCGACAGCACCGGACGCGAGCTATCACTCTCGCGCACTCTCTGGAGCTCACAGGTGAAGGGTTCGAATGGCCAAAGATAGGGAAATAAGGTGGCGGAGCTCGGCTTTATACGTGGGGGTGATCCGGAAAGAATCACGTGGGTAGGGAAATCAGGAGCGCGGATCTCGATGCGGTGGCTCCTGCGAGGGTCTCGGGTGTATCGCGAAGAAGTCGGACCCGGGGTTTGGTGAAATGGGTGTCGGATCAAGCGGGTAGAAAAGGGAGAAATCGGGTCCGTCACCCAGATCCGAGACGGGGTGGTCCGGGGGGGGGGGAGTTGACCGGGCGGTCAACACTCCCAGGACCCAATGGGAACACGCCACGTGGATATTATTTGGAAGTGAAATAACAGGTGGCAAATGGCCGAATTTGTAAAAAGTTAAAACATGAAATTTTTTTATTTTAATTTTTTCTGTTTTTTTGTGATTTTTAATAAATTTTTAGAAATAAAAATAAGGTACTTACATTATATAGCTATATATAGGTATATGCACAATATAGGCTTTTTAATTTTTGATTTTTTAATTGTTATTTTTATGCAATTTTATTCCTATTTTATATTTTATTTATTTTCATTATAAAATAAGGAATAAAAAGATATTTTTATTTTATTTTTATTATTTATATACATAGGTAAAATAAATTTATGTACATTTATATACATGGTATATTTACAATATGTTTTTGTGTTTTTAATTTTGCTATTTTATTTGGTTTTTGTTTTGATTGTTTTTATTTTATTTATTTACACTATATAATATAGAATATTTACAAAAGATTATAAAAATTAATTTTATTTATTTATAAGGCTAAATAAATATGTAGGTGAGTCTATGTACATGATGAAAGTGGTGTTTTTGTTCTTTTTGATTTTTCTCTTTTTATCTTGTTTTTATACTTATAAATATGTACAAGTATTTACAAGCATATTTTAGGCTATTTTTGTGAGGAAAATATTGTTATTTATTTACATAAATATGTACACACATGAACCCCTATCTCCCTCTACTTTGGTTTTTATGCGGTCAGGCCCATGCTGAGCCCTCCCTTGGGTTAGGTTGCTCAATATTTATTCTAAATATTTCCCTCTTTTTCTTTTTAATCTTTATTCTTTTATTTTTGCACAAAAACATGCTAATTATAGGTTTTTACACAATGCACGCTTTTGGTAATTATTCCTATTTACACATATCTACATGTATTTGCAAAGGCTTTTGTAGCTAAAATATAAGAATAAAGAGTGATGAATGAGTATTCATCACCCCCCTATACTTAACTTTGCTAGTCCCTTAGAAAACACTTATTTGAAAAAGAAGTGAAAAAGAAAGAAAGAAAAAGAAAAAGAGGATGTACACGGATCAAGGCTGATTATTAAACTTGCCTTCATTAAATTGGGGTATGGAGCTCGATCAGATCTTTGGATTATTAATGTGTCGGAACCTCATTTGGACTTAAGTCTAAACTCAACAGCCTCTAAGTTCCACTAATCTATAACCAAGACTCCTCAATGCTCCAGATCAGAACAAGTCATCAATCACAAACCCTGAAGACCATGAATCTTTTCTTGTCCTGTGAAAGTGAGGTCTAAGCTCTCCACCTCAGAAATGGCAACTTGACAACCCTCCCTAATAAGGTAACTCTATGACCTCAATCTGGCCACTCTTTCCTCGAGGAGCGGGGTATTCCCTTCTAAGTTCAAGTTCAACCGGCTCAAGAAGAGGAGGAAGAAGAGAATGGGTCAAGGCCAGTGTAGCCAAGTACCCTTGGGAGCTTGACCAGTGTAGCCAAGTCACCCTGCTGCAAGCTACAACAGGTGGATCATGAACTCAAGCTTTGCTTATTGCACTCTATATACATACTCCGGTGGGATTATCATTTTCTATCAGACCCACCACTTTTTTGGAGTTATTTTCTTTTTGCACATTTTTTTTCAAGTGCATCTATACAACATGTACATGTGCAGCATATATACAAGGAGTTTTTCCTCTTGAGCCAGTAGACTATCCCTCTTTTGAAGCTTTATTGCAACCCACAACTCCCGTCGTTAGACCTCATGGCAACCAGACCAAGTTGAGACGCACTTCCTTCACTAAAAGAAGAAGAGAGGTTCCGCCTAGAAGTACTACCCTCATATGCTACCCCAAGTCAAGGAAGACTGCCTCCTCACCACCTCATTCGTAGAGAGCTCGGTGCATAGTGCTGGTGTCCAAGTAAAGCCATAATCTATATGAGTCATGTGTTGTTGTTAAGTGCTCTACTTAGGCTCATTGAGATGACATGTGATCATAGCCTAGTGGACTCAAAGAATTAAGTCACCATGGACCTGAAAAGCCTTAAACCTAAGCCCTATAAGGTTCCTCTTAGAAGTTAGGTGGATTAAGATCTTAATCAAGCTCCATTTCTCAATTTGATTCCAGGCTAGTTTAAATGTCAACTATCATCCAGAAAAACTATATACATATGTACACAAGATGCTTATTTACACAAATTTTACAAACATGCAAAATTTTTGAAAAATGTTTTGAAATCATGAATGGATGATGCATGAAGTGCAAGTTTTGCAAAAGATATTTACACACATTTACACAAGATTTTTGCAAACTTTTGATTTTCAAAACATTTTGGAAAAATTTTGTACTATATACATAATTTTGATAAGAAAATATTTACACAAGCTTTACACAAAAGATTTTTGAAATCATTTTTACGAAAATAATTTGTACACTAGCTATTTATGTGCAAATAAAAGAATGTTTATGTACATGAAAATTTTTTTTAATTTTTGTGATTTTTAGCCGTTTTATTTATTAACACACTCACACAAAGTACGAGTTATGGCTAAAGTATATATGAAATATATACACCCCCCCTATACTTAGCTCGAACGATGTCCTCAGAGTCGAGAGCGATGAAGAAGACATAACTCGTGCTAGGTATAGGGAAGTGAAAAGAAAGGCTATATACAAAGACGAATGAATGAAAAGTCAAGAGGGTCTCGGGTCTTCCCCCTATACTTAGGATTAAATAATCCTAAGTATAGCAGGCTGTACACTAAGGGAAAACCGAGTGGAGAATGTACAGGGTCTACCCCCCCATACTTAGGGTAAAATATCCCTAAGTATAGGCAGCAAAACAGGGGTAGGTAGAAACAAAAGGAATACTCAAAAGGTCTCACATACCCCCTATACTTAGGGTAAAGTGCACCCTAAGTGTAGCATAATCACAAGATGAAGAAAGGGATGTGGGACTAAAGAATGTAGTGATATGGACATCTGGATCTATACAAGGCGGAAGATCAGTGAAACTCAGGCGTGAGATGCATTAGATGTGAGTCAAAGACCACATCTCACGCAAAATGAATAGGGGCAAGATCAGCGACCCGCGGCTCATGATCTAGAAATGGCTTGAGCCGCTGGCCGTTCACTCGAAAGGTACTCTCAGAAGACAACTCAGATATATCAATGCTACCGTTGTCGTGTACCTTTCTGACCAAGTAGGGTCCCTTCCATTTGCTCTGTAGCTTCCTTGGAAACAAACGTAGCCTCGCATCAAACAACCATACTCTCTGTCCAATCTCAAAATGCTTGTGGCTGATATGAGAATCATGCCACTCCTTCACTCTTTCCTTATACTGTAGGTTGTTTGAGAAAGATGTATCTCTAAGATCCTCCAGGGCGGCTAACTCTTCCCTCCTCTGGTCTCCCATACCATCTGGATCCATAAGAATATCTGTAACTGCCCAAAGTGACTTGTGCCTCAGCTCAACAGGTAAATGGCACGGCTTGACATATACGAGGTGAAAGGGAGATGTGCCCAATGGTGTCTTGAAAGACGTCCTATATGCCCACAAGACCGAGTCCAAAAGCTGTGACCAATCCTTTCGGTCAGGGCGGACGACTTTCTGCAATATCGTCTTGATCTCCCTATTCGACACCTCGGCTAGACCATTCGTCTGTGGATGGTAAGGTGTGGCAACACAATGGTCTATACCGAACTCGCTAGCAAGGGCCTTCACCTGGTCGTTGATGAAATGAGATCCCCATAAGAAATCAAAACTCGTGGAACCCCGAACCGCATGATGATATGTTTCCTCAAAAATCTGCAAACTGTCCTCGCATCAGCGGCTCGGGCGGGGATAGCCTCAACCCAACGACTAACATAATCCATGGCCAACAGAATGTACTCAAAAACCTGACTTTTAGGGAATGGACCCATGAAATCGATGCCCCGTGCGTCAAAAACCTCACAGAAGTGAATGGGCTGCATCGGCATCATATCACGCTGTCCACAAGTGCCCATCCTTTGACAGTCAGTACACCTCTTCACGAACTCATCTGAGTCCTTGAAGAGGGTAGGCCACCACAAGCCGGATTGGAGCACTTTCTATGTCGTTCTCCTCCCAGAATGATGTCCTCCTGCCTCAAGCTTGTGGCAGTAAGTGAGGACGCTATGGTGTTCCTCCTGAGGAATACACCGACGCCAGACACTATCCCCTCCTTCGTGGTAAAGGATGGGATCCTTCCAGTGGTAGGACTTGGCCTTCGCAAGGAAGGTCTCAAGCCTCTGCCTGGGCCAATCTTGTGGGACTTTCCCAGCAACGAGAAAGTTCACAATATCGGCATACCATGGGAGTGAGGCGATAGCAAGGATCGCCTCATCTGGGAAGGTATCTCGAATGGGATCAATCTGCTCAGACTCCTCAGGCTGCTCTAAACGGGAGAGATGATCAGCCACCACATTCTTGACTCTAGGCTTGTCCTTGATCTCAATGTCGAATTCTTGGAGTAGAAGGATCCATCTAGTAAGTTTGGCCTTGGCATCCTTCTTTGCCATGAGGTACCTGATGGCGGTGTGATCTGTGTACAAAGTCACTCTAGATCCAATGATATACGATCGAAACTTATCTAGGGCGAACACTACGGCTAGCATCTCCTTCTCTGTGACCGTGTAATTCTGCTGGGCGGAATCCAATGTGCGGCTAGCGTAGTGAATGGCAAATGGAACTCCATCCCTCCTCTGTCCCAGCACAGCCCCTACGGCAAAATCGGAGGCATCCGTCATGATCTCGAATGGGAGAGACCAATCAGGCAGCTGGAGGACAGGAGCCTCAATCACACACTGCTGGACAGTCGCAAAGGACGAAAGACACTTGTCATCGACAAGGAACTCGGTGTCTTTCGTCAAGAGGTCAGTCAATGGCCGGGCAATCCTGCTGAAATCCTGAATAAATCTCCTATAAAATGCAACGTGCCCCAGGAATGACCGTAGCTGCCTCAAATTGGAAGGCGGTGCGAGTTTTCTAATGACATCAACCTTGGCCGGATCCACCTCCATGCCCCTGTTGGAGATGATGTGGCCAAGCACCGTCCCTTGAGTCACCATGAAGTGACTCTTCTCCCAAGATAGAACTAAATGGTACTCAATACATCGCTGGAGTACTCGGTCTAGGCAGTCAAGACAGGAGTCGAATCCGTCGCCGTAGACCGAGAAATCGTCCATGAAGACCTCCAAACACTCCCCTACCATGTCTGAAAAGATCGACAGCATGCACCTCTGAAAAGTCGCAGGGGCATTGCATAGCCCAAATGGCATGCGTCGAAAGGCATATGTACCGAAGGGACAGGTAAAGGTGGTCTTCTCCTGATCCTCAGGAGCGATGGCCACCTGGTTGTAGCCCGAGTACCCATCCAGGAAGCAATAGTGGCTCTTCCCTGCCAGTCTCTCAATGATCTGGTCAATAAAAGGCAGGGGGAAATGGTCCTTCTTGGTGGCCTGGTTGAGTCTCCTGTAGTCAATACATAACCTCCAAGAGGTGGGTACTCGTGTAGCAATCTCCTCTCCCGACTCACTGATCACAGTCGTGATGCTCGTCTTCTTGGGCACCACATGTAAGGGGCTAACCCACTTGGAGTCGGAAATGGGATAAATAAAATCTGCGCTCCACCATTTTGATATTTCCTTCATCACGACCTCTCTCAGGTTGGGGTTCAGCCGTCGCTGGAACTCACACGACGGCTTCGCCCCCTCCTCGAGATAGATATGGTGGGAGCACACTGATGGACTAATCCCATGGAGATCTGCTATGCTTCATCCGATTGCCTTGCGGTTCTTTTCAAGAACCCCCATCAAACGGGATTCCTGCTCTCCAGTCAGATCGGCGGAGATGATGACTGGGTACATCTCAGGCTCGCCCGCAAGGAATCTATACTTCAACGATGTAGGGAGCGGCTTTAGCTCTGGACAGCTGGGTGCTGGCAAATCTGGCCTCGGAAGAAGATGTGTCAATGCCGCTAAGTCTGCCAAATCAGCCTGGGAGAAAGAAAGCGGACTCTCGCAAACTGGGTCTGGAGAAGGCTGCTCAACCATGCTGTCTCTGATCTGCTCGGCATCTACCTCCTCCTCATCTGTAGGCTCAGGTGGACTCAGGTCTGGCATCTGATCATCGCAATCTGCCTAATCAGACTCTGAATCCGAGGGACCTGTATCAAACAAGGTGGCATCAGCACCACCATCACTGAAAACCGTGTCACGGTCAAGAACCGGCTCTGCTGCCTCTGTGGTATCCTGGACCAGGACTGTGCTCTCCAGACTCTCCTCTGCTATCATCTCGGCATCAGCTGTGTCTGAAAATGAGAGGATGGCCCGTGCTGTAGGATCTGCCCATGATGCCTCGTCGTCTGTGATCACAAAATCACAGTCGTGGTGGATGTCTGGCCCGTCGTCTGTCAGCTGCTCTGAATCTGTGCTGGCCTCTGAGCGTGCTCTCTCTCTCTGGCTCTGTAGTCCTCGACCGTCTCTATTTGTACACTCTCGCCCTCAATGCGAAAGTATACCTTCCCGCTGTCATGATCAGTCACCGCCTTGGCTGTGGCCAAAAACAGACGATCGAGGATGATGGGGGTATCGACCACTGAATCAGGGATCTCCATGTCCAACACTACGAAGTCCACGGGGAATTTCAGGCCCTGAATCGTGACGATAATGTCTCGCAACAACCCCTTCGGCCTCTTGACAGATCGATCAGCAAACTGAAGGACTGTCCTGCTCTGTCTAAGAGTGCCCAACTCGAAGCGGTCGAGAAGGGCTGTCGGAAGAAGGTTGATTGACGATCCGCTATCCAATAGAGTCCGGTCGAACCTCTACTCACTAATCTGGCATCTGACATACGGGGCCCCTGAATATGGCCTCTTGGCCGGCAGACGGTTCTGGATCGCAAAACACGTGGCTTTCGTTAGCACATGAATCTCTGAAGTGTGGTTCCTCCTCCTCCTCCTGACTGTGGTCCTGTCTCTCAAAGATCGCTGAAGAAGGGGGATGTGCTGCAAAGCCTCCTGGAGGGTCAACTGTATGTGAAATCTGTCGATCATGCTCTGGCTGAACTCCTCCTGCTCTCTCTTTTTTGGGTCTTTTTCTCTTTTCTTCCCCTTCCCCATCAGAAGGGCTCTAGGGAAGGGGATCACAGGGTCCTTCGCAAATGAAGGACTGGGAAAAGGCCTAGACAGCTCGACGACCGGATCCGCACATACATCACTCACCACAGTGGGACCAGAAGAAACTAAACATTTTCCTTTATTCAAAATAGAGTTCTGAGGTACATCAACCGAAGGAAAAACAACATCTCTATCAAAACGAACACCGGTGGCCTCAGTACCACCTTGGGTTGGCTCTGCTACTGGACGTCTCGCGGCCTCAGTACTGCGGGCTGGCTCGGCTACACTGGTGGCGTCAGTACCACCTCCTCGAACTGGTGAAGCGGCGGCCTCAGTACCGCCGGTGGAATCAGCATCCTTGGTGGCATCAGTACCACCGTCTTCATCATGCGCGGCATCAGTACCGCTCTCCTCCTCCTCATCTGGCACCCTGGGTGGATCCTCGAGTCGTCGCTCAGATGAGGCGCCGCCTGCTGGTGCTCTACCGCTCCTAAGTGTAACAAAATCAGCATCAAATAGATCCGAAGACATATCATCAAATGGATCACTAGGAGTGGCGTGCTCAGTGGAAACTACCTGCTCTGATTTCCTCTTCAGGTTGTTCGGATTCGGATCTATCTGTGCAGGAATGGCGGCCTTCCCTCTCACAAGGTCCCGCATCTCCTAGCGGAACTCGTCCATCTCCCGTCTGAAGGTAGCCTGCTGGTCCGTGAGGAGGCAGGCTATGTCATCCAAGGTGGGGCTCTCATGGGAGCCCGACGGGTAGCCTCTCTGGTGCTGAGGCTGCTGGAACTGGTGCTGCTGGTAAGAGGGGTAGGAGGAAGGATGTTGCAGCTGGTGTGGTGGGTGAGCCTGCTGCTCACGTCTCCAAGACTGTCCCTGCTGCTGATAGGGACGAGGAACGAAGGACGACGGCTGGTGTGAATGATAGGCTGGGGGCTGCTGCTGCTGCTGCTGGTGATCTCTCTGCTGGCCATACTGCCCTCCCTGACCGGATGACTGCTGCTGGGGCTGGGTACCTCCACTCCCCCACCTGAGTCCAGGATGGTCTCGTCAGATCCCAGGCTAGGGGCGGTCATACCAAATCCCGTTGACATCCATCAACGGCTCTGCATCGTATGGGGCTGGCGGGAGTACTGTCAGAGGCTGATCCGGCTGGTATACCACCATCTGCATGTCTGGAGATGGTGGGGACTGGTAAGAGGGCTGCTGCTGCTGGTACGGCTCCGCCTGTACAAGGTGAACCTGTCTAGGCTGCTGAAAGGAGCTGGAGCACTGGGACGAGCTGCTGCTGCCGCCGGTATCACCTCGCGACTGAAGACGAGGCTGGGAAGCCGTCTGTGCCTCCTGGAGACACATGAGCTGGGTCTTCATGTCGCTCAGAGTCTGTGCCATCTGCTCCATCTGCGTGATGCTCTGGCACTGCTTCTTCTCGATCAGCTCCATCCGGTCCAACTTCTCGCTGATGATACCCATATCCGCAGCGGACGACTCTTCCTGTGCTGCTGTAACTGCGGATGAACTGGATGGACCGGCGTCGACCCGTGCTATCCTCTGGTACTGCACGGGTCCTGGCAGCTGCTGGGGTCTCCCCTGAGTGTACAACCGGGTATGGGACATCACCATATAATTCTCGGCCATCTCCTCGTAGATGGCCCAGACCTGGTCGTGGTCCTTGGCGAAGTAAGACCCGCCGCAAGAAGCATTCACCAGGCCCTGGAGCTCTGGTGTCAACCCGCTGAAGAAGCTCTAGACAAGGTTCGGCTTCGAAATGTCGTGGTGCGGGCATTGGTCTGGGAGCTCTCGGAACCTCTCCCATGCCTCATGGAATTGCTCGTTGGGGAGCATGGAGAAGTTGCTGATCAGGGCCCTCGCTGCATTCGTCCGCCCGAGTGGATAGTACTTGTTCAAGTACTCGGTGCGGAGCTGCTCCCAGGTGTAAACAAACTTCCCCAGATGCTTCAGCCAGGTGATTGCTCTGTCTGCTAGGGAAAAGGGCAAGGCGATCATCCTGATCGTGTCCTGGTCCACCTGACGGTCGTGGACAGTGCTGCATATCATCAAGAACTCCTGGAGGTGGAGATGGGGCTCCTCTGTCGCGAGTCCGTGGAAGCGGGGGAGTAGCTGCAAAGTGTTCGGGGGGAACTTGAAGTCCCCCACGATCGCTGGAAGTACTACCCAGTGGTGCGTCAGCGTCGATCCGGGGTTGTGTAACTCCCGCATCGGTCTCGGTGGTCCTCCCGCCGCGGCTGCGGCGGCTGCCGCTGCTGCGGCAGCTGCTGCTGCGGCTGCTGCATCCACATCATCTGGGATCCTCGGTCCCTCTCTCCTCTGCTCTCGCTCTGCTCTCATCTGCTCCATCTCTCTCCTCATGTCGATCATGAATGCTCCCTGATCCCTCAGTTGCTGCTGGACGGTCTCTAACGAGGCGATCAGGGTGGAGTTCATCGCTCCCCGATCCAATACGAAGTGCTCAGGCCGGCGGGAGCGATCCTCAGAACTGCCGACCATGACGTCTGCAAAATCAAATGAACCCAACTCAGGTGCTGTCAAATCTGCTAATCTCTCCTCGGGCTCATGTCGCTCAGGTCCGAAAGAAAGGGGGTCGAGGGGGAACAGGGCGGAGTCGTACTCGGGCTCGGAGAGCTGGTCTTGGCTCTCGCGGGCCAACCTAGATGATCGGGTAGACGTGCCCGAAAGCGGTGCAGCCAGAGGCTGCCTAAGAGAGCATCTACCCATCATCTTGATCTGGCGAGTAGTGCGGATGAGATCTGGAGAAACTATGATCAAAATGCAAACCCCCGGTTCACCAACGCAACGCGAGCTGAAGACCGTAAAAGCTCGGTCAAATTATCTTGTCAATTTTTATTAGGTGAACACACAAGATATCAGAGCGCTTACGTGACCTGTTAGGATACCCGATGCTACCCCAACCGACTGGCCCGCACGGAAGAGTCGGTAATCGGTCGGGAATATCACCGGAGGGCTCTACCTAGGGTGCGGGTCACTCTCTCGCGCATCCAAACCATACAATGAGGGGGTTGCTCTCCCCAAGACAAATTTTTAGGGTGAGTGTCTTTTAGGGTCAATAGTTTTATCCAGTCCCAATTTTATGATTTTTCTTTCTAATATTTTTCAAATAGAAAACAAACGCCTAACGGATTTTTTGGTTCTCCTGGTTATTTAGTCCAAAACAGGGGGGAGAAGTCGAAAAAGCCGATAGCGCGATGAAATCAATGATGCATGCTGAGTCAAAAATGCGTACCTTGTCTCCAGCACTCTACATGGAAGTGATCCACGCAGAATTTAAAGACAAGAAATAAACTACCTAAATGATGCAGCGGGAAAAACCGAGTCCTAGATGAGCAATTTCTACACGCAGAACCGTCTAATCGGTCACCGACCTCCAAGCCAAAGAGTCCGGTCTTGGCCCACCCCTCCTCTGCCCGACAAATCGGGGGTAGGAGAAAGCGCTTTACAGGGTGAGCTGCGGCACGTAGGCTACGAAGGAGATGAGTCGATTATTTTTATTAATTGATTATTAGTGAGTACAATTAGCGCACTATAGGAACAGGCAGATAGTTAAGTGTGGGGACCCTACTAATTACGGCACAAGCAAGCAGAAAATCCTAAGTCTAGGGGCTCGATGAAAATCGCGTAAACACCGGAAAAGGCAGAAAAAATGAAAAGAAAACAAAGCCGCGTAAAAAGCCGTGAAAAACTCTAAGGGTCCCCCGAGCACACCGGTGCTCGGTGAAACAGACCTGCTAAGTCCAAAAGTCCACAACAGTGTCCACTCTGAGTCCATGTATTATTACAATAATAATGAAAGAAAACCTAATCTAACCTCACCCACTCAACTCTCTCTCGCTCTCTCCTGCGGCTCCGTAAAGAAGAGAGCCGCCTCCAAGTCCTGCGGTTGCGTCGGCTCCTCGAAAGTCGCCTCCGCGGTCCTCGGGCCCTCGCAAGAAACAGAGACAAGTGGTCAGACCGAAATAATCAAATAATGATAAGAAAAATAAATGGAAATAAAAATAAGGGTATATATATGCAAAAATGCAAAATAGAATAAACACTCAAAATAAAACAAAAACAAAAATGAAAAGAAAAAGAAAATAAAACAAAATAGAACAAAAATAAAATATGAACAAAAGCCGCGAGCTCTGAAAGAGCCGCGAAAAGCCGCGAAAACAAAAACTAGAATAAAATGGAAACTACTAAGCCATGCTCCCCGACAACGGCGCCATTCTGATGACGAGCCGAGCGACTAAGGCAAAGGTATCTAAATGGTCGTTGTGACCTCGGTCACTCAGCTAAGTCAATCAAGAAAAATCAGACCACTAATAATAGACAAAATCGATCAAAAATGCGAAAGCGATATCGCTATTGGATTAACCTGGTATAGCGACCAGGGTCGAACTCAAGGAGCACGGATTGGCCTTTCGGCCTACGAAGTAGTAAAAAGGAATAAAATAAAAGAACAAAATATTTTTAGTGGTTTTTAATTTATTTTATATTTTTTGGGATTTTTAATGTATAAAGAAAATAAGAAAAACAAGTAAACACACACTTCAACAAATTATTAAAGGCACTAAAAATCAATCAAAAATTCAAACAAAAATATTTTTATGTGTTTTATAATTTTTAGTGTTTTTGGTGAATGTTTGAGAATTTTCTGATGTTTATTTAATTTTCTAAAAATCAAACAGTGGCAGAAATCAAAGGTACTGTCCAGCCGAGCTAAAAGGGCCTAGATAAAATATCTAAAGCCCCCAAATTAGATGGGAGGTAATTTTTCTGTAAAGAGAATAAAACAAGGAAAATTTAGGCACCTATTTTATTATTTTTGGATTTTTGGTTTAATTATTAGAATTTTTATAAGTTTTTAGGTGTTTTTTCAATTTTTAGTGGTTTTTAGTAACGAAAAATAGCCAAAATTGGCTAGAAAATCAAACACAACAAATGCTAAACATATCTAACTGCATGAAAATATTCTACCTTTCAAAGTTTACCTTGATGACAAACTTCCCGATAGATCCTTGCGTTTTCCTTCGGAAACACTTTAGTCATTGATATGTCGAAGTTATAATACATTTTCTATGATTACATTCATAGTTATTACCTTGTAAACATGGAATCATGGGATAACTACTCTATTACTTTGCAAGTAAAATGAATCAAGATGTAAGTAAAAAGAGTAAAGCTTTAAATAAAAAGTGCAAAGCTTATATATAAGTAGTTAAGAAGGAAATCAAAGCTCATTCAAACAAGAAACTATCATGGGGAAGTGGGATAACGTCAAGCCAGAAAGCACATTTTTTTCATGAATAACTTAGGCATAGGACAAATGTTGGAACAGCTTGTCCGTGAGCAATACCTACTAAGAAGAAGATGTAAGCGGATCCAAAATCTCCTTGTAAACTATATTTTTGGTGAAGTTCTCGAGATGTTCATGTTTAGTTGATAGCAATACTTTCAGCCCTTTTTTGATGATACTATGATAAAGCAACATATAATTGACCATGAGTAAAAATTGGCATTTGTAGATATAATCCCACTGTTTGTAAAGTTTGTCCCTGACTTTTGTTAATTGTCATTGCAAATGCTAGTTTAACTGGAAATTACCTTCTTTTTAATGCTAAAGGGCCTCTGTTATTCAAAGAAGTCAATTCTATTCTTGGAATGTAGATACATCTACCTGCATGATCACCTGTTATAATTTCAACGTCAAGATGTCTTGGCTAGAATGATATGACAATAACACGTGTTCCACTGCATAGTTCGATTTGACTGATCGATAATTCTAAGCAACATAAGAGGCACACCAAGTTTCATCTTTAATGTACTTGTTTGAATTCCTGGCAAATTTAATGAGTTAAGGTATTCCATTCGATAATCATTTAGCATGGAGCCAGATCCATCTAAAGATACAACCTTATCAAAACTATGATAAATCACATCTTCTCCATGTATCTTACTTAATACAATATCATTTATTTTATTGACTTCATCATTTCTTGGTGCCAAAATTGCACGATCCTTTAAATATATCATGTTTAGGTAACTGTGTGAAATGCCAGGATATACCTCTGAAATCAAACCATCCAAACCTTTTTTCTTGTCAATCAAGATATCAGCTGGCATGCTAATTCAAGAGCATTCACTTGAATCACTTAAAGAAAGATCTGATATCCTTCCATCACCAATTGAAAGCAACCACTCTGAGAAATCATATTTATCAACGTCATGAATATCATTAGATTGAGTAGAAAGTTGCAAGCGCATGTTTCTTTTGAGAACAAACAACATGCATTCCTTCCAAATAGGAGATTTAGGAAGAGATGCATTAACAATATATGCACGAAAACCATTAGTAATAACTGGAAGGATTTGCCTAAAGTCGTCGCCACTCAAAACGATAGTCATGCCACCAAAGGGTAAGTTTTTAGCATCCACTCTAATGTCTTGCAAAATGTCTCGTAATGTTCTACCGAGTGCATGAAATGCATGCTTGTTGATCATCGATGCTTCATCCCATATAATTAATTTTGTTAGACAAAGTAATCGTCTGAGAGATGTATGTTTCTTAATGTTGCACGTGGATGACTCATCTAGTTCTAGAGGTATTTTGAATCTAGGGTGTGCGGTTCGACAACCCGGCAACAACAATGATGCAATTCCAGAAGAAGCAATCGGAAGTACGATCTTTTGCTCCGAACGTAGTTTAGCAATTAAAGTTTTCCATAGGTATGTTTTACCCACACCACCACCTCCAGAAACGAAGAAGAAAGATCCAACATCACTATCACATGACCTCATAATCTCAGTATATATATGCAATTCTTCACTATTTAAGCATGAATATAATTGGTCAAATTCCAACTTCTCACTCATGGTGTCAAAGTTCATTTCATTCGATAAGAAACTATTAAAATCATGAAGATGAATAGTTAATGTAGTATTTGGAAGCGATGGGTAATCAGAAAGGGATTTTCCATTCTTGTTTATAATAATTTCTAAATGTTGTAAACCCTTTATCTGCAACACATCATCCGATAATGTCTGGATAGTTTCCTCTGATTCTTCTGCACGCCTTATTTGCAAATCATCAGTAAATGTTTTCGAATATGTATCCCAAATTCTCTAAGGATTGACAAGAGAAACTGTTATTAATATAGAGGTGAATAGATGTCGTAGTTGCCATCTAGTTGCCCAAGTCATCATATCCTCAATTGCATGTATCCACTCGTTGTCGTCATCTAGAAGACCAAGAGTGGCACATGCAAATTTAAATGTATCGTGAAGAGCACCATTTACTGATAAAAGATCTGTATAGCTTTTTGCTCTACATACTTTGTGCAACAATATTCTTAACTAATAAAGTTCTCCATACAATATTTTTGTGGAGGGAAGACGACAAATACATCTTCCACGAAGTATTGGTCGCCATTCCTTTTTCTTATGATTCCAAACATAGTGTTGCGGAAATTCAACGTAAGTATATGCTCTTGCTTCAGAGTAATTTCTGTTAGCAACAAACCATTCTTTCAACAAGGTTTTCTTGCAAAATTACTTTCTAAAATAATCCTAAGATCATCATTGTCTTCAAAAACAATATTTTGTTCATCAGGTAAATGGTAACATAAACATTAAATAGCTGGATGTCTATCATGCAGCTTGAAGTCAAATATTCTCCATGATGCCTCCACTGCGGAAATATATCTAGCATTTACATACTGAGTAATTTCATCAAAGCTTTCATCTGTGTCCTTTGTTAAGGTAAATGTTAATTTATCAAATCCTTTATGCACATATTTGAATAAATATTTTATACATTGCATTCGGTTGCCAACTTCAACATTTATATGTGCATCAAACTTTATTAATAAATTAATATTGTAAGGAACAATCCATCTATTGTCTACGTATATTTGACAGACTTTAACTGTCTTCCCATTGTCACGCCGTCTATAAATGGGATAGCCTTGACTATCATAGTATGTCTCATTAATAAATTTTTTTGGATAATGTTTAGAGCATTTATTTTCTTTCATACAAGGACAACTTGGATTGAGTTGACCACATGGACCATGCACCATATTTTTACAGACAGTTTCATAAGCAAATTTCTGAGAAATATCTTGAATTTTAGCTGATATAAATTTATCTAAATCCTCTACAGTTCTAATCTTCGATTCCTGATCCAAAGTGATAAACATGTGCATATGTGGTAGTCCACGTTTCTGGAACTCGATGACAGATAGATCTGTGCATGTAAAGACTCATTTAATTTTTTTAATGTGAAAATGACATAAAGTAAACTGATTTAATTAATATAATATACCTGATTTTACAACTCCAAAGAACTTTCTCTTGACTATATAATCTCTTAGTTCTTTTTGTTTTATATTGAAAACTCTTGCAACAATAACTGGATAGTCTTCTGCTGATTTGCAGCCAGATATATCAAGAAGGTACCTAATCTCTGGCCAATTAGGATTGCAAGTAAATGTTAGAAATAGGTCAGGAGGTCCCGCCCAAGGACACAAAGCCATGGCATCGTAGTAATTTTGAAGCATGTATCCTGGACCTTCAGTAAAAGAAGATGGAAACACTATTATTTTACCTACAGAAGAACCTTTCTCTTCACCGGTGCAAACTACATCAGAAATATTTTTAAACTCTCAAGTCGAAGTTTATCTTGATTTCTGCAAAATCAATTTAGTCGTCTATGTTCGATGCATGTGTATGTGTCAACAATAAATTGTTGCAGCAATCGACCACCTCGCAACAAAGCATTTCCTGATTCAATCACTCGATTTTGTAAATGGAATGCATAAAAGCTCATCATAGATATGCTTGTTTTATCAAGTCGTTCTTGACCTTCTACGGTAGAGAAATTAATTCCTATTCTCCAACTGTCTTCGCCATATGGAAAGAGAAGAGGATATTGTAAAGGCATGTATGACCCATGTAATTGACTAATTTATTTAAATCCATGTCCATATTTCAAAATAACTACATCACATGTACTTTCACTTTGCTTACCATCACCTACAACCAGCATTGCAATCTCTGTCACAACTGGGGCAGCTAAATTGTAAGCATCTCCTTTTCTAGAATCTAAAATCCGCAATTCACATTGCATTCTTGATTTTCTTCAATCCAATCTCTGGCATGTCTAAAAATTGAAACGTATGGATTGATTTCAGCCAACATAGTTTGCAAAGACCTCATCAAACTTTCATTAGCAACTGACCCATTAGATCCTAACCGGAAGAATTGGCACCGAGTGTTAAACTCGTCTTCAGCATCATATTAGTAGATTTGCGCAAAAGGAGTATTGCCATCTATTGATAACAAAGATCCAATTCGATGATACATTTCCTCATGTATCTTATAGCTATATGGACCTTGAGTTGAAGTTACGCCGGAGTCTATTAAAGCTCCAATGGATGTAAAGCTGAAACAATTATTGTATTGCCAAATATTTTTTTCTAAAATACCTAGAGTACGAATGTTGATCAAATAAAAGAGTCTCAAGGAATAGTGGGACGTTTCTGAAAAAAGGTAATTTGACTTTTCCATCCAAACAACAAAGTCTAAATTTCAGAGATCTAGCTACAAATCTTATAACCCTTTCCTCAAACCACATGATTCCACCGCACTTTGTGCAACAACAATCTGGCGAACCGAAGCTCCATCTTTCAAGAAATTTTCCTATGGAAAAGTTATAAAGCATGGTGTTTCAATATTTAGCATTCTTATAATTAGGAAAATTGCAAGGAGAAACAAAGGTATTTTATGTAAGAAACGATGGATTTTATAATGATGTAAATCATTTACAGATAGTCAGACACTAATTGTATGGTGTGTAAGTAATAATGACGATCATTTTTTTGACGAAAGAGAGTTTGAAAGTAAAATATACTTTGAGTTAACATAACATAAGAAGATATTATTGATTATAAAACTCCTTCAATATATAGTAATAGAGCATAAACAAATAATACCACGTTCTGTGACAGCATGCTCAACATAAAGAACTTCATGTTCCATCGTTCATTGCACGGCTTCCTACAAATAAGAGGACATAAAGGATTAAGGTTTCTTAGATTTGCAAACTTCTGATGTCAATGTAAAAAGGTAAGCAGTAAAAAACTTCTCAATATTTGACAAGTTTGCCGAAAATGTGTTAACTTTAATATAAGATAAGAAGACATTGTTGATTTAAAAACTGTTGCATAGTGGCTTATGTAGTAACATAGATTCAAATATTATCATCTTCAGTGAGAGCATGTTAAACATGCAATGCTTCATGTTCCAACCTCGATGTACAACTTCCTATAAATAATAAAATATAGAGTCATGTACTATATCTAAGTTCAAATAATAACTAATTTAACTTTTGTTATCTTACTGTGAAGCAGATGTCAAAATTATTTAGAATCTTTAGCAAGGCGCACTTCGCTATACTACTTATTGCAGACCAACATGATATTAAAAGATGTGAGTACAACAATAACACGTTTTTTCTTTAGATCATACAAAATAGCATCTTTGTTCAATTATTAAATTGCAGAAAGTTTGGTAATGGGAAAAATAACAAAATATCAAATGAGAATACCTTGATCAAGAGGTTATTGAATCATCAAGGCTTCATGTTCTTTGCTAAATTCATAGCCTCCTATAGAGAACACTATTGGACATGCGAGCCCACGGCGAGCCATTATGCAATAAATGTTATTACACATATCATTCCCTGATCTGAAATGAAGAATAAATAATTTTCATAATAGGTCCCTTAGTACAATTAGGGTTATGTACCATGGCCGTCTTAATATTACAGCCATTGATTCAATAATTCAATCATAGAGGCTGGTTCTTGGATGAATGTCTAAAGAGTTAGATTGAGAACTTATCAAGCACCGTCAAATGATTGTTAAGAGATGATCTCCAGCATGAGTAGGAGATGGCAATCCTTTCTCACATAGGCTGATATCTGACCGACCTCTTGATGCGGGTCTTCTGCATAGGAATAAAGATTCGGAGGTGTCAGATTAGTTAGGTCAAAGAGTTGACTTGACAAGATCGAGATAATCAAAGTCCTATATCGTATGCTGTCACGATAGAGGCACGCATCCTCTGACCGAAGTAAGATGTGTTACTATATGTCAGAGTATGTACATTTGGTAGACCAATAGGTTGATGACCTAACCAAGGTCTATACACCGGCGCGCTAGTGTGCATGCAAGGGCATATGAGTAGTACGATCTCTCAAAGGGATCATACAGGTTCATTACTGAACCGGAAGACATAAGCTCACTCATGAGATATTGGGAAGAATCAAATTCCGTGCACACAGTTATCTCGCTTTGGAAGCTTGACTGAATTTGTAGGTTTGATATATATTTTTGGAAAGTATATGATCAAGACCTATGTATGATATATTCTTTTGGAAAGTATATGATCGATACCAACTCCCAATGATCAAATGAGAAACTTACTGATGAAACCCTGAAGTAGACAGTATAAAGTTAATCTAATACTTCAGGTTTATTCTGAGTCTTCCAGTATGCAGGATGTATATGTATTAGGAATACCTGAGGGTGATGTGATCATAAACGATTGTATAACCATGACGCTTCCATTCCTAGGGAGTGATGAAACAGGTCTGGATTTTAGTGACTCCACTCAGTAGAGAAGTAATCTAATCTTGGTCCAAATGTTGGACATTGATCTGAATGTCATTCAGATGCAATGAGAAGATTAGATTTGCGGTCTTGATTTAATCAAGCATCTATGGGAAGCCCGAGATCTGGATTTGAGATGTGATCTCAACATCCAAGTCACTATACGTGGAACAAAATAATCGCCCTGTCCTTATATAAAGTATCCACGGAGAAAGCGCATTATCCTTGAAAGAGTTCATGGATAATTTCATTATTGATAAAATTGATAATTAAATGTGATTTAATTATCATGGATAATATGAATTTGATTCATATTATAAAAGAAGTTATATGCGATAACTAAATGTGATTTAATTATTAAAGATATGAATAATGTGAATGTGATTCATGTTATTTGGGCACATGAGAAAAGGAGATCCAATACGATTAAATGTGATTTAATTTTCATGGATATGAATTATGTAGATAGGACTATCCATATTAATCATATATATATTTTAAATGTGATTTCTAATATATTAGAGAGAGCATATTATGATTTATATTTGTTGATTAACTGTTAATGTGAATTGGATTTACATTGAACAATTAATTGAAAATATAATTACATTTAGTTTTGGGTTGTGAATGAGATTCACATAATTTCAATGGCATGGTTGATATCTTCCATAAGATAATTTGGAATTATTTTTTGGTGAAAATATTATCGACAAGAGATCATGATACAATCATGAGATAATGAGATCTCATGAGATAATGAGATCTCATGAGATATTGAGATCTCATGAGATAATGAGATCTCATGAGATATTGAGATCTCATGAGATGACGGTAGTTGTCCCCTTATTTTAGGGTATTGGTTTAGTCTACTCGTTATCTCTTCTCTAGTCTAACGTGATTTAAATTGGAATTAATTATGTTGATTTATCAATATGAATTAATTGAAAATAAATCACTTGTTATTGTGTTTTACCAACAACAATCCTAGCCGGTTAAAGGGACACAATCAATCTCATCCGTTGATTGTGTGTTGTCCATGGATTGGGATCCATGAACTCCCAAAACCCTATATAAGAAGAGGTACCCCTTGCTCTTCTCGACACTCGACATAGATGAATGCTCTCTCTCTCTCTTTCTCTCTACACACCCATTCTCTCTATCTCTCATGTGGTCGTCCACCATGGATGCCCTAGAGAGATCCTCCATCGCCACAGCGTCGTCGTTATGCTTCCCGATCGTTTGCTTATGGATCTCTGTCTACTTCGGCGTGCCTTGCTCGTGAAGAAGACGTCGTATCTTGTTTGTCGAGATCAGGAGATCCGTAGCTTGGATCATCAACATGGATTGCGATAATCACGCGTCTCATCCACACGCTCGCAAGCGTCTCCTCCGTCGGATCGGACTGAGACAGGAGGTTTCTTTGTTTAGAGACTCGATCACAACTAAACTTCAAGAGGTAATCCTATTACTTATTTTTGGTTTAGACGAAGTGATCCGAGAAGTTTTCTTGGATCATGTGGTTTCGTCACAAAGAAAATTTTAATTTCCGCTGCATCGAGCAACTAGTGCGACTAGTCGCTCCCGATCGCATTCGATGCGATCATCACGCTTCCGTGATGCGCTTGAGGATTTTTCCCGTATCCTTCAAACACTACACTAAGTAAAAGCATAATTATAAGTGGAAAATGACATATAAAGTGGAAGCCCAAAGACTTGCATTACATTTATTCATACATACATACAGTATATCACAATCTTATAGTATCCTTTTTTTGTTTTATGTAAGAAAGGTTAAAAGTAAAATATGTTTTAAATCAATACAATATAAGAAGATATTATTGATTAGAAAACTCTTTCAAAGTGACATATATAATAACATAATAGAAACAAATGAGACGGCCTTCTGTGAGAGCATGCTCAACATACAACACTTTATATTCATTTACATCATACGGCTTCCTACAAATAAGAGAATATAAAGTACGATATTTTAAGATTTCTTAGATTTGTAAACTTCTGCTACTAATGGATAAAGGGAAGGAGCAAAGGAACTCTTCAATATCTGTCATATTTGTCGAATATGCGATAATTTTGTTGTAAGATAAGAAAACATTACTGATTAAGAAACCACTACATAGTGGCTTATGTAATAACAGATATTCAAATAATACCACCTTCAGAGAGAGCATGTTCAACATGCAATGCTTCGTGTTCCATACTCACTGCACAACTTCCTACAAATAAGAATATATAGAATCAT
Organism: Ottelia alismoides; assembly: GCA_037367405.1. Taxonomy (NCBI): domain Eukaryota; kingdom Viridiplantae; phylum Streptophyta; class Magnoliopsida; order Alismatales; family Hydrocharitaceae; genus Ottelia; species Ottelia alismoides. Next base: position 39,422 of record JAZKJV010001146.1, read on the forward strand.
ATACTATATCTAAGTTTAAACAATAATAATCCTCTCGGATCGGGAAAAAAACTAGTGCGACTAGTACTTATTATAGCTTAATGCAACTGCAAGAGCTGATAAGAAAAAAACTACTTATTAAAAATGAGTGGGTAGGAAAATATTATATATATATATATATATGATCATTTAATCAGGGTGGCTATCTAGACACTAACCAGAAGCTGCATCATTGAATTCATGGCTTTCGGGAGGATGTGCATTGCTGTCAGAATCCTTTATTTCACGTTATGTACAAAGCCCAATAGATTGTCAAAAAAATTAGTTTGAATTTGGCACAGGGGTAGGCATGGCCCAGACCTGGACCGAGCTTGGCCGGCCTGACTTGGGCCCTAAACAGAGCGTTTTAATATCTCAGCCCGATCAACCAAGCCTGCACTTTGGTTAGATCGGAGGGATAGAGATATTGAAGAGGGGGATATGCGGAATTAATGCATTAGATTGTCAACACTCTTTTATGTGTAAGAAAAGGTGGCATCGAAGTGAGATGGCAATCTTCATGTCAAAATCTAAGCCAACAGGCAGTTGTACAAACAAAGTGGCATTTCTGGGTTAAGTTATTTTGTTATTATTTTTGTTAGAATATTTGTTTTGATAACCATTATGTAAATACTAACCACAATTATAATAGATACTGATAATATATTAATCTATGCTTTTTCTGGGAAAAGGTTTCGATATCAGTCATTGTATTCGCAGGGGCATAATCAACAGAGTTATACGTACAATATCTGCACATGCACAGTACACAAATAAGAAAATCCATACCATCAAACCTTGTTAAGAGATATATCTTCCAAATACAGATGATTTATTGACAGAAGTGGGAGTGACTCTGGAAAAGGACTTTCGGAACCCATGAGGCGAGGGTTTCAAAAGAAGCGGATGACAGAATGGAGGGATCATAGGTGAATCATCCTTGATCCAAAATCAAAGACAAAAAAATAAAATACGGAAGATATTCATGATTTACTGACTCTCGATTCTGGGTGAAGCCACCGGCCTAGTTTGTCTTTCCGAAAACGAACGCGGGAACATAAAATAAGGAAGATATGGAGAATCTACTAACCCTCGAACGCGACGTTGAGCCGCCGGACTCGTTCGTCTGTGATCCCGCCATCTTATCAAGCTCCTCCATCGCAAGCAGTGTCGTGCGAAGCAGAAGACATGAACACCGTATAGGGTAACCCCGCCCGAAATGGGAGAGGATGAAGGCACCCAAAAAGCAAACGAATTGACGTGTCTTCGGAATAGACGTGTGTTCGGAATATTAGTGAACGTGTGGAGCTTTGAAGTGTCGACGAGCCTAGACCTGGCACGTTGCAAGTACCTCCACCGAAGTTGAAGATCAAAATCGAAATTTCAAAACAACTGAGGACCTCTGTGGAAAATCCGATGAAGAGTATATAGTTTAGGATATTACCACCCATGGTAGGTAATCTTTACTCTCATGGTTCGACTCCATTTTAATCTATGCCAGATTACATTTATTCTCATGATTTGATACAGTGCTTTTTATACACGTCATTTTTATTTGAATTATTTGGCAGAATTTATTCCCACGAGATGTCATTCTTATTGCCCGTGTTTTAGAACCACTTAGTCCAATGGTAGGCCACTTTTTCTTCGTTCGAGTACGTGCTACATTGTTTTTGTTCCCATGATCTGGTACCTTTTGAATCGATGATAGGTCTCCATTAGATGTATAGGTAAGGTAATAAACCCGTGTATAATGGGCGTCTAAGGTAGCATTTGTGAGTCTGCTAAATGATCCAACTCCTAAAGGTTTACATCTTGATAGTTGCCACTATAATAATTGTAATGTCCACTTTTAGTCTTATGATCTGACATCACTTGATCACATGTCAGTTCATTTGTATTCCCATGATTTGGAACCTTTTGAGTCAATGGTAGGTCTCAATTGGATGAATATAAAACTGGACATAAATATGGGTATCTAAGATCACATTTATGAGCGTGCTAAATGATCCAAACTCCTAACATATTGCAAGAAGTTTATATCATAATGGTTGCAACTAGTCATTGTAATTTTCAATAAGTGAGATTTCGTGATGACAATGTACCATGAAGCTTGGCAATGTAAGAGATGTTCATGCACTGTGGGCCTCGGATTAGAACGTTAGATGTCCACAATCCCAACGGTTGGTTTTGGATGACACATTGCACTTGGTCCCGAGGTTTTTCGATGCGTCTTCGACGAAATTTGATGTCAAGTGGCGTGGTTGGTAATCGAAGATTCTCTCTTTTACATGGAGTTAGTACTTGGTGTAGTCGCACTAAATAATATTCTTAAGTGTTAGTTTTACGAAGGGTGTTGTTAATGAAGGAGGATAATGATAAATTGGAAAAAGAATAGAGATCCTCGGAGGATATTTACTAATGTTCTATAATGTTATGGATATTGATTTAGAGTCTAGATTCGTGCCTTGTATTATTGATGATTTATGACACCGATTAGTGGACTTAGTGCATTTTTATGAAACTTCCAAATGCCGACGAAAAACTAAACAAATTAAATCAACGGTATGCGACACTGGTGCGAGTTTATATATGCATTGCAAATGCCTCTATGACAAGTGTGCTCTTGAGTACTCGTGAGAGTGCAAACTCCTTGTTACCCTACAACAGTGGTTAGTTAATCTTGTCTATAGGCAATTTCTTAAAAGTTACCTTCGATTTCACTCTACTCGCTGCATGCTAAAGCAAAATGTATGGTCTATAGGTTAATTGAGCACATGCCTATGATGACTGCGATGCAACATGGTAGTAGTTGTTTGATGTCATTGTAACGACATTGAAAACGTTGGGTATTCACGCTAGCTAGAAATGAATACTGGACGTGCAATGGAAAGCTACCCCATGCTATCACTTACACATCTACTTCACCATTGACCTCTCTTCAACTTGGCACTTTACTGTAAGTAAAATATAAAGAAGGGTTAGATAATACTAATATGATGACGAGATGAACCAACTTGTCGAGGTGTGCAAAATGCACTGACCTTAAGAATAGATTCGTGCCAACATGAAAATTCCAATGGTGCAATCGGTATTAGTACGACTACTCTAAGATATAACGACAGCATCTGATCAATGGGTCTGCACATGCCCACATCAAGATCTATTAAGCACAATATATCATTTCTTCAAGATAGACTATAGCAATGGAATGAGATTTGAAATTAAGAAAGAGAATATGATTGATCGTGTGTCTCTTCCTGCAACAAAAGGCCCCAAATTTAGAACAATAATATACATAAAATGTTTGATCAACACATTAATTCCTCAACGACCAAAAAAATTAACACCATAATATTAAGACCTTAAATATGGAAACAAAGGAGACATTGCTCCAAATGTAACGTGTAAGACATATATTCAAAACATTATTATTAGCATAATGACGTCTAAATAATATCCAATAAATTGAACGGTTTCAATATTGCAAATTTACAGATATTCACTTATTTTTCTCCAACTAGCAAAAAAAAATATCGCATAAAGATATTATATCATTATATTTTATTAAGAATATAATAAAGATCACAATTAACAAATCCGTTTCTCAAAGTAACGATCAAAATGTCACATGTTATATGTTATCAACCATTAATATATTAGCTATAATCGTAGTTAAGTTATTATTAAATAATTTCATGTATTTAAAATAAAATAAAAAATCAACATTTACTATGATGGTTGAATTAAAAGGTAATGATGAAAACGATCAGATACAAATACAAATATAGGTATAGTCATATCCTTATCCAATTTAAAATACGAATACGAATATTGACGGATATGAAAAATGTGTTATCATATCCTTAAAAACGGATACGAATATAAAAGAATATGAATAATATCATAAATTTTCAATAGATTAACTAAAATATACACGTTTAGGATAAGTTATACATAAAATAGATATACCAAATATATATTTACTTTATAACAATTATATCAACAATGTTGAATGCAATCATAAAATATTATTACACACAATTATAGATAAATGTATGTCTATATTTATATACTAAAACAGATATATGAATACGAATGCGAATGTCAAAGTGATATTCATATCCACATCTATTTTAAAATGAATACGGATACAAATATCAAAATATGTGTAAAACAAATATGATAGGAGGTCGGACATGATTATATTCATATTTGTTTCCATCCCTAATCAGCAGTAGGAGTATGCTTTGCTAAAGCTGCCTCTCGCTAGCCTGGGCCTTTGTGCATGGACTGACAACATCACAGCAAACGAATATGCAATATAAATCAGCCATTTTGTAAAGTTGATCATCCACTTTCTTCCTTCAACAGCCTGTACAATCATTTTCTACTTTTACTTTCCTCAACTCCTCCTTCTCATCCTCTCAACCTCGTCTAATTACACTTTCAGCTCTCCCATCAGTACTGTCACATACGATCGAGCGAAGGGACTACTACTGTGGAATCCATAAGTTGCATTCAAGGTGAAATCGGACGTTGTGATCATATGTATATGTAGTTCAAGCGTCGAGATATATAATTGGATGAGAAAGAGGGTATACTGATTTCCTAATAAGCCTTGCCCATCTCAAGATATCTCAGCGGCCATGTCTTCCGAGAGGTTTAATTGCACTAGCTTTGTGACATCGGGAAGACTTCATGAGGTTGTAAAAAGAAGAAGAAATGGTGTGTTTTAAAGCATCAAATCTGAGATGATAGGGTACCACATAGGACACTAATGAGTTTTAGATCACATTCAACCAAGATAACAGGTGCTTACAGGTAGACGACTCGTGAGAAAAACTCACCCTAGATGCATGCTCAGGTCCTCAAGGAGGACTTCCACTTGAGAACGGCAACTAACACAGCCAGCATGGTTGCTATGCCCTAGGATGAGCCCCCGATGCGGTGGATCCAATGTCATGTATCTCCTGTCCAAGAAGCAGCTGAAGTTGATGGATGCAACCAATTGGATTAGCAGCAGGGGCAGCAAGAACGGTGGCGGTGTTCGCTCGGCTATATTGGCTTCCACTTCGATCAGTGAAGTTGACTTGCGGTCGATGTATAGTGGAGATAGCACGGCGAGCACCGTCAGGGTGATGGCAACCACCTTCTTTGTGTAAGTAGGGGCAGTCTCCGCCATGATTCTAGTATCAAAGCAGGATAGGCTTTTCAAGTAAGGGAGAGGGCTGGGGAAGATGTGAAGATGGGTGTGAAAGAAATAATATTGAAGCTGCATTATAGAGGAGAATAGAGATAGTATTTGGCATTAATTATTTAAGGATCTATTTTTAGCACTTGTCTATTAATTCATTGATTCTTTTTCCCGATAGTTTACTACTCATTAATTTTTGCCTTAATTTAGGGACATTTATTTGGGAGATTCATTTAAGATTAAATGAACCATTAATTAAACCAGAGGGGAGGGTGCCTAAATTTATTTGATTATCTTTGCTTGCTCTCATGCATCCATCTTGCTGCTCCACATTCACCATTTGCATCATTTTGAATATCATTTAAAAATCATAAAAAAATTTGCATTATCTTATAAAGCATAGCATTATTTCTTTCCATTAAAATTATTTTGAAAGATCATGCATCATATTTCTTTGATTTATTAATTACATATTTTCATTATAACATAAATAGCTGAAAAAAATAAAAACACCAAAATATTCTTCATTCTTTCTATTGAAAACTAATTTCTTAGATTATTTAATTATTAATCTTAGACCCCTTGCATTACCTCCCTTAGTTTGACCTTAGGACTTACACAAGTAAAATAAATAAATCTGATCGCATTGAGACTTGATTTTCCATATCATTTCTCGATGTCATCAATGTTGATAATAGCTGAATTTCTCAACTACAACTTCGACCTCCTTAATTCGACACAATTAACATAGGGATTTCCGTGCTCGTTAGTGAGTCCCTTGCATGTCGTATCAAAAAAGTCAGGGATCACCATCGTAAAGAATGATAAAGGAGAGGAGATCGCAACCAGAATTCCTACATCATGGCACTTCTATGTTAAAGATGCTTGAACTTAGCAACCAAGAAGGACCATTTCTCGCTTCCCTTCATCGACCATATCGTTGAGTGATTGGCCGTGAATGAGTATTTCTACTTCTTGGATGGATACTCTGGGTATAATCAAGTTTCTATCTCCCCAGAAGACCAAGAAAAGACTGCCTTCACTTGTCCCTTCGAGACGTATGCCTTCCATAGGATGTCGTTTGGTTTATGTAATGCTCCAGTGACATTTCAGCGATGCATATTGGTTTGCAGAGATGGTTGGTAGTTTTCTCGAGATATTTATTGACGATTTCTCGATCTACATAGATAGCTCTGATCATTGTTTATCATACTTAGACCGAGTACTGAAAAGATGTTGTGAAGTTAACTTAGTACTCAAATGGAAGAAGAGTCATTTTATGGTAACCGAGGGAATTGTGCTAGGCCATGTCTTCTCAAAATGTGGCATGGAGGTTGATCCTGCGAAGGTGGAAATCATTTCTAAGCTTAAGCCACTGATTAATTTGAAGAAAGCCCGATCATTCTTTGGGCATGTTGGTTTTATCGTCAATTTATAAAGGATTTCACTAAACTTACCCTATCGTTGACTGAGCTTCTCGGCAAGGAGGCATATTTTGTTGTATATGCCAGATTCCTCTAAGACTTTAATAAAGTAAAAGACATAATCACTTAGTCCCCTATCCACCAACCGCCAGATTGGTCTATTCCATTCATGATCATGATAGATGCTTTGGACTATATCATTGGAGTGATTCTAGGACCACGGAGATATCATATTCCATTTGTTATTCATTACACTAGTAGAACTCTTGATGAAGCTCAAAGGAATTACACCATCATAGAAAAAGAGTTGCTAGCGGTCGTTTTTGCCCTAGACAAGTTCGGATCTCATTTTTTGGGTCCAAGGTGATTGTGTACACAGACCATTCTTCTATTAGGTACTTGCAAGCCAAGAACGATGCCAAACCAACACTGATCAGATGGATCCTTCTACTCCAATAATTCAATCTTGAAATCCGTGATAAACCTGGAGTTAAAAATATGGTAGCATACCACTTGTCAAGATTACTAGAGCCAGATACTCTTGAGTAGAGCCAAATGTCGATCACTGAAACCTTTCCAGACGAGGCAATTTTGTCAGTCACCTCACTCCCCTGGTTCACCGATATTATGAACTATCTTATCTCCAAGAGAACTCCACAAGATTGGCCGAAGCTAAAGGTCAACAAATTGTTGTCAGATATCAATTTCTATCAGTGGGAGGATTTGTGTCTCTTACATGAGGGGGCATATTGCATATGGAGTAGGTGCATTCCTTGGGAGGATGTTCATAATGTCCTCGAGCATTGCCACACCTAAGAATCAGGAGGAAACTACTCTAGCAGACGTACGATAGCAAAGGTACTTCAGTGCGACCTCTAGTGTCCAACATTACTCAAAGATGTAGAGGATTTTGTGAAGCATTGCACTTACTATCAGAAAATGGATGGCACCATCGGAATGAGAGACACAATGCCCCTTAAATATATTAATATTTTAGATGTGTTTGATGCATGGGGCATTGATTTTATGGACCCATTTCCTAACAGTCAGGGCTATAAATATATTCTGCTTATTATCGACAATGTGAGTCGTTAGGTGGAGGCTATCCCTATCCGAGTTGCCGACAGTCGCACCGTCTATCAGTTTTTGAAGGAGAACATCATTACACAGTTTGAGATCCCCAAGATTCTTATATCAAATGAGGGTAGCCATTTCATCAACATAGAGGTGAAGAAGCCGACTCAATAATAGTTCATAGAACATCGAGTAGCCTCTCTATACCACCCATAGTCTAATGTCTTGCCATAATGTTTGAATAGGGAAATCAAGATGATTCTCTAGAAACTTGTACATCCAGACAGAAAGAACTGGTCTCAACTACTTGACTCGATTCTCTGGGCCTATCGGACTGCGTACAAGTCCCCTCTAGGAATGTCTCCCTAATTCCAGGTATACAACAAACCATGCCATTTTCCTATCGAGTTGATTCATAAATTATTATGAGCAATCAATATCTGCAATTTGGATCTGAAAAAAAAAAGTAAAGAATAGAAAAGTAGATCTGAACAAGCTTCTGGAATTTCATGACTATGCATACGGCAATGATTTTATGTACAAGGAGATGGTCAAGAAGTGGCACGACAAGCACATCTGCTACATCAAGTCGAGTCAGAAAGTCTGGTTGTTTGATGCAAAGTTAAAACTTTTCCCAGAGAAGTTGAAAAGCAAGTGGACAGGGCCATTGGTAGTGAAGCATGTGCATCAAAATGAAACCATAGTCATATCTAGATTGTCAGCTGACACACAGCCTTTCCTCCTCAATGGATAGCTTATGAAGCCTTACCTTGAACGTGATACCTTCATGTCCATTGTTGACTCAATTCAGGTATCTAATGAACAAGAACTTTCAGCCGCAACATCAATAGATTCAGACAAAGCGATCAAAAATATTTTTGAGTAGTTAATCATTTTCTTCTTTTCTTCTTTTCTTCTTTTCATTTTCAATTCTTTTATTCTTTCAAAAGCTTCACTCATCCCATTCATCATTGTTAAACTTAGGATATGATTCATCCTAAGTATACAGGGATGAGTGCATACTTGTTCTCATTATTTAATCCCCTCGCATGTCTCCTCAACTCTTGACATTATTTCTATACATGGGGATATTTTACCCTATGTATAGGGGGAGATGGGCTGAGCCGCTAATTTGTTTATTCCCACCTTCGACCCTCCCTGCCTTGTGTACAATGTTATACTTAGGATTATTTGATCCTAAGTATATGGGGACGGTCGACTTCCTATTCATTATTCGGTCGTTGTAGTATAGATTTGTCTATGCTTAGTACATGTTATGTCTTGCTTTTCTCTCCGATCAATGAGGACATAGCTCAAGCTAAGTATAGGGGGTTATATATATGCTGTATATATTTTAGCCATAACCCATACTTTCGTATTTTCAAAAAATATTTCTAATTAATAAAAACTAAAAATACACAACCAAGCCTTTTTATATACTGATTAATAATCAGGTAAAAATGTTTTGCAAAATATTTAAAAAAAGGTTGGAAAATCTCTTTGAAAAATCTTTTGAAAACTATTTGGAAAATATTTTGTAAAATATTATCAACCTTTGTAAAAATATTTTGTTTCTAAAAACTTCTTTTATTTGTTTAAATAAAAATGTTTTGAAAATCTATTTGTAAATTGTTTAAAAATAGATGCAAAAATAGTTTGGAAAATATATATATATATTATTTGAAAAATCTTTGCAAAATAATTTTCATAATTTATACATGTTTATAAAAATTATTTGTCAAAATTAGTTTACAAAATAAACTTTTCAAAATGTTTGAAAAAAATCTTTTCAATTATTTTTGGAAACTCTATAAATGACTGAAGCAAATAAAAACATTTTACTAACCTTGTATATACAAAATTGTGAATTCCTAAATCCCAAGTCTTATAAATAACAAATGTACTCCCATGTATATATTTGCACATAATTATTTGCCAAAACTTTTTGTTTTGAAAAAATTCTAACATTTTGCAAAATTAAAAATCCCAAAAACATTTGCAAAATATTTTCATGAATTGCATAAAAATTTGCAAAACTTCTCAAAAATCCACAAAAAAGATGAAAAATTAGAAAATTGCATCACAAAAATATTTTTCTTGTATTGTGCATAGCATTTGCATTTTCGAATTAATGTTGATAATTGAACTAGTCTATGTAAAATCTGAAGATTGGAGCTTAGTTGGACCTAAATCCACTTAATCTCGGGAACCGTTGAGGAACTGGAATTGAGATACTTTAGGTCTTCTAGACTTAATTCTTTGAGACCACAAAACTTAGTTCAGCGTCATCTTGACTACCTAAGTAGAATATTTCAGAACACACGCACGAGTCTTGTCGATAGTGACCTAGCTTGCACACTTGCACCTTACACTTTGCTGAACTTAGTTGAAGTCATAGAGGGCTGGATTTGCCATCATGAGACACAAGCTAATGGAAACATCGAAAGTCACACATTTGTGGCCATTTTACCCCAACCCAATCCAGTAGTTGTGAGGTCTAATGACAGAAGCTGTGGGTTGCAATAATGCTTCAAAAGAGGGATAATCTACCAACTCAAGAGGGAAAATCCATATGTAAATGTTGTTGTATATAGTAGTCAAAAAAGAAAAAAAAATCAAAAACTCCGAAAAGCAAAGATGGGCAAAAATCAAAGAAAAATCAATTCCTGTCAGAGTATGTGTATATTTGTATAGTAAATAAGCAAGCTTGTGCTTCAAAGTCAGATATATGTGAGCGTACAGCTAGATGACTTGGCTACACTGGCCAAGCATCCTATGATAGGTAGCTAGACTGGCTACCGTCCATTCTTCTCTCCACCTCCTTCTCTTGAGTCGGATGCACTTGATCTTAGAAGGAAATACCCCACTTCTTGAGGAAAAAGTTATTGGATTGTGAAATTAGGGTCACCATGTTAGAGAAGACTGACCTTAACCGCTTCAGCCGAGAGGAGCTACTTATCACTGACACTGTACAAGATAGACTCATAGTCATAAGGGACTGCATATGAATCGACTTATTTTGACATGGCTATTGAGGAGACTTGGGCAGAATCTAGTAGATCTTCAAGGATGTTTTATTTCAAATTTGTTTCCCAATAAGGTTCCGACCAAACCTAAATGTTAAGGGTCTGACTGAGCTCCAAACTTTGATTTTGAGAAGACAAATTTAAGAGTTAAAATTAATCCACTTCGTTTCTGTTTCTTTTCTTTATTTCCTTTTATGCACTTATAGGCATAAGTGTTTGTTAGGGACTAGGAAAGGCAAGTATATGGTGGTGATGAATCTACATTCTATCACCTTTATTATTTCGTTTTGGCCTTGAATCCCTAGCTAAATGCATATATACATCATTAATTTGTCAAAATAAATACTCTATAATTTGTACAAAATATTGTATAAATATTGCTTGTTTATTATACTTAATTCCAAAATTAAAGAATAAAGGAAAAAATAAAAATAAAAGGAAATAAAATATCTAAGGTATTTTACGACCCGAAACCCTGAGATCTAGGCATCATGATGACTAGGTCTCGAGGTTTAAGGTCATCAAATATCTTTGGCATTTTATTACCTTTTCTTTTCTTCCTTTATTCTTTAATTTTGGAATTAAATACAATAAATAAGTAGTAATCTGTATAGTATTTTGCAAAAATTATAGTGTTTATTTCGAATAATTAATGATGTATTTATGCATTTAGCTAGGGATTTAAGGTCAAAATGAAAGAACAAAAGGTGATGAAATGGATATTCATCTGGCGTATGGATACAGTCCAAGGGAATCAATTTCGAATGGACTTTATTCCGATGGAAATAGATACAGCATGTACTGATAAATTGTTAAATGCATATGTTAATATGTATCCATTGTAGCACGGGCACTTAGCGTGTCGTACAGAACTGAATGAATGATCTCCGTAAGGAGGATGCGGCTTAAATTTATAACATGGCAAGTCCAGGGTCGAACACAAGGACGCGATCAATTAAGTGGTGAAATTTAAATGTTAAATATTTTATGTAGCAATTCGTAAGGTGATTATGTTGAGAAAATGCACAATCCACGAGAATAATGATTTTTAACACAATTTTTTATGCACTTAATCTATTTGAAAACAATAATGCACAAACAATATGATAAAGTCAATCACAATACGATTAAAAACACAATGAACAATTGGGGATAATCACAAGAATTTCCTGAATTAATTCAATTATCAATTAGGGTAAACAGATCCAATAATAGCTTTAAACACTAATTAATCTCTAAAGCAATTTCAACACAACTCTAAATCCAAACTTTGATGCTAATATAATTTCAGCAAGCAATTAAACCATTTATGAACTCACTGACAATGATTAAAAATAACTAATAATTAATCACTAAGAAGCAAGTTATTATCAGGTTCAATTGCTCATAAAGATGACCATTTCAACTTCTTTCAAGGATCTAATGAAGCACTTAGAAGATGAAAACATTCGTGTGTGATTTTTAACTCAAAAATATCAACAAAGCACACCAATGGATAGAGCTACAACTTAGCTTTTAGATGAGACCAAAATCACTTTATTTGGATGTATAGAAAAAAAAAGATATTCAACCTTCCATCCAGGGGTATTTTTGCAAGAAAACTCTAATTTTTATTACAAAACTGGACAGAAATGGACTGAATTGCAATTAAGACTTTCTGCAAGGTTTGAAATGCAAATTATAAAAAGGCGGGAGGACTTATCTATAATTCTTGCGAAATTGAGGGTCGACATTGTAAATAGACCAGCCACGTGTGCAACTCACGTAACCTAGCGAGGTTTGGGAGGCGAGGCTTGGGATACATGGCTTACAAGGATGCCTTGCAGGAGTCTTTGTCACAGGACTGGACATCGAGCCTAAGGATCGAACCGTTGCTTCGGATGTCGATGTGTCTCAACAACAACAATTGGATTACACCCAATCTGGGGAATCCGATAGTGACTGTTCCTCTCATGTTCTTCAAGTATGTCACGGACGGTGGCGCTCAAGCAGATCTCCGACGAGGTCGCTTGTGCTCCTCTGCGCTCCTAAGCCTTCGATTAATGTCAGGTGACCTTCTTGAATGCCTCGCGAAGATCTTCGAAGGCTCAAAAGAAGAATGGTGAGGTGCATCAGTCTATCAATGAAGCCTCTCTGTCGAAGAAAATGAAGATCGGATATGCGTCTCAATCTCTGACCATTGAAGACAAATCAACCTGCAATGTTAGTCCAACACACAAACGAAAAAAATAACGACTATTCTATGGTGGGTTGGAGGTTAAATGGAAGCTCTTTGATCGATGGAGGGTTGAGCCTTGGAGGAACTCTTGCTCAAGCAGAGCAAGGGTGTGGATCAACATGGATACGGAGATGAAGAAGCGGATAGATTCACTGGAAGGGTACGCACGGATAATAGATCACTTGCGGAGATGACCCGATATTCAGATCAAGAGATAACCGACAATATTCAGATGAAATAAATTGGTGAAGATGAAAGAAAATGATGATAAATGATTTCACCTAGAGATGTAAGGATGAATTTGTTGATTTGAAGAATGTTTTGACCTAAGAGGAAGCTTCAATCTCTTCGCCATTTTTCGCTACAAGACCTGGGCCAAAGATCTGCGCTCAAGCAGCTCAACAAGGTGTTGCATCTTGTCTTAAGTGCCAAGGATCTCGCCAGAGGTGATGACCTCTTCTTAGATCTCTATCTCGCCTACTATCTTCTATCACAGAGGAGGTGGAAGGACCCGAAGATTCCTCGCGTGAAGGCGAATAGGTTGGAAGTTGCCCGATGATGGGATTTTGAGGCCAAGGTAGTTGACGTCATGCAGTTGAAGGTGTTGGTTTCAACCACCACTCTCAGTGAAGAGAGAAGGGATGAGGGGAAGTTGGCTAACCGACAAGGGTCAAGGTTGATCGGTGTAACAAATGGTGGCGGTGGTTGAGAAGGAAGTTGCTGGAGGTAGTTATGAAAATGGCGAGAAGTTGGGGAGGGATGAAGAGTCGTGTCTGTTGAAGGAAGTGGATGGTGGTTGATAACGACATCTGGGACGTTGGATCAAGATCCAACGATCTAGATTGAGGTAGAGAAGATTGAATAGGCAGCGCCACATGGGTGGTCGTGGAAGCGCCACGTGGCCCAATTAGAATTGAGAGAAATAAATAAATCAGATTAAATTAAAAATAAATAATTAGAGCGAGAATTAGAAAAAGTGAAGAACTTGAAAGATGTAGATCTCGATGGGACCTATAACATTCATGTAGAAGTCAAAAAGATCAGAGGTCATTTGTACATAAATAAAAATTAAATACAAATTAAAACAATATAAAACAATTTCTTTTAGTTTTCTTTTTGTATTTTTATGGGTTTTATTTTATGTTATGTTATTTTATTTATATAAAATATTATTCTAATTTTTATTTGATTTTTAATGAGGAATAAAAATATAAAATATTAGCACAATCATAGGATTAGATTAATATATATTAAATAGTATCAATTATATATAACACAACAAATAGTAATTAGTGTTAATTAGTCAATGATTCTTGTTGATTAACTTAAGCAAGAGAGATAATATTAATGATTAATGATGATAAATATTAGATTAATGATGATAAATATTAGATTTATCACCCTCCTATACTTAAGCTAAGCTCGTCCTCAAGCTATGAAAGAATTTAGTATAGAGTTAGCTTAATTAGTGAGATGCCTAACATGTGCATGTGAGTTTACAAGGCTTGATTTGACCTAGAACACTAGGTTTTAGAAATCCTAAAACTCTAAGTTGATCCAAGTGTTCAGTAAAAGGAATTCAACTCCTCTAATTATCAGACTGTCAAGATACATAAATATAGGAAGTATGACTTATTGTAGACTGCACTCACAAGAGTACAATCAAGATTTCACCAAAGGTTCCAATCTCAAAAGTTCTCCTAAGAACCCGACCCTCAACTCTGGAGAATAAATCGAGCCTTGCCTCAATTCACTATCTCTTTAGTTTGTCAGACTTTAATGGTATAGATGAAAAGCCAGATTATGGAGTATATAGGATTGTGTATTTATTTTCTCTTCCTTTCATTGGAACGGGATTCTCTCAAGTGCCCATAATCAAAAAAAATCATTTTTAGTTTTCCAATCAATGTGTCCGTCAAAAGAGATATAGTCGTCTATACTTGTTTTCCTGGGAGTACACTGGTGTGCATCTTTTTAAGGTATCTAATATACCTGCATCGAGACTTGTAATGCTAACGATGCAGTGCCCTTTTAGTGGTACAAGCCTGACTCATAAAAGCCTAATAATCTGGTCCAAGTGGACACTTAAAGGTTGGGAGCACTCACCTTGAATGTAATAGCCCATATGATGTAGCTTTGTAATGTAATGAGCTTTTTCTTTTCATTTCATTAATCATTTTTTTATTTGAGAGAACTCCCCTTCTTTTTTGGCTAGCTCCACTACTTTTACCTAGATTGGCGCACACTGATCAACTTATTATATTAATGTCATCACACCCTAGCACATTAGATTAAAGTCAAAAGATAGCATGAGAACATGTCCCATAGTGGTAAATTGCTGACACTCAGATTTCATGAAGCCATCATTAATCTTATCCCATCCTCGAGCATCATATAGATCAAATCCAAACTCAAACTTCCAATCGCATCATGAATGCAGTCGTACATGTGAGTGATTGTCAAATTCCTTTTAAAGGAGATTAAGAGTGCAATATAGCATGCATATCTTTTAACTAGGGAAGTGTGAATTTTTAAGTCAAAGACCCTAATGATTAAGACAAGATAACTCTAAGTCTATGGACTCCTTAAATCAAGTGTTAAAGATCATCTCAAGCCTTGAGTGCAAAATGAAAATGTCAATGAAAGACACCAATTAATAAGTTAACAAGTTAATTCTTTACAAAAGAATTAAGGAATTTTAGTTTTATTAAAATAGAAACAACAGAATGGGTACCCTTATCAAAACAATACAGAGATAACACACAAACACACTAGGATACCCAACACAACACTACAAACTTCATCTCCTTACAAATCAAGATTGACTCTTTGAGTTTTAAAATCACAGGTTGCCTTATGTTTCAACTACTTCCTTCTAATAGAGAACACTTCAGATTATGAATAAGAAAGATCTTCATCGACTTGGAATTTCAACCTTATGGAGTGATGCCATTCTTCCTCAAAAGTAATATCTATATGTACATGGGAAGTCTCAAAATTCTTAACAATCATGGGAAGATGAATCAAACCTCGAAACCATGCAATAGACTTTTGGGTTTTCCTTAGGAGAGAAAAACTAGACACAGAAGGATGACCCAGCTTACATGAAATATGATTCTCCATAAAATGGACATTCTCAATGAATGGTATTGGCACCTCCATATCTAATTCTTTTATCAATAAATCATCTTCCTCAATTGACATGACTCTTTTCAATGAACTGTTTATCAACTTGATCTTCCAAAATATGGAATTGAAGTACAAACTTTCCTCCATGTTGGACTCTGTAAGACTCAAAGGCAGGACAACCTTATAAAGAATAAGAACAAAACAGTTAAGTAAATTGTCGCAAACTCTAAGAACCCAAAAACACCAAAGGGCACTGAAGAGACACAATAGAATTAATGATTTTTTATTTTATTTTTTTAATTTCTTTAGAGAAATAGTGACTAGCCTAAACTCATATGATGAGTTGCATCTACTTTCATCCAGTATGGGTGTAAGTACAGACCATTAGATGGATACCCGTATTACTTAAAGACGGTGTTATACGTGTTTTCTTTTAACCACCCACTCTGCTAAGGGAATAATTCCCTTACTTAAAAATAGCTAATCATTTTTAAGTCTACTAGCCATAATTAACACTAAAGAATTTATTTTAATTTTTTTGATTTTTTTATTGACTTTTATGTACTAGAGTTAGAGAGTTAAATAATTAGTTGGACTCATTTATACCCTTAGCTTTGAAAATAATTTTGAAAACTTTTTCAAACAATGTCACATAGATATAGATTTTCAAAATATTTTACAAATGATTTTCCAAACATGTCAACCCATATTTTCACAAAACATGTAAAACAATTGAAAACCATGTCAAATATGTATAAAGCTTTCAAAATCATTTTCAAAATATTTTTACAAAAAAACAGTTCCAAAAGATGTAATACAATACCTGTAGCCCCAAGAGTTTGAAAATTTTAAAAATATGAGCTATGGCTAAAGTATATGTGTAATATATATGGTAGACCCCCTGTACTTATCTTTCGATGTGTCCTCATAGCACAAAGTTATATGAAGCCATAGCTCAACTATGTATAATAGAATGTACAAGAACTGAGTCCAGAATCACAAGTTCATAAAAATGAGAAAGAATGGGTCATAATGAATATACAGGGATGTTCCCCCATAAACATAGGTTTTGAATAACCTAAGTAAAGAGATGAGATAAATACATAAAAGAGACATGAGTAATGGAGAAGGTATGGATAAATCCCCCCCATACTTAGGCTGAGAATAGCCTAAGTGGAAGTAGGAAAAATAATAAAAGCAATAAGGAATTTACAAAAAATAGAATCAGGATGAATATGAATCTCTTGATATTGAATCTTTGTGATATGAATCTATCATGATGATCGTTCCTTCTCAAAAAATCTGAAACTAAATCAACAAGCATGAAATCAATCATCTCAACGAGAGTTAATCTTTCCTTGGATTCTACAAAATGCTTAAGTAACTGCCCATTAGCCAGAAAGGAAGTTGCATTTCCCAAAAGCTAGGAAATCTCTACACTTCCATTCTCATGCACTTCCTTAACAATGAAAGGACCCATCCACTTTGACTTGAGTCTCCCATGGAAAATCTTTAACTTCGCTTTAAACAACCATATCTTTTCTTAGGACAAAGTTCTTGCATGAAATATACACATCATGCCACTTCTTAACTTTGTCCTTATAGATCATGTTGTTGTCATATGCTCGGTTGCGGATTTCCATTAATTCATTTAGGTCAAGGTCTCTGCACAATTTCCCTTAGTGATAGCTCCAATTTATCTTCTTTATTACCCATTTAGATTTGTGCACTAACTCTGTGGGCAAATGACATGGCCTGCCATAAATCATCCTAAAAGGTGAAGTGCCAAGAGGTGTCTTGTAGGTCGTTTTGTAAGCCCACAGAACTTGCTCCAACAACTGAGACCAGTTCTTCCTATCTGGACAGACTAACTTTTGAAGAATGCTCTTCACCTCTCTATTTGAAACCTCTGCCACGTCGTTTGATTGTGGTGATAAGGACTAGTTATTCTATACTCAAATACATAGTCCTTTACTAAAGATTTCATCAATCCATTCACAAAGTGGCTACCCCCATCACATATCAAAACTCTAGGTACTCCAAACCGTTAAATGATATGATCCTTTATGAACTTGCAAACAATCCTACTATCTACGGCTTGGGTTGGAATAGCCTCCACCCATCTCGATAAGTAATCGACCGCTAATAAGATGTATTCAAAACCTTGGCTATAAGGGAAGAGGCCCATGAAATCTATGCCCCAAGCGTCAAAAACATGACAAACAATCACAGGTTGCATGGGCATCTCATCTCTTGATCCAACAGTCCCTTCCATCCTCTGGCAAACAGGACAAGACTGTACAAAATCAGTGGCATCTCTAAACAAGGTCGGCCAAAAGAAACCACACTGTCATACCTTGTGAGTGGTTCTCTTCCCTGAATGGTGTCCTTCAGCCTCAAGTGAATGACAATACATGTGGACACTCTGATATTCCTCCTGAGGAGTACACCTTCTTTAGATACATTCCAGTCCTTCAAAGAAAAGGAATGGATCTCCAATGGTATTTCCTCAAATCCGACTTGTGTCGATCTAGCTCCTAGTCCAACCATGAGGAACTTTCTTGGAGAAAAGGTAGTTCACCATGTTGGCATACCATGGAAGTGAGTCAATATGACAAATAGACTCATCTGGGAAGGTCTCTCTAATAGGCTCAGTATCAGAGGAATACTTTAAATCAATCCTCGAAAGATGATCAGCCACTACATTTTTGACCTCAGGTTTATCTTTAATTTCCAAATCAAACTCCTATAGTAACAATATCCACCTAAGAAGACGTGCCTTTGCATGCTTCTTTTCTATGAGATACCTAATGGCTGAATGATCGATATAAACTGTCACTTTTGAGCCAAGAATCACATACCTAAACTTCTCTAAATCCCAAACTACAGCAAGCATCTCTTTCTTGATCACTATATAATTTCTCTATGCTAAATCCAAAACTTTGCTTGCATAGTGAATAGCGAATAGAATCCGATCTTGCCTTTACCCCAATACGAGCAAAATCCAAAGCATCAGTCGTGATCTCAAAGGGAAAAGACCAATCAGGAGCCTGTAAGATAGGCGAGTCACAAATCTTCCTCTTAAGGAGCTCAAAGGCCTCAAGACACTTGTGATCTACAAAGAATGATGTATCCTTTCCTAAGAGCTCAGACAGGGATCAGGCGATCTTTGAAAAATCATGAATAAATCATCTATAAAATCCAACATGCCCCATAAATGACCTCACTGACTTGATGTTAGTTGGAGGATCAAGTTTCTTGATCACATCCACCTTGGCAGGGTCAACTTCCATTCACTTCTTGGAGATGGCATGCCCCAACATGATACCCTCCTTAACCATAAAATAGCTTTTTTTTCACGGGAGAGTACCAGATTCACCTCTCTACACCTTTGAAGGACTCAATCCAAATGTGCCAAACAAGAGTCAAATGAATCGCCATGGACCGAGAAGTCGTCCATGAAGACCTCCAAGAAATCCCCAACCATCTCGGCAAACATGACAATCATGCATCTTTGAAAAGTACATAGGACGTTGAACACCCCAAAAGGCATGCACCTGAATGTGTATGTTCCGAAAGGACATATAAAAGTGGTCTTTTCCTAGTCCTCAGGGGTGATGACTACTTGATTGTAGCCGGAGTACCCATCAAGAAAATAGAATAACTCCTTCCATGTTGGTCTCTCCAAAATCTAATCAATAAAAGGTAGCAGAAGAGATCTTTCTTGGTCGCAGCATTCAGGTGCGTGTAGTCGAAACAGACATGCCACATCATGGGTACTCGTGTCACAATCTCAACTCCCTCCTCATTGTTGACCATCTAAATTCCCGACTTCTTCGGAACAACATGTAAAGGTGCCACCCATTTGGAGTCAGAGATTTGGTAAATAAAACCCGCTCCACACCATTTCTCAATCTCTTTCTTAACTACCTCCTGTAGATTTGGATTAAGTCTCCTCTAGAGCTCACGGGAAGGTCTAGCATTATCCTCATCAAAAATATGGTGTGAACAGAGTGTGGGGTTTGTACCCATGAGATCTGACATACTCAATCCTATAGCCTTATGATTCTTTTCTAACACTTATAAAAATCTAGTCTCTTGGTCTGCAGTCAACCTAGAACTAATGACGACAGGAAACTTGCTCTTTGGTCTCGTAAGGAAGGAATACTTGAGTGTAGGAGGAAGTGGCTTCAATTCTGGCACAGAAGAATCATCAAGTACATCAGGTTGAACTACCGTTGAATCTGGATATGTGCTGCATAGTGGAGATGAATCATCTGTAATGTTGTCCGCCAACTGAACTAAAGAATGGGGAATCAGATTGCTAAATAAACACAGTAATTCAACCAAAGTTGCATCCAACTCATCATCTAATTTGTTAGATTGTTCTAAGAGAAGGAACTGACAAGTCCAAAGGGACATCTATGTCATCAAGGGAATATTGAGATGCATAACTCAAGAACTCTGGCAATGTATCAAAAACTACTCTATGTGCATTGTCCTCTCTTGATGAGAGGGTCTCGCTCTGTACTGTCGAGTTATGTGCCCAAATCCCAACTGTGCTAACTACATCGCAGTCTGCCTCTGAAAAGGAAGATAATCATGCTAGACTTTGAATCAGGTCACTGACATTTCGTATGCTTCATCTATAGTTCCACTTCACCACTTGGAGAACGGAACTTCATCATGCTTGTCCGATAATCGAATGAAGCTCTAACGTTCCCAAGGAATGGCCTCCCAAGGATAATCTATGTCTCTCTCTAATGATTGGGGATATCCTTGTCAAGGACAGTGAAGTCCACCCTGTAGTCTTGTTCTTAAATCAAGATAATGACATTCTTGACCTCATTCTTAGCTTTTTTCATTGATTTATGAGCAAACTAAAGTAACGCTCTAGATCTGTGTAAAGGTCCCAACTTCAGTTTCATATATAAGGCTAAGGGTAACAAGTTGATCGAAGAACCATTATCTCGGAGAGTACGTGCAAACGCTATGTCATCAATATGACTCACCACATAATGTGCACCTACATCTCTCTTCTTCTGTGGCAACTTCTGGTTCTTGAGATAAAACGTAGTTGCAAGCGAGAGAACATGGGTCTTGACGTAGCTGTTCGGTTTCTTCCTGCTAAGTTTGCTAGGTGTGCATCTCACCTTCAAGTACTTCTGGAATGTAGGATAAATGGCCACATACTCATCAAATGGCACCTTAACCATGATGTTATCTCTACAAAAGTGTGCCATTTCAAGATCATCTTTTTGAATCTTATTAATGATGTGCTTTCCAACCGTAAGAGAATGAGGGGGAGGGATAGGAAAAGAAGGATGTGAAAACTCAGAATCATAAACAGAAACATGCACTTTTTTATCCATAGAAACTAAATCATCTACTACAGGATGGGGAATGCCTACTAAATGTGCATTCTCCTCATCCGAAGGTGCAAGGTCATCCATAGACTCTGAATCGGATGCGTGCTACGTCGCTCTCGTACTCCTCCTTGATCTCCTCCTATGAGTCTTCGCTTTCTGGTGATCTCTGTAAAGATGCATGGCATCACCATCCTTTGAAGTCTCCTAAAGTCGAGCCTCAGAGTCGGTCCTCTCTATGTCTCTTGCCCGATCAGGTACGACCACGGTCTGTCCACTCTTGAGAGACATATGATTAACATAATTACGGAAAGATCTCATGTTCAGATTTGTGAGAATCTGAGTAGTATATCTAATCTAACTGTTTCTGATGCTGAAGTCTGTTCAAGCTATTGGGGTTATCCTGAACATGGGCAAGAATGGATGTAGTAGGAGAAGTGCGTCAATCATGTAAACATGGAAGACGGTTGAGATCAACCCTCAAATCTTGTACCTCATTCCTGTAGGAACGCAACTCCTTCCAAATCTGTCGCTGGATATCCATGGGACCTGAAGATGAATGTTGTGGTTGAGAAGAAGAAGAAGAAGGCAAAGAAGAACGTGAAGAATGGACTTGATGACCATAGGAATGTTGATATTATTGGGTATGATGCTGAACATGCGGACCCTGGTGGCCCGACTTGTACGTTTACTGACACCCGTATTGATGTTGTTGCTGCCTCAGTGCCTGGTACGAATCGGCTCCAGAGCTCTGTGGTGTTGGAAGATGTGTAGGAGTAAACGATGTGTTGTAGATGGTCTAGGTATGCTGGTAGGAGAAATGGTGTCCAGAACTCTCCTACCTGGCAGGGTCACGTGTGTACCATACACCATTTACCTCCCACATCTGGGAAGGCTCCTCAATAACTGTCTCCACAAACGGTGGTTAATGCTGGAAAGAATGGGCTAGAGGCCAGTCCTCTACCCACGGCTTGGGTGGTCCTGACATTTGTTGCTCCTGAATATGGTGAACACGGTAAACGGGGGTAGCAGATGCAATCACAGGAGGTACCCTAATCTTAGATATCCTCTCAGAAAGTTCTGTCATCTGTTTAGGAAGTTTGGATAAGCTTTTTTCCAACTCACCCATTTGCATATCGATCCTCTCAACAACTATGAATTTATCTACTATAAGGCCCATGTCAAAAGGATCCACTATAGCCTTTTCTCCCTTGCTATATAGGAATGGAATGGGGGTCTCTCACAGAGCTCTACTGACGGTATGTGCTCTACTCATCTCAACCATCCGCTCGAACACCTTCCAGACAGTGTCTTCTCCTGGTGAAGTATAGTTGCCTCTACAAGCAGCACTAAACAAACCCTACACCTCAGGGTGTAGACCGCAATAAACAGACAGAATTGGGATGGTAGGCTTCAGGATGTGATAAAGAAACTTCTATAAGAGATTCTTGAATCTCTCCCATGTATTGTAGAAGGCTTCATTGGGAAGTTGGGAGAAACTCGTGATGCGTTAGCGCATCAAGTTATTTCTACTCAATGGGTAGAACTTCTTCAGGAAGAGGTCCTTGTACTGCACAAAGGTAGATACAACTACCCACAGGTTCTTCATCCAGTAATCCGCCTTATTCTTTATGGCAAAAGGAAGGGCTTTGAGTCTAATGTAGCCTTGGCTAACCCTAGGATGCCTAAGGTTAGTATAGACTAACTCATCCTAAGGAATGCATATGGATCCTCATGTGCATTCCCATGAAAATGTGACAGCAGACTAAGAAAATATGGCTTCAACTCATATTCAACTTCAAGCTCTACTGGACTCAACCAATTAGCCACCTGATACTGCCCAAGGTTGTATGCAGTGTCCATTGGTGCATCTCTACCCAACTGTAACTGGCCAAGTTGTGCTCTCATAAGTGCTTGGTTCTGTTCGGATTCTGCTAACCTAGCCAACACTACATGCATTGGGTCTTCTCGTTCTTCCCCCTCTCCATTTTGCTTTTTAGGAAGCATCTCTAATGACTCTTTGTTACCTTCATGAAACAAAGGATTAAAGTGAGATCTAGATCAAGATAACAAAATCGAATCGATCTCACCAAGCCAATGATCTTTCTCAGTGAGTAGAGATCGGTTGAGATGTAACCACCCCCAAGGAGGGAATTATGATACACTTATTCGTAAAAAGGATTATTTCCAAACCATGATGGTCCAATTAAAGAAGAAGAAAAGGGGATCTGGATCGGTAAATACATGATATTTGGGTGGTTCAACGACAAGCTCGCAAAATTTGAGCAAAAGTCCGACCAATTATCTATCATCGAATTCAAGAGATAGGAGAATTGAGCATGCTTGATACAAAAAGGTCTAGTGCTACTAGGCACGTGAATGTGTCGAGTCACTCATACAGAACAATCAACACATACCCCTTTGAATTAATTAACCAACTCAACACTGAAGGCCAGGGATGATGGCCTTATTATCTTATCAAATTTAGTTAAGTGAATCAGGCAATCTTATCCAATCTCACAGTTGTAGTCCTTTAAAGTAACTTAAGTTCATGCTGACGGAACACACCAACAGGAACAGGGTTACTTCTTCTAATGGTCTGAGGCAAGTGCTTCCAATAATAACAGGACCCTAAAAGTGAGCCCAAGCGCTTAGGGCACAAGTATAGGGATTTCAGCTCTATTCCTTAGTGGCACGTCCTTACCCACTCTATCTGAAGGTAAGTACCTATAATCAATAATGGGTTTACTACCCATAGTACAAGGTTGCTTTTATTCCAGTTTATTTTGGTCAACTTGCATTAATTCAGTCTCGATTGTAAGAGTTTTAGTTATCGCATGAATTAAGTGACCACAAACATTGCCTAATGTACAGTCACTTTTCCTTTTTTTTCTTAAGTTGATGAAAACTGATGGAGAAAGCGAAAAATGGAGTGCAATCAGAAATCAATGATGCGTGCAGTCATTCAGAGATACTTACAGCGCTTCCTAGCACTCTTCATATGGATGCATAAACTGAATATACAAATCTAGTTATATGGTGCAAGTTGAAAACTGCACCAAAGCAATAGTTCTATTAGAGGTGAAATAATCAATTTATTTAACTAAGTAGAACGAATGCTATGTCTGTCTATGAATCTCATAAGATTTTTGCAGTTGTGAATATTATGAGATTGTGGTGTGTGTTCTAATTTACAAAATAAATCAAGCAAAAGGGCCTATGATATGTCTAATTTGATGTAGTGCTTGCATATAAAACATCACTCAAGCCGAGAACCACTCTCGACACAACCACCACATAGAAGAAACAAAGTTAGACATGCCTTCTTTACATACGTGAGATCTCAATCGAGAACCGTTGTAAATAGGCAATTAAGTTACAAATATTTATGACACAATATTAATGGACTAAATTAATCTAAATAATCTCTCTATTAAGTAATTTACTTCGTGGGATCTCCAGTAATTAACTCCAAGGTCATTGCCTCTGTAGTACTCCGAAAATCGTCAACTCCACGGGCCTACCACAAAACAACAAATGATGAGAAATATCTAGAGAGATTCAAAGTAATTAATTAAGTAAAAAATAGCATATAACAAACTGAACAACAGATACAATACAAGATCAAATAATTAACCTTAAATATATACTTGGACCCAAAAATGATCGCAATGGTGCCATCTAATGAATCGCTAAATGCATAAGTTAATATGCATCTTTTGTAGCACGAACACTTAGTTGTGATACATACCAAATGAATGATCTCTGCGAGGAGGATTCGGTTTAAATTTATAAGTTAGGAAGTCCAGGGTCGAATATAAGGATGCGAGCAATTAAATGATGAAATTTAAATGTCAAATATTTTAGATAGCAATTCATAATGTGATTATGTTTAACAAATGCACAATTCACAAGAATGATGATTTTTAACACAATTTTTTATGCACTTAAATTATATAAAAATAATAATGCAAAAACGATATGATAAAGTCAATCACAATACGATTAAAAACACAATGAACAACTGGGGTTCATCACAAGAATTCCTCGAATTAATTCAATTATCAATTAGAACATGAAAATAGATCCATTGCAATCTTTAATCACTAATTAGCCTTTAAAGTAATTTCAACACAACTCTATCTCCAAACATTGATGCTCAAATAATTTCAGAAAAAAATTAAACCATGTATTAACTCGCTGATAATGATTAAAAATAATTAATAATTAATAATTAAGAAGCAAGGAAATTATCTGGTTCAATTGCTCACAAAGATGGCATTTTAAACTTCATTTAAGGATCTAATTAAGCACTTTAAGATGAAAATATTAATGTGTGATTTTTAATTCAAAAATATCAATAAAGCATGCTAATGGATAGAGCTACAACTTAGCTTTCAGACGAGACCAAAATCACTTTATTTGAATTTATAGAAAAAAGATATTCAACCTTAAACCCATGCAGAATTTTTACAAGAAAAACTCTTAAGTTTTATTACAAACCAGGACAGAAATGGATTAAATTACAATTAAAAATTTTTTACAAGGTTTGAAAAGCAAATTTTACCAAGGCATGAGGACTTATTTATAATTCTTAAGAAATTGAGGGTTGGCTTTGTAAATAGCCCAGTCACATGCGCAACTTACATGACCTAGCAAAGTTCGTGAGGTGAGGCTCGGGACACGTGTCTTACAAGGATGTCTCGCGGGAGTCTTGGTCACAAGCCCCGACATCGAGCCTAAGGATTGAATTGTTGCTTCAGGATGTCGATGTGTCTCAGCAACAACCATTGGATTACGCCCATTCTCAAGAATCAAACACCGACAGCTCCTCTCCTGCTCTTCAAGTCCATCGCAGATGGTGGCGCTCAGGTGGATCACCTATGAGGTCGCTTGTTCTCCTCCGCACTCCTAAGCCTTCGATTAATGTTGGGTTATCTTTTTGAATGTGTCACAGAGATTGTCGAAGGCTCAAGAAGAAGAAAGGCACGGTGGATCAGTCCGTCGATGAAGCCTCTCTATCGAAGAAAATGAAGTTCAGAGATGCATCTCAATATCAACCATTGAAGACAAATCAACCTACAATGTTAGTCCAACACACAAACTAAAACAATAACGACCATTCTATGGTGGGTTTGAGGAAATATGGAAGCTCTTAGATCGATGGAGGGTTGAGCCTTGGAGGATCTCTTGCTCAAGCAGAGAAAGAGTGTGGATCGACATGGATACGGAGATGAAGAAGTGGATAGATTCACTGGAAGGGTACGTGTGGATAATGGATAACTTGTGGAGGTGACTTGGTATTCAGATCAAGAGGTAACTGATCATATTCAGATCAAATTAGTTGGTGAATATGAGAGAAAATGAAGATAAAGGATTTCACCTGGATATGTAATGATGAATCTATTGATTTGAAGAAGCTTTTGGCCTAAGATGAAGCTTCAATCTCTTCGTTGTTCTTCGTTGCAAGATATGGGCCAAAGATATGTGCTCAAGCAACTCAACAAGGTGTTGCAACCATGCTTAAGTGCCAAGGATCTCGTCGGTGGTGATTGATGAATCTCCATTTCGTCACCCTTATTCTATCATTTTGGCCTTAAAACCCCTCGCTAATGCAAGTAAATAGCACTATTTGTACATATTAACATCCGTCATCCGTTCCATTTATTGTATATAAAACATTATTTTTAATGCCAAAATTATAGAATAAAAAAGAAAAGAAAAAGAATAAAATACCAAAGGTATTTCATGATCCTAAACCCCAAGACCAAGTCAAGAATTGAATTGGTCTACAAGAAATAAATTAGGGGGAGATAAGGGTCAAATAAACAATAAAAACCCAATTCTTCTATTCATTCGTAAAGTATTTCTTGGACGCAATTTATTCTTTATTATTTGTTCATCAAATAAAGAACCTTTGTACATAAAAGTTGTAGAAAATAATGTATAGAAAATTACAAAATTGAGTTTTCCTAAAAAGAATATAAATTGTACATTTTATACACAAAATAAAAGGCCAAACCCCAAACATCACAGACCCATATCTTCTAAATAAAAACTCAAAATGCACAAAATCACCATTAATTGTATATAAATTTTAATAATCTTTTTAATGAAGGTGGTTTCATATTATTTGGAGTTAATATGTGAAAGTTAGGTTTTGGACCCCTATTGTACTATATAACTGAATAAAATATTCATTTTATTTATTCTTTATTATTTTTATAATTTTACATTTTTATAATCTTCAAAATATTATTTATAGTAAATATAAATATTAAAACTATAATAAACCCATCAAGAAAACATAAAAATAAAATAATATACAAAAATACATAGATGAAATACCTATACGTTTACCTGTATAATGTATACCCCTATTTATTTAAGTGTACAAATAACATCAGAAAAATACAATTAAAAAATGGTTGTGTACATAAAAATTAGTTATAAATATATAAAATAAGAGAATAAAATAATAAAATGTACAAAACATAGACGAATATACCTATAAATATACCCTTGAAAATTAACTTATAATAAATAACACAAAAAATAACAAAAATCATATTAAAATACTACACAAAAGAATAAACATTTTTTATTTTATACCCAAAAATTAATAAAATCACTATCTACTTTTAATTAATTGTTATCAAATAAAAGGGGTTGTTTTGTTCTTTAGTGCACTGTGTGGACCAATCCCATCACGGGATTTGTTGACCCCTGGTCAACTAAACCTCCAGGTGCTCTGACACCGACATGCATGTCAGCTCCTCTGATTTCCTCCCTTTTTCTCGCATCCCCTAGATCTTCTTCGCCCTCAATCTCTTCACCAATTCTTATCCCCAACCTTCCATGATTCATGCCCAAATCTTGGAACCCTTGTACATAGTGTAGAATTCTCGTACAACATCGGTCAATAAGGGTGCTTCCCAAGTCTCTAAATGAAAACCTCCTCCTTTCCTTCTCAATTTGGTCATCGTCCGAGCCCTTAAGCCCCTGCCTCCAGCCAAGCGAGTCACCAGGTGACAACTGGTGACCCCAGGAGGGACTGAGAGTGGCTGAAGGAGAAGGAGGTGCACCCCATGGCGGCGCTCCGGTCACCTCTACTCCCTATCATCTCCGGCAGGTACGAGATGCGGAACTACTTTCTTTAGGTTAGAATTAATACCAGGTTTTATTTGTGCATTGTATTTTTCATTTTAGTTAGTTATTTAGGTTAGATTAGGTTGGTTACCCTCGGCGGAGCTCTCAAGCTCCGGCCGTGTTTCACCATACCCTACACCTATTTTCTGACCACGCTACCACCCTCACATCTTTCCATGTCACTTCCCATCACCCACTTTAATTCATTCAATTTGATCTTTAGTGGATCAGGATCTCGATAAGCCAACTCCATCACCTCGTCGGGATATCCCCACCTGAGCCACCAACACCTCCACTCCACCATTAAATTCCTCCAGGCTCGCTTTTTGCTTATGTGTGTCTTTACTACAGGTCCTAGAGGGAAGGGACCCCTTGGGGGGTCGATTTTGAGGAGTTGAAGATACCTAAAGCCCCCCATCTTCCCTAACCTTGTTGGCCTTCACGAGAGCTCTAGGTCATCTTTTGAAGCATCCATTAGACGTGGAGGAGCTTGGGCAATGTTTAGCACATCTTGCGAGCATCCCAGGTGGTCGGAGGCGAGAGCTACACTGGATTGAAGCTCAGAGGAACAGGGATCTTCCCTGTTCTTCCAAGCACCTTTAAAGCTGTTAGATCAAGAGCCCAGCTCCAGACTCTACAGGAGATATCGAATCAAGCAGAGTCTCGAATGTCAGATCGCCTCCTACAATCTAATCCCAAACGTCCATCGTCAAAAGGGGTATCATGCCTCCTGCGCGTGCCACGTGTTTAAGTGACGGGATCGCCACCGTTCGTCTCCGTACAAAGGAAGAGGTAAATTGTGTATCTTGCCTCGATTCTTTTTATATTTATTTATTAATTCAATAAATACAATGTATAATGTAAAAAAATGGACATTTTGCATATAAGGCCCATGTACATGTTGTTAATTACATATGGGTCCAGTCCACATCACCTCACGTGTCGTCCTACGAGAGGCGATAAAATTGCAAGTATAACCTTGTGATTTTTTGTATTTAGGTTTAGTCCAATAAAATTTAATATACGTTGTAAATTTCCTAGAAAATTGCATGTGAGCTCCTGATGTTTATTTTATTTGCAAATATACATTTTTGGTGCTTGGATTTTATCTATTAAAAATAGCACCCATGCTCCAAAAATTATGCAAAAATAGGGTTACATGCATGCTATTATCTATTTTCACGCTCTATTTTTATTGTGGCTTTTTGGTATTTTAAAAATTTGTTAAAAATGAGCATGTTTTTGCCCCTATTTGAATTAGAAAATAACAAAAATATAGAAAAATATTTTAAAAATTTTCCAAAAAATTATATGTTATCTATTTTAATATTTTATATTCCCAGGCCAAAAATCCCTAAAATAGAAAAAGACTAAAAATTAAAATGCTCCAAAATCATTTATAAAAATGTGAAAAATCACTGAAAATCCCAAAAATATATTTTTCTATTTCTGAATTTTGTCTACGTTATTATATATCTATTAAAATTAATTTGAAGAATTTTAGACTTATTTTGCTATTTTAATCTTCATTTTAATTTCACCCTATTATCTAATCCCTAATTTGGGATATTTGTATTTTTAAAATTCAGAAAAATTAGAAAAACTTCCAGAAAAATCATAAAACATTACAAATATATATTTTTTAATAACACATTATAAATATATATATATAACGCAAAAACAATTTATTTTTTTGTATTTTATTTATTTATACTAGTATTTATAATTATATTAATCTATACTACGCATATAGCCTTATATATGGTATTATTTATGTATAAAGAAAAAGAAAAAAATTAAAAATCAGAAAATATAAAAAGAAAATAAAAAATTGACAAGATTAAAAACAAAAAAATAAAAATAAAAAACCATAATACAAAATATAAAACCCACAAAAATAATAATTCTACAAGAGAAAAGGACAAGTTTTGCGCATCATTGCCCCGATCTACCATTTGCTCCCTGAGTTCGACAACTACACATGCTTACACCTATACACATTTGGTGTAGAGTTATAATAAATTTTAACTCCACAATTTTGTTTCATTACTTGATTTATTTGTGGCTAAATTGTTGACTAATTAGGATTTCGTGAGCAGTCGCTTCAGCAAGATTGTAGTTCTTGCATTATCTAGACTACTTTAGACCCTTGCAAAATCCTGATTATCAATTGACACTGTTGCCAGGGAGCAACGCCGCATAGATTAGTTTATTTATTTGTTTCTCTACTCTTGTCTATATTTGCTTCTTTGTTTATTTATTTTCATGAATACTTGATATTATTTGTGATCTATCTAACCACTCTTTCTGTCTAAATTTCATGCGAGTAACTGCTACATGAGGTAGGACTTCTTAGGAGGACATATGCACACGAGCAAGGTGGAGCTGGCTTTCTGACTTAGCTGATAGGAGAGAGAACCAAACGAAGACTTGGAGGGATTTTTGAAGACAAATTCCTTTTATTTTCCATTATTTTTATTTTTATTTTCCTTATTTTGTGATTAAAAGTGAGAGAGAGAGAGAGAGATAATTGTAATAATTTGGACTCTCTTGGACATTGTTGCTTCATGAGGTAGATTGTTTGAGGGATTGTTCCCTTGGGGGCCTCATCATGTTTTTTATGTTTTCAGCGCTTACTTTTTATTTTTTTCGCTTTTATTTTTTTGTTTTGTGTGAAAGAGCCCTAGCTTAGAATGTGCTTGCTCGATAGATTAAGGTCCAAAGCTCTAATATATCTGCATGTACCTATAGATTCAATTTTGGACTTAGTCAAATCAAAATTGTTGATTATTTGGACTTGAGACTGCATGCCAAGAGAGGTCGCATACAGCGCTGGAAGGACCCGTTGTGGCGGGCACCGAGTGGCATCGAAGACCGAACCTTGATCTCTTTTCTAAATAATTAGCATTTGTTGCTTCACGATAATAGCATATTCTATCTAGGGTGATTTCATCGGCTTGCATTTGCATATACTATAGCTTTTAATTTTATTTTGCATCCCGCGTGGAGAGATCTGAGAAGCATTGTAAGTCTTCTAACCTTGCATGCATCATCGATTTTCGATTTGCATGGCTTTTCCAATCTTCTCCCTCTGATTTTTATTACCTAGGATGTTAAATGGAATTTGAAACTTGTTAGGCATGTGCATTGAAAAATAAAAAAAAGTGATAACCTAAATAAAATCGGGATTGTAACTCTATTGGACTTTTAAAATAAACGTAATGGATTCATTGCTTTGGGGAGAGCAACCCTCTCATTGTTTGTGCATTTTATTCTCACGTACACACTAAGGATTAGTGCCCCAATCCCAGGCCTATCTTTTTGTTTATATAACTTTGTTGAAAATCACCTAACTTTAAAAATGAAAAGAAAAAAGACCACCATCTCGGTCTTCACTGTGTTGAGTAGGTGAATATGGAGTTTGCTTTATGCATTGATTGTGAATTTAGGTCCATCCACGTTCATCCTTCTTTGAGTTAGTACATCCATGAGTGTTTGAGTTTTTCATTTTATTGAGTCCTTCTCCCTTTCTTCATCCATATTATTTTATTCTTTATTGAGTTGCGATATCGAGTCTTGATCTTCACTCTAGCAGGTGGATTTTACAGCTACCTTCTTGCTCATATCACACCATCTCTAGTCCAGCTCAAGGAGACTCTCTCCTTGAGCCACAATTTTGTCGACGTTCCGCCATTCTCACCCACCCTCCTCATTCCCTTTATATCATCTCTTCTATCACCCAGGAATGTTGTGATAGTAGATGAGGCATGCATCGAGGTTATGATTGCATGAGTTATTTAAGTAAGCCGGGAAGGATTGAGGATGCTGAGATTGGTGTGCTAGCTTTGGTGAATCAGTGAAACGCCCAGCCCCTTCGGCTACTGAAACGGATGGGACGAGAGCGTCGGACCTACGGTCCAAATACGCCTAGGATCTATGATACTCAGCAAACTCTCTTGTGCACATTAGATCAACATTTGAAATATAAATAACAGCATGAGAATAATATAAAATGGAAAGAAAAAATGCACCATCCATTCTCATTGATAATGATCATCAAGTCCATGACCATAGAAGAGATGCATCATGAAATCTTAAATTTTGTAGAAAAAGCTCTCCACATATCTCACTACAATGTCTCTTAATAATAACATTAAAAAATAACGGAAGCAAATAAGTTACTCGAAATAGGACGCACCCTATCTGGTGCAAGTATGACGTAGGAAGTTATGATCTCCTCAAAAGGCCGCTACTTTGGCGGTTGATGCTCAGGTACACCTGTTGGATTCACAGGAGGGTAACGTTATGAGCAATTGCCCAGTAACGAGATAAACACTATAATGACTAATGTAGAGGTAAGGAAAGAATGTATACTCAATTTTATTTAATGGCATATGCATCTATTGCAAAAAGAATTAGAAAGAACACCAAGTCATTCTAATTCACATTCGATCACATTGATTTTATTTATTTGTAAAAATAATCATTTAAGTTCTACCGCAATGATCTTGATATTTCGACAAGTTGGTTAGAGTCCAAACAGTATAAAACTTTCCGACATCTGGCTATTTATCATTTCTGGTATTATTTTAGCACACGCAAGTACGCGACTCACAGGCCTCCGCTTCGCGGGAACTTGTTTGTCATCTTGGATAAATCTCCAAGTATCTTTGTCAAACTAGAACAGGAAAAGGTCTAAACCCCAAATCCTCCAACTTCAAACCATATCCCGGAACACATCTCACACCAATAATACTCGAAGTAAAATCCAATGCGGACACATCTAATTTTAAACTGAGTCTTAAAATCGTGTATAAGTGAGAAACCAAGAACGCCAACCGCGCCACCTGTCAACTCCATCGAGCAACTCCGGATGCAACCGGGCTGCTAGGTGCAACGTGTCACCTAACTCATCCGTTGGGGTCGCGACCTTCAAGGAATCTACCCGAGCCCCATGGGTGCATGTCCAATCATGTGTGGAACCTATCTCCAAGTATCTCTGTCAAACGAAAACTTTTTTACAACAATATTCCTAGATGAACATGGTCTAGCTTGATGTTTCTGAAATCAGAATTTACAAGTACCATTGATCTATGATTTGTTATTAAGTATCAAGCTAGCGAAGTCAGCAAAAACTGCATCACGTGATATGTCAGCACAATGATCTTTAAATCATACTAAAAAAACTCGCGGGGTCTTAGTTACGTTAAAAAAAATATGGGATTGAAGATCGTGTGAAACCAACAGCAAGAGGGGGGTATTTATCGTTACCTCTGTGGATGTTCCCTCGGGATCTCCGCTCAGACGGAAATGATATTTCTGTCTCTTGATTGTAGCGCGAATGCGTGTACGAAGGTGACCTCGAGCTTTCCTACGTGATGGTGGTCGCGGATCTTTGATCGGAGATCCTTCTCCGATGTCGACGACGGTCCTCCGGCGACTAATATGGCCAAGGTGGTGGTGCTCCAATGAGAGGGAAGGATGTCGGTGGCTACGACTTTGAGAGAGTGGTCTATCACCTTCTATTTATAGAGGGAGAGGTGAAAATGTGTGCAATTTCGAATCTGGTTCGGATCCGAATATGGGTCCCAACTATTATACTTAAAATATCGATAACTTGAGCTAGGAATGTCGGAATTGGGTGTTCTTGGGCTCATTGGAAAGATCTACACGAGATCTACATAATGGCATGATTATTTGAATTTTTTGGATGTCAAAATACTCCAGATTTTAGGAAAAAGAAAATAGGGGGTTTCACAATCAGACTCTGATATGTGCATGCATGATATCGAGGATTTTGATTTTGGCACGACTATAGGTTTGAGTTCGTATTGAGTATTGTTGATCTCACATGCCGGATTGTGGATGTGATTGATTACCGATGATTTGATGATGATTCTATAATCCCTAATTGTACGATCTTTTATGAGGTTTTGTCGTCTTGATTCAGATGCTTGATGTGCTCTCTTTATGTGCTTCAAAGCGATGGTGCTTAGAACCCACATGGTTTCACTCATCTTCTTGACTGACACATCCTCAATATCCTAACTCTTCCATCCCCATCTAGCACTTGAGGATATCTTTCTGACATCTTGATCCATCTCAACTATTTGATGAATTTGAGGGACTGCATTATGAATGCACTTATGATCTCTTCTCCCTCCCATAGTCTTATGCCCTCCTAATGATGATTGATTGATAGTTTTTGAGGACATGCAATTTGATGCCAGCATTTCCCTGATATTTACTGACTAAGTTTGTATCACTCCCCAAGGACTATCTGCAGGAGGATGCAACACATTCTTTATGATTGGTTTCACTCATTGCTTGTATGTCCATCTTGAGGGAGCACGAAACCGAGTCATCTGATATGTGTTATTGTTCTTATTGTCAGATTGTGCATCCAAACTATTGGAGCATGAGACTGATTCTCCTAGCTGTCTGGACTCCTTTGAGTCTTCTCTCCTTGACGATCCTTGCAAGGATGAGCCATATTTTTTCTAATTATTCCATGTCTAGTTCACAGTACTCTCTGAGGGTAATCCACGAGAGACTGTGACATTTCCTAGATCTTTCGATCTCTTCTTCTAGGTACCGATCTTTCACCTACCCAGACCGCATCTGATGATCCGTCTGATGGATCTGACTCATTTGAGTCCGCTCACCTTGATGACCCTCATAGGCGTGAGTCATGTTCTGATTATCCATGACATAGTATGTGTCACTCCCCAAGGCTTATCTGCAGGAGTATGCATCATTTTGTGGGTACTCGGCTTCACTTCTAGTGTCTCCAATCTGTTGGAGCATGAAGTCGAGTCTTTTGATTTGTGTGCTCGGTCTCCACTCTGGTTGAGTCTCCAATCTATTGGAGCACGGAGTAGAGTGTTCTAATTATCCTGAGATCTCTGACTCATCTGAGTCTGCTCACCTTAATGACCCTCACAAGGTTGACCCATGTCTTGTGGTATTCGGTGTGTCCTTGATCTGTCAACCTTATGACCATCGAATATGGTGCTGCGTAGAGAGTCTCTTATTATTTACTTTCATATCTTAATGAGACTATGATTGACATGGAGGAATATGTACTGATCCTTCCTCCTCCATGTCTTACGGTATCGGCTTTGATCTCTTACTCTTTTCTTATGAGCATATGTTCTACTTTCGACTATCGGTTTCTGACATAGTTTTTGATTTGTTGTCACCAATAGCGGACACCCACTTGATTGTATATCCGGATGTCTTTTTCTTTTTGATCACGTCTCCATTCTCACAGGGGGACGATGATGAGAGTACGGTATTCCTTTGTCAGATACCATCCTGCACTTAACCAGTCTTCATTTCTTGTATATATATGTTATGTTTTTTCATTTCTTCTTTCTCTCGCATGTCATGTGTACCCCAGATCATTCGCCATATATTTATGTCTATACTTAGGATGTACTTTGTCCTAAGTATAGGGGGATGCACCTCTCGCATTATTCTTTCTTCATTCTATTTCTTCACTTCTATTGTTGCCTATACGTAGGGATATCTCACCCTAAGTAAATGGGGAGTGATGTATATATTCACCCACCATATTTCCTTTTATTTGGTTTCTTTTATTTTGATCCCCTCCACTGTTTCCTCTCTTGTTGATTTTCTCTACTATACTTAGGGATATCTCACCCTAAGTATAGGGGGAGATAGCCCGAGCTGTGATCTATTTATTCCCACCCTCGACCCTCCCTGCATGTAGATATACCCAGCTATACTTAGGACTACTTCATCCTATGTATAGGGGGGACAGTCGATTTCACATCCACTTATTTCTTTATTCTTTCATTCCTTATTTAGTCATTGTAGTATAGGTTTTTCTATACTTAGTACGAGTTATGTCTTCTCTTTTTCTTTTCGATCTGTGAGGACATAGCTCAAGCTAAGTATAGGAGGTTCATATATACTATGCATCTCGTACTTTCGTATTGTTAGCAATAAATATGGCTAAATTTAGTATACATATACAATTCATTAAATCAAATAATAAAATGATGCATATTATTCCTGAAATTCTTTTTATATATACTAATTAATAAGTCAAGTGGAAAATATTTTTGTAAAATGATTTGAAAAATGATTTAATCCATTTGGAAAACTTTTTGTAAAATGTTTTCAACCTTTGTAAAAATATTTTTCATTTGTAAAATTTCTTCTATTTGTGTGAAATAAAATGTTTTGAAAACCTATTTACAAATGCCTTTGAAAATGGTTGCAAAAATATTTTGAAAAATCTATATATATATACTATTTGAAAAATCTTTGAAAAATAGGCTTTCAAATGTTTGTAAATATTTGCAAAAATTACTTTGTACTATAGTTTTAAAAATTGTTTTCAAATAAGTTTGAGAAATATATGCATCATTTAATAAAATAAATATATATATATAATAATAATAATAGAATTCTTTAGCAATTGTGCATATAAGTCTATAACAATAAGTAACGCCCAACCTATAAATTTTGTAAACTCTTAATCCTTGTAAATAAATAAAAAGTGGCATGCCCGTGTAAATAGCTACACATATTTCCTATTGATGCCAAAAGACTTTTTATTTAAATTTCCAAAATATTTGCAAAATCTTTCGAAAATTACATCATCAAAATATTTTTCTACATTCTACATAGCATTTGAATATCATTCGCATTTTTCGGATTGAGTTTGATGATTGAACCAGTCAGAGTAAAGTCGAAGATTGGAACTTGGTTGGATCTTAATGCACCTATATTCACTAGAACCTTATGTGAACTAGATTTAAGGTACTTCAGATATACTCAGACTTAATTCTTTGAGACTCAGGCCTGGGTTCAAGACACCTCAACCAACTAACTAGAACTGTTTGAGACGTACGTATGACTCTTGTCGTTTGTGACCTGACTTGGACATTTGCACCTTTTACTTGGCTCAACTCAGTTCGAGTGATGAGGGGATTGGATTTGTCAGTTTAAGACGCACACGAGTGGAAACATTCGTCCTCATCTACGGAGGGAAGTGCACTCCAACCAATCCAGGGGTGTCTACGTCTAAAGTCAGGAGAGTGTGTTTGCAATAACGCTTCAAAAGAGGGATAGTCTTCGGGCTCAAGAAGGAAAACTCCTTATGTAAATGTTGTTGTATATAGTATCTAAAAAAACTCCAAAAAAGTGGACAGACCTGATTGAAAATAAAATGCCTATCGGAGTGTATATGTTTTATATACTCAATAAGCAAGCTTGAGCTTCAAAGTCATATCATGTGAGACTGTAGCTGGATGAATTGACTACACTGATCATGCATCCCCTGATAGGTAGCTACACTGGCTACCATCCATTCTACTCGTAACCCCCTTCTCTTGAGTTGGATGCACTTGAACTTAGAAGGGAATATCCCGCTCCTTGAGGAAAGAGTTGTTGGATTGGGGAATCATTGGATTGTCATCCTGGAGAAGTCAGTTCTTTTGTCATTTTAGTTGGGAAGAGCCAATACCACTTATACTCTACAAGTCAGCTTCATAGTCATAAGGGCTTGTGTATGATGCATTTTATTTCACGTTTTAGTTAGTTATTTAGGTTAGATTAGGTTGTCTACCCTTGCTAGAGCACCATACCCTACACCAGTTTTCCGACCACGCTACTGCCCTCACATCTTCCCCTGTCGCTTCCCATCGCCCCACCCCAGTTCATTCAATCCAATCCTTAGTGGATCAGGATCTGGGTAACCCAACTCTGTCACCTCGCCGGGATACCCCCATCCGAACCCCAATACCTCCACTCCACCCAATAAATTATCCTAGGCTCCCTTTTTGCTTTTGTGTGTCTTTACGACAGGTCTTAGAGGGAAGGTACCCCTTGGGGGGTCTATTTTGAGCAGTTCAAGATACCTAGAGCCCCCCATCTTCCCTTACCTCGTTGGCCTTCACCGGAGCTCCAAGTCATCTTCTGAAGCATCCATCAGAGGTGGTGGAGCTTGGGAAATGTTTAGTACCTCCTACGAGCATCCCAAGTTGTTGGGGGTGAGAGATACATCGGACAGAAGCTTGAAGGAATGGGGTTCTTCCATGTTCTTCTGAGCGCATTCAGAGTCGTTAGATCAAAAGATCAACTCCAGACTTTAGGAGACGTTGGATCAAGCAAAGTCTCGATCGTCAGATTGCCTCCCGCGATCTAATCCCAAACGTCCATCGCTGGAGGAGTATTGTGCCTCCTGCGCATGCCACATGTTTAAGTGATGGGATCGCCACTGTTCATCTCCACACAAAGGAAGGGGTAAATTGTGTATCTTGCCCCAATTCTTTATGTATTTATTTATTAATTCAATGAATACAATGTTTAGTGTAAATAAAATGGACATTTTTCATATAAAGCCCCGTATTTATTGTTAATTGCATATGGGTCCAGTCCACGTCACTTCCATGTGAGGTATCGAAATTGCAAGTGTAGCCTTGTAGTTTTTTGTATTTAGGTTTAGTCCAATAAAATTTAATATATGTTGTAAATTTCTGGGAAAATTCCATGTGAGCCCTTGATGTTTATTTTATTTACAAAAATACCCTTCCCATTTTTTTGTATTTTTGGTGCTTGGATTTCATCGATTAAAAATAGCACTTGTGCTCCTAAAATTATAAAAAATTAGGTTAGATGACTGTTGTTAAGTATTTTCACTCTCTATTTTTATTTTGGCCATTTTGGCATTTTATCCATTTACTAAAATTAAAATGAGCACGTTTATATCCATGTTTGAATTAGAAAATAATAAAAAATAGAAAATGTTTTGAAAAATTTCAAAAAAAATATATGTTGTATATTTTAGTATTTTATATTCCCATGCCAAAAATCTATAAAAATACAAAAATAAAAAAACTAAAAATAAAAAAGTTCCAAAATCCTTTATAAAAATGAAAAATCACCAAAAATTCCATAAATATATTTTTTTGTTCTGAATTTTGTTTATATTATATATATGAGGATGGGGAGCTTGCACCAAGGTGCATGTAACTTTACATGCACCGGCGCTTATATCTTCCACATTTTTTTACTTTTTTGAAAAATACCACCATGTATATTCATCCATATATCCCTCCAATATGTCATTCGAATTTCGTCTGAAACAAAGACTCCTATGACCTCCATCCAGAACAGGTCGATTACAACAATTCTAAGACCGTTAAAATTACTTGTTCTGGATGGAGGTCATAGGAGTCTCTGTTTATGACAAAATTCGAATGACATATTGGAGGGATATATGAATGAATATACATGGTGGTATTTTTCAAAAAAATGAAAAAATATGGAAGATATAAGCGCCGGTGAATGTAAAGTTACATGCACCTTGGTGCAAGCTCCCCATTCTCTCTCTCTATATATATATATATATTAAAATTAATTTGAAGAAATTTGGACTTATGTTGCTATTTTTAATCTTCATTTCAATTTCGGGCTATTATCTTATCCCTGATTTGGGAAATTTTTTACTTTAAAAATCCATAACAATTAGAAAAATTCAAGAAAAATCATAAAAACATTATAAATAAATATATAATGCAAAAACAATTTATTTTCTCTATTTTTTTATTTTTATTAGTACTTATAATTATATTACTAGATATTATGTATATAGCCTTATATGGTATTATGTATTTAAAAAGAAAAGAAAAAATCAAAAATCAAAAAAAATATAAAAAGAAAATAAAAAATGACAAAATTAGAAACAAAAAAATACAAAAAATTATAAAAAAATATACAAAAATTAAAAACCCACCAAAACGATAATTTGACAAGAGAAAAGGACAAGTTTTGTGCATCATTGCTCCGTTCTACCGTTTGCTCCCTGAGTTCGACCTCTACACATGCTTACATCTATACACATTTGTTGTAGAGTTCTAATAAATTTTAACTCCACACTTTTATTTCATTGTTTGATTTATTTGTGGGTTAATTGTTGACTTATTGAGGTTTCATGAGCGGTCGCTTCAGCGGCATCGTAGTTCTCATCTTGTGTAGACTTCTTTAGACCCCACGCAAAATCTTGATTATCGTAATGACCCCTTTTTAGCTCTCTATCTTGCCTACTCTTTGTCACAGGTCAGGTGGAAGGGCTCGAAGATTCCTCATGTGAAGGTAGATAGGTTGGAATTTGCCCAGCGATGGGGTTTTGAGGCCAAGGTAGTTGACGTCATGCAGTTGATGGTAATGGTTTCAACCACATACTCAGTGAAGAGAGAAGGGATGAGGAGAAGTTGGCTAACTGATGAGGGTCTGGGTTGATCGGTGTAACAAATGGCAATGGTTGCTGAAAAGGAAGTTGTTGGAGGTAGTTATTAAAATGGCGAGAAGTTGGGGAGAGACGAAGAGGGCTTGTTGAAGGAAGTGGAGGGAGGATGACGATGACATGTGTCATTGGATCAAGATCCAATTCCCAGATTGAGGCAGAGAAGATTGAATAGGCAGGGCCACGTGGGTGTTTGTGGAAGTGCCACGTAGCCCAATCAGAATAGAAATAAATAAATCATAGTAAAATCAAAAATAAATAATTGGAGGGAGAATTAGAAAAAGTGATGAACATGTAAGTTGTAGACATAGATGAGATCTACAACTTTTATGGGAAGTCAAAGAGATCAGAGATCATTTGTACATAAAAAAAATTAAATACAAATTTAAACAATTTAAATTAATTTCTTTTTATTTTTGTTATTTTTATGGGTTTTATTTATTTTATATCATTTTATTTATATGCAATATTATTCTAATTTTTATTTGATTTTTAATGACGAATAAAAACATAAAATATTA
This sequence comes from Ottelia alismoides, assembly GCA_037367405.1. NCBI lineage: Eukaryota > Viridiplantae > Streptophyta > Magnoliopsida > Alismatales > Hydrocharitaceae > Ottelia > Ottelia alismoides. The sequence goes on from JAZKJV010001146.1 coordinate 80,824, forward strand.
GCACGATCATAGGGTTATATTAATATATATTAAATACTACCAATTACATACACACCAAATAGTAATTAATGTTAATTAGTCAATGATTATTGTTGATTAACTTAAGAAAGAGACATAATATTTGTGACTAATGATGATAAATATGGGATTTATCACGTACCTTGGCTTAAGTTCTATTTATTTTGGGGTGTCCTTTCCTCTCTATTGTCAAGGCCTACTTCTACTTCGAAAAAGGACAAAGTTGAATCCAAGGTCATTGATGAGGTCATCCCCCCAACCCCATACTCTGACAAAGAATGTTAGTGGATCGAAGAATGTTCATATTTGAATGTCGAAGAAGATATTGCTTGCATCTCCTAGGATTCTTTAAGCACCACCCTGGCTATTGTTGAGGCTCACGAGCACATTCATATCATTGATGTTTGGGTTGGGTTTCTAATGTAGGATATGGGAGGATCCTCAAGCGCATCACGAAAGCGTGATGATCGTATCGTATACGATTAAAATCGATTAGTCATACTAGTTGCTCGGTGCAGCGGGAATTTAAAAAATTTAAATGACGAAACCACATGATCCATAAACCATTTATGAATCGTTTCGTCTAACCACATAGTAGATATAGGAATACTTGTTGTAGCATGGTAGCGATCGAGCTTCTAAGAGAAGAAGCCTCCTGTCTCAAGTTCGACCTTCGGAGGAGATGCTTGCGAGCGAGGGGATGAGTCGCGGTGATCTCGCAATCCAAGTAGTTGTCAAATCAAGGGAACTCCTGATCTTGTCACACGATATCATATGTCTTCTTCATGAGCGAGAAGCACCAACGACGATGGAGTACCAAGAGTCGTCAAAGCAACACAAGGCGACGATGAGGGCCTTCTTCCTTCTAAGGTAGGGTGGACGGCCACCCAAGAGACAAGAAGAAGAGGGCACGAGAGAATGAGAAAGAGAGAGTAGAAAGACTTTGTCAAGTCGGTGTTTTTTTCGAAGAGCAAGGCATGCCTCTTCTTATATAGGGTTTCGGGAGCCATGGATCCCAATATATGGACAACACACAATCAACGAATGAGATTGATTTGTATTCCTTTCAACGGCTAGGATGTTGTTGGTAAAACACAACAATAAGTGATTTAATTCAAATTAATTAATATTGATAAATCAATATAATTAATCTCAAATTAAATCACATTTGACTAGAGATAAGATAATGAGAAGACCATGGTCCACTCCTAAACAAGGGGGGAGTGCTACTCTTCTCCTCATGGAGAGTTGTAGCCGTCCTCTCTTTTTAGATAGGACTTGGTCAATCTCCTGATATATCATAAGATCTCATTATCTCATGATATCTCCTATAACTATTGTCTAAAATAATTTTCACAAAAAATAATTCCAAATTATCTTTCAGAAAATATCAATCAAGCCATTGAAAAAAATTGTGAATCTCATTCACAACCCAAAACTAAATGTAATTATATTTTCAATTAGTTATTCAATGTGAATCCCATCCACATTAACAATTAATCAACAAATATAAATCACACAAGTCTCTCTCTGATGTATATTATAAATCGTATTTATAATATACATGGATAATTGGATAGTATTATCCATGTTATCTATATCCACATTAATTAAATCACATTTAATTACATTAGATACTCATTCTCATGCATTCAGTTAATGTGAATCAAATTCACATTATTCATGTTAATTAAATCACATTTATTTGTCCATTTCTCAATGCTCGGATATAATTTAACCTTTGGAATTATTCTTTAACTCTTTCAAGAATAATGTGCTTTCTCCGCAGATACTTGGAGATAAGGACAGTGTGATTGTATTGTTCCATGTATAGTGACTTGGATATTGAGATTTATATCTCAAATCCAGATCTCACAGACCTCCCAGAGATGCTTGATTTAATCAAGGCTGCAAATCTAATCTTCTCATTGCATCTGAATCTTATTCATATCAATGTCCAACACTTGGACCAAGATAAGATTGCTTCTCTGCTGAGAGGAGTCATTAAAATCCAGACATGTTTTATCACTCCCTTGGAATGGAAGCGTCATGGTTATACAATCGATTATTGATCACATCACCCTCAGGTATTCCTAATACCTGTACATCATGCATACTAGAAGACATGTGATCAACCCAAAGATAAAGATCAATTCTACACTGTCATCTTCAGGGTTTCATCAACAAGTTTCTCAATCTTGGTCATTGGGATTTGGTATTGATCATATGCTTTCCAAAAGTATATATCATACCTTCAAATTTGTGTCATGCTTCTAAAGCACGACGATCATGCATGGAATTTGTTCGGTCCCAATACATCATGTGTGAGCTCATGTCTTCCGGTTCAGAAGTGAACCTTTATGATCCCTTTGAGAGATCATATTACTCATATTCCCTTATATGCAAACCAGCTAGCCGGTGTATAGACCTTGGTTAGGTCATCAACCTATTGGTCTGCCAAATGTACATACTTAGATATATATCAATACATCTATCTCTGGTTTGAGGGTGTGTGCCTATATTGCGACTGCATACGATGTAGGACTACAGTTATCTCGGTCTCGTTAAGTCAACCATTTGACTTAACTAATCTGACACCTTCGAATCTTTATTCCTATGCAGAGGACCTGCATCAAGAGGTCGGTCAGATATCAACTTATATGAGAAAGGATTGCCATCTCCTACTCAGGTTGGAGATCATCTCTTAACAATCATTTGACGGTACTTGATGAGTCCTCAATCTAACTCCTTAGATATTCATACAAGCACTAGCCTCTATTATCCAACTATTGAATCAACAGTTGTATGATCATCAAGATGGCAATGGTACATAACCCTAATTGTACTAAGGGACCTATTATGCAAATTAGTTATTCTTCATTTCAGATCAGGGAATGATATTTGCAATAACAATTATTGCATAAGGGCTCATCGTGGGCTCGCATGTCCAACAATGTCCCACTAGCCCAAAGAGCCATTAATGGGCTAATCATTTAAACCCACACTCATGTGACAATCATAGGCTATTTAGAAAAATAGCTAGGTAAGTTGATCAGTCACTCTGTTCCCGAGAGACTATGCCATCTCCTTTTACGGCACTTGCATATCCCCTAGAAACAGTGCTCGCATCCAATGCGAATGTTGCATCTTATGCAACTAATACTCAATCTTGTCAGTTATAGAGTCCTTGATACTATAGCTTAACAATTATTATAACTAGTATTTCCATAATCCTTATCAGAATACCATTATTCCTGGAGATCTCTATCTCCTAAGATATAGTTAAGACCATTTTAGATTACTATCTATAAAGTCTTAAGTTCTTGAAGATAAGACTTTTGAGATCACTATCTCAAAAATCTTTTCAACTTTGAAGATATTGTTATCACTGCAATCAAGTTTTTTTATCTCCTTAGTAGGATTAGTAACATTTACTACTCCCACTGCATGGCAGATATCTAACTTTTGTACACATCTAGCATACACTCGGTTTCTCGTAACTAATGAACAAGGGCATGTAGCTCTAGCATTTACTTCCTCAACTCTTTGAGGTGCTATCCCTATAGATAGGTCACTACCATATCTTAAGGGAAGGAAGCCTTTCTTGGAATCTTCCAGAAAATGGAACATGTTCAAGGTGTACTACTAATGTGATGGTCCCAATACCTTCTTCTCTTTGCTTCTGAACATCTTCAGAACTAAGATCTAAGAGGTATCCTTGAGATAATATCTCAAGGTATGGAATAGCCAGTTTATAAAACACTTATTATTATCCTTATATCATTCCAAATGATTAGGATATCATCTACATTTAGTATGGTGAATAGAATGGCACTCCCACTAAGCTTCACATGGTTCATCAAGATTCTATCTGAAATCATAACATTTATGATTTCATCAAATCTGATGTTTCAACTACAATAAGCTTATTTGAGTCCACATATGGAGTTATTCAGCTTGCATAACTTGCTTTCCTTAACTATGAAGCCCTGAGGCTACTTCATGTGAATATCCTCAGAGAGATATTCGTGGAGGAATACAATCTTGACTTCCATCTTGAAGATGTCAAAGTCAAGTTGCGTAGCTATAGTTAGCAATAATTTGATGGGTTTAAGCAAGGTTACTGAAGAGCAAGTTTCATTGCAAGCAATGCCATCTCTTTGGTCTGTATCTTGTGGATACGAACTGTGCTTTGAAGGTCTATACCTTCTCATCAGGTTCCCTCTTTCTCTTGAAGATCAATTTACACCTTAAGGGTCTTACCCATATAGGTGGATCCTCGAGGGTCCATATACAACACTTGTATACGAACTCTACTTTAGACTCAATTGCTAACTTCCATCTTTCCATGACATGATCTTCATAAGCTTCATCATATGAAGTTCGATCATTGTCAGATTTCTCTGACACATGGAATTCATCCTCAAACTCATTTGAATAGGTATTGGTGTTTCACCTTTAATTATCCTTTTAGTTTCTGATTTCAGGAGCCTCATTATATTTTCAAGATTCAATGAGTTCCTTCACTTCATTTTCATCTTGATTCTCAAGAGAGTCATCCTCTAAGAATCATATCCTTAGAGATGAGATCTTTTAAGAATCTCAAGGTCATAAAGTAGGTATCCAATACCATCCTTTACTTTCCTAATGAAGTAGCACTCTTTAGTGCTAGATTCCATCTTACTAGCATGGAACCTTATAAGGATATATAATGTAGTCTCTACGACATATATATACCTGGAAACTAAGAGATAATTATGCTAAGATTAATCATTGATAAAATCATGTCACACGTGATCAATTGTATCTCCCTGTAACTCTATTGAATTTAGGTGCATTAGGAGGATTGAGATAGGAATGGCATTCATATCTCCATAAGATATTCCTTTGAATTCATCTAATAGGTACAAGCTACCTAGGTTAGATCAAATTCATTTCATCTTCCTTCAAACTTTGGTTCTAAATTATGAAATCTTTGAACATTTCAAATCTTTCTTAGGTGAAGGGAAGAAATACTATATCACAATTAATCATCAAATGATATCACATAATATCATTGATGTTTATTATGATACAAATGTTCCACATACATCAATATGTATGAGATCTTGAATACCTTGGCATCTTACACCATTCCCAAAGAAAGGTGCATTGGACATTTTTACTTTGAATACAATATTCAAAAGTATGTACGATTTGAGATTTTAGACATTCTAAAGTTCATCTCTTACTAGTCTATTGATCTCATTAACAGACATATGTCCAAGGTTTGATGCCAGATCATTGTCAAATGATCTTCATCCTCCTATTGATCTTTTAAGGTTTAATTTTCAGTATTAAAAATGCTAATGAACCATTCATTAATTTTTAATTTCATAGAGTCCTCCAGATATCATAATACTATCTAAAATATATCCATCATAACTCGTTATGATAGGTCTATTCCAGAATTCTTGTTTATTTCCAACATTCAGAAATAAACAATGAGTATATTCTAATATCCAGGTCATAGAGACATTATCTAAGACTAAGGACTCTCCCACTGAAAATATGAAGTCTATTTATCCAATAGAGGTTGCAACAACAATTGCATCAACATCCATGTAAATGACTATTAAACCTGAAGATCAAATTTCTCGAATTTTCTAAAACATATGCAACCAATTGCAAGTATTATTAGAAAAATTTGAGATGCAATTATTAGACTTTTAATCTTATCCAATAAGAAAGTCAATTTCAATGATTAAATGTAGATTATTCCGATGCACTATCTGACTCCTTCTCTAAGGATCTAGATAGACTTGATAGTCATACTATCAACACATCAGTTCATTGCAGTATTAGCATTCATCCAAGTCTTTGGATGTCATATGTGTGGAAACCATAGAAGTACAGTCAACTCTTTGACTTTTCTTGGGTCCGACCCATGCTTCCACTGCGCTCCTTTCATCTCTAAACAACCATTTCTTAAGACAAAGGATCTCTTATGTTGAATTCAAAAGATTTCAACATAAGAGTATCTCAACATCTATATTGCTTTATTTATTCATACAATATGAACATTATGAAGCCTCATGAATGACTAGAGTATAGATATTAGGATAATGACACTCATCATATCTATGTACATCTTAACTCTTAAAGACTTAGGTTCAGGTAGGCATTCAAACATTTTTGAATACATTATCTCTTATAGAGCTACCATTCTGCATGATGCAGTGAATCATGTCATTCATGATTAAATGTCAAGAGCACATAAAAGTACATTCGATGAGAGATCAAGACTATAGAGACATACAAACCCTAGGTTGTTGTCTTATTGTATATTTAATTGACATTCCTCATTATTATGAGGAAACTTGCACATTGCAACCATATACAATATTTGTCCAACTGCAAGTGCAATATTTTGATCATGGATCCAATCCATGATATTTTACTAGTTATTATTGAGTATAGTATTGAGTGGGTTTAATGAGGATTATCTGAAATAAGAAATTTGCATAAATGTATATAAATATATATACACACACTTTACTTTGATTTAGGAATTTTTATATCAAAGTTGGCTTGCCTTGTCAACATTGAAAGTTCGTTCCCTTAATCACTTGCAAAGCAAGAGATATTGTTACCAATATATCTCTAGCAAGATCTGGGATCTCCTTTTTACCTTTGTTACATCCCAATAATATGAGAACTTGTAACTCGGATAAAAAGAAGCGGGAATATATTCCGCCTTGCAAGTCCAACTTGCATTCCCAATTCGGTCTTTAACATCCGGGCCCCCCACCCCTAAGGTGATGTTGACCCGTTGTTAATTGAACCAACCGTCAACAGGATTAGCACTCGCTATGCGCAATCCAATATCGCCCCAATAATATGAGGACTCGATATTGGGGTCACTACGCATACGGACTTACTCTTTAGAGAAGCAAAGAGCTCGATCCAGATGCACTTGTATGCAGGAGCTATCACTACGGACAGATATCTCCTACATACAATCTCTAGCAACGGAAACCCTTCACCTTGACGGGAGACCATGGATGTCACTTATGTGATCCTCCACCTCATATTCAAATTCTAATTAATCATTATGAATCATATTCATTATGATTAATTCTTCCAAGGGAAATAACAACTCTATTCATAATAGAGTGTTTTAATTTTAATTGGATTCCAATTAATCTAATTATATAAAATTAATGATCCAATTAATATCCAACAAATATTTTAATTGTTACTTGAAATATGGTATTAAGTCAAATATGTATTAATTCGTATTTTAATAATTAGAAAATACATCATGATCTCTTAGGCATCATTCGTTCCCTACCCGCTGTCATGGCTAGTACCGGCGGGAGTGGGACAGACCACACACGGTGCAACCTGCTACCCCAACGCTCCCCGACTAGACACCATATCCGCCTTGGGAAAAAATAATGTCGAGGCAATCACTTTGTACTTGAGATGATCATCGGTCTTTCAACCAAAATTATACCATGTCGTAATGATCAAAACCATTTTGATTATAAGAAAATTTGCTAGACAAATTCCCAAATCCTATTCAAGTAACAAGTTTGTTGAAAGTGTATCAAGTAACCAATTGGTTATCTAGATCTAATCTAATCATTCATTGGTTGAGGCAATGTCATTTAAGGGAATAATTATTGTTCTAATATTTCCCAAATATTATCCATAATTATTTCAGGAAATTAACTGTTAATTTCACAATGACAATCACAAGGTTTTGGATAATCATGCAATTTCCAGCAGTGACCCTCACGAAATAAAAATAACATATCTCATTCATTTTAAATCCAAATTGAGAAAAATCAATTTTCAGAGATTGATAAATTGATTTAAAACAGAAACTATGTGATAAGTATGCATTTACAGGCGTTTAAAAACCGTAATTAACATCTTAATTACATATCTAATCGCCATCCCCGAAACAGTGGACATATGGTCAATAAAATGATCATATCTTGAGCAAACGGAATCCAAATTACGCAAACTCAAATTACACATTTTCCTTATTTAATGGGGAACACTATATAGTGATAAATTCATGTTTAAACATTTCAAACAGGGTCGAAAAAATATCACAAGACAGGGCTGCGAAAATTGAAATGCTAAAATCTTCACGAACCCCAAACGAGCCCAAATTTTAGTAGGTTCATGGATCATATCCAAAACCTCCATAAACCTGGCTCTGATACCACTTGAAGGATACAGGAGGATCCTCAAGCGCATCACGGAAGCATGATGAGCGTATCGTATACGATCAAGAGCGACTAGTCATACTAGTTGCTCGGTGCAGCGGAAATTTAAAAAATTAAACGACGAAACCACATGATCCACAAATCATTTATGAATCGTTTTGTCTAACCACATATTAGATATAGGAAAAACCTGTTGTAGCATGGTTGCGATCTAGATTCTAAGAGAAGAAGCCTTCTGTCTCAAGTCCGACCTTCGGAGGAGACGCTTGCGAGCGCGGGGATGAGTCGTGGTGATCTCGCAATCCAAGCAGTTGTCCAAGGAAGGGAACTCCTGATCTCGTCGCATGAGATCATATGTCTTCTTCATCAGCGAGAAGCACCAAAGAAGATAGGGTACCAAGAGTCATCAAAGCAACGCAAGGCGACGATGAGGGCCTTCTTCCTTCTAAGGTAGGGTGGACGGCCACCCAATAGAGAAGAATAAGAGGGCACGAGAGGATGAGAAAGAGAGAGTAAAGAGACTTTGTCAAGTCGGTGTTTTTTTTCAAAGAGCAAGGCATGCATCTTCTTGTATTGGGTTTTGGGAGTCCATAGATCCCAATCCATGGACAACACACAATCAACAGATGAGATTGATTTGTGTTCCTTTCAACGACTAGGATATTGTTGGTAAAACACAAAAATAAGTGATTTAATTCAAATTAATTCATATTGATAAATCAATATAATTAATCTCAAATTAAATCACATTTGACTAGAGATAGGATAATGAGACGACCATGGTCCACTCCTAAACAAGGGGGGAGTGCTACTCTTCTCCTCATGGAGGGTTGTAGCCGTCCTCTCTTGTTTGATAGGACTTGGTCAATCTCCTGATATATCATGAGATCTCATTATCTCATGATATCTCCTATAACTCTTGTCGAAAATAATTTTCACAAAAAATAATTCCGAATTATCTTTTGAAAAATATCAATCAAGCCATTGAAAAAATTGTGAATCTCATTCACAACCCAAAACTAAATGTAATTATATTTTCAATTAATTAGTCAATGTGAATCCCATTTACATTAACAATTAATCAACAAATATAAATGACACAAGTCTCTCTCTAATGTATATTATAAATCGTATTTATAATATACATGGATAATTGGATAATGCTATCCATATTATCCATATCCACATTAATTAAATCACATGTAATTACATTGGATACTCATTCTCATGCATTCAGATAATGTGAATCGAATTCACATTATTCATGATAATTAAATCACACTTAATTATCCATTTCTCAATGCTCAAATATAATTCAACCTTTGGAATTATTCTTGAACTCTTTCAAGAATAATGTGTTTTCTCCGCAGATACTTGGAGATAAGGACATGGTGATTGTATTGTTCCACGTATAGTAACTTGGATATTGAGATCATATCTGAAATCCAGATCTCATAGACCTCCCAAAGATGCTTGATTTAATCAAGGGCACAAATCTAATCTTCTCATTGCATCTGAATCTCATTCAAATCAATGTCCAACACTTGGACCAAAATCAGATTGCTTCTCTGCTGAGAGGAGTCACTAAAATCCAGACCTGTTTCATCATTCCCTCGGAATGGAAATGTCATGGTTATACAATCGATTATTGATCACATCACCCTCAGGTATTCCTAATACCTGTACATCCTGCATACTAGAAGACCTGTGATCAACCCGAAGATAAAGATCAATTTTACACTGTCATCTTCAGGGTTTCATCAACAAGTTTCTGAATCTTGGTCATTGAGATTTGGTATTGATCATATGCTTTCCAAAAGTATATATCATACCTTCAAATTCGCGTCATGCTTCTAAAGCACGACGACCATGCATAGAATTTGTTCGGTCCCAATGCCTCATGAGTGAGCTCATGTCTTCCAGTTTAGAAGTGAACATGTATGATCCCTTTGAGAGATCGTATTACTCATATGCCCTTATATGCACACCAGCTCACCGGTGTATAGACCTTGGTTAGGTCATCAACCTATTGGTCTACCAAATCTACATACGCATACATATAGCAATACATCTATCTCCGGTTAGATGGTGTGTGCCTATATCGCAACAACATACGATGTAGGATTTTGTTTATCTCGATCCCGTTAAGTCAACCCTTTGATTTAACTAATCTGACACCTCTGAATCTCTATTCCTATGCAGAGGACATGCATCAAGAGGTCGGTTAGATATCAGCCTATATGAGAAGGATTGCCATCTCGTACTCAGGCTGGAGATCATCTCTTAACAATCATTTGACGGTACTTGATGAGTCCTCAATCTAACTCCTTATATATTCATCCAAGCACCAGCGTCTATGATCCAAATATTGAATCAACAGCTGTATGATCGTCAATATGGCCATGATACATAACCCTAATTGTAATAAGGGACCTATTATGCAAATTAGTTATTCTTCATTTCAGATCAGGGAATGATATTCGCAATAACATTTATTGCATAATGGCTTGCCGTGGGCTCGCATGTCAAACATTTAAACACAACCCCGGACTCTAACCAAACCATATGTAACTTGGACATATCATGGGATACCATCCATGAAGAGTTGTATGCTCCCTCTTCCATGATGATCCCCATGATGAGCCCATTATTTGAGTCAATAGTGCAGGAAGAACTATGCCACCTAATATTTTAGATAATGAACTCATTTATTTCCCAAAAATAGTAATATGTGCATTAACTGAGATTGAGTAAAACCTGAGAGCACAGCTACAAACTCATGATGGCTACTCAGAATTTGCACAGTTGTCTGAGTATACACCCCTCCTTATTGTGGATAAAATTGATATGGACACGGTAAACGATTTGCTCCAAATTATGAGAAATCAACCCACCAAGTTGGAGTTTCACCAAGATTCTTCCCTTCCTCCCTACCTCCGATCACTTCCATCAATAATGTCCTCTCGCACCATACCATTTCTGAGATGTTTGACCTTTCTAATATATTGGATAAACCAAGCATTGTTCCCAAAGGGGACCTGAAGCTACTCCTAAAGGACCTAAAGTATGTGGTCTTGAGATTGGACCAACTCTGCTTTGTGATTATCAATGCCAACTTGGAAGATAGACATGAAGCAAAAATTATCGAAGTTCTTAAAAGAAATTCGAGGACTAGTTAATGGACAATTTCTTACCATCATGGAATTAGCACCTCATACTGCACACATCAAATTTTTCTGGAAAACTATGCTAAAACGTCACGTAAACCCTAGAGAAGGTTGAATCCAAACATGCAGGAGGTAGCTAAGATCAAGATTTGCAAGAAGTTGACTGAATGGATAATCTTCATGATTTTAGATAGCAAATGGTCAGCCCCCTCCATGTTGTTCCCAAGAAGGATGGCCTGAATGTGGTCCAAAATGATTAAGGGAAAGACATCTCCATCCATATTGCTACTTCTTGGTGGGTGTGCATTGATTATAGGAAGCTAAACAAGGCAATAAGGAAAGACTATTTTCCTCTGCCTTTCATTGACCAAATCATTGAGTAACTAGCGAGAAAGGAATTCTTTTGCTTCCTTGATGGTTATTTAGGGTATAATCAAGTTTGGATCACTCTAGACGACAAAGAAAAGACAACTTTCACCTATCCTTTCATAGTGTTCGCCTTCAGGTGAATGCTCTTCGACCTTTACAATGCCCCAGCTACATTTCAAAGATGTATGATGAAAATTTGCGGATATGGTGGGAGACTTTATGGAAGTCTTCATGGATGACTTTTCATTTTCTAGTGATTCCTTTGATGAAACCCTTGGATTTTTGGACAAGGTCCCACATAAGTGCATTGATGTGAATCTTGTTTTATCTTGGGAGAAATCACACTTTATGGTGACACATAACGGTGCTCTGGCATATTGTATCCAAAGAGGGCATGGAGGTTGACCCTTCAAAAATTGATACGATCTCTCACCTACCTCCTCCATCAAATGTCCATGGAGGTTGAGCCTTCTTAGGGCACATCGGCTTTTATTGATGATTTATTCTTGATTTTGCAAAAGTCGCCCGTCCCTTAACTTGTTTACTATAAAAGGATCGTGACTTCGAAATGGTTGATGATTCGATTCGGTCCTTTGAGATACTAAAGTAAGCTATGACCAAGGCACCTATTCTTAAAACCCGACTGGGCACTTGCCTTTGAGATTATGTGTGATGCATTCGAATATGCAGTTGGGGAAGTTTTGGGTTAGAGGAAGGATGGTAAACCCTATGCCATCCAATATGCTAGCAAGATGGTGGATGAAGACCAACACAATTATATAGTAACAGAAAGGAGTTGTTGGTTGTAATCTCCTCTCTTAGGACGTCCCAATCATACGCATTAGAGGCACATGTAGTCACCTTAACATATCACTGTATTCTAAAGTACCTCCTAACAAATAAGGATGCCAAGCCTAGACTCTTGAGATGTATCTTACTCATGCAAGAATTGGATAATAGTATAAAGCATGAGTAAAAAATGTTGTAGTAGATCATCTCTCTAGGTTGCTACCTTGTATCCATTCTGAGTCAACTAAATCTTCTAAATCCGCACCAATTTCCACATATTTTCCTAACGAGACCCTACTTGAAGTTGACCAATTACCGCGGTACGCTGATATTGTTAATTATTTGGTGACCTCGTGTTTTCCAGACTATAGCCTAAGCACTATAAGGATAAGTCTGGATCCAAGAGGTACCATGATGAATCCCATATTCATCAGTCTAAAAATGACTAATTAAGCTCAAATCCATAAAATTCATTGGCATTTCTTCATTTATTCTGCATAATTAGCATTCATGCACATATTGATAAGAATTTCATTTTATCACTCATTATTGCACAAAATAAGAAGCCAAAAATCCCAGTCAAATTAACCTGTAAAATAGCTTATCTTCCTTGATTTTTAATTAATTCATACTAATTCTAAATTACCTGAAACCAATTGTGTACATATTACTAACAAGAATAAATGAAAAATATAAAAAAATCACTAACTGAAATAAGTGGACCAAAAACCCAAACCCTAATTGCACGATTCTCAAACTAAGACATTGATATCTTTCCCATACAATGTCTGATTTGATCCTACTCACTTTTGAACTAATGTGCATTCAATCACCTTCAAAACAAGACAAGTTCAAGTGAATCGGAGCTCATATGTGAAAGTTGGGGTTTGGTCCTCTTTTGTACATTTTGTATTTTAGTGGTTTTGACCTATTAATTTATGTTCATAATTAACTCTTTTTATTTTATTTCTTTTTCAATTATTTTATTTGATAAAAGTTTTATTAAAATACGCAAGAATCAAAATCCAAATCCAAACTGAGCTTGAAATCAAAGAAATTAACTGAGTCCGAGTCTTCACTAACAGTTTGTATAAAAATTATCTTTTCCATGTTTTATTTTATTTCTTCCTTATATTAATTTATAAAAATAAAAAAAATAGATTAATGTGTAATTTGTTATCTTTGATTTTATCATGTTTTTCTCTAGATTTTTATATGGTTAAAAAATAAACAAAATTATTAAACTCAAAAATCAAGGCATTCTATGTACATGGGATACCCCAAAGATATCACTTTATGCAAATGACCGATTTTGATTTTGATCCCTTCATGAAGGTTGTAGATCTCATCGAGACGAGAAACTCTCGTGAAAAAAAATTGATCCGAGGTTTTTTGCTATTTCTTTTTTATTTTTCTTCTTCTTTTATTTTCGATTTTTCTGGGTTGACATGTGGCAACTCCTGGAGCCACCACTTGTCACGCATTTTTGAGTTCTTTATAATTCATTTTTTTATAAATAAAATAAAATTAAAAGCCACACACGTGTAGCGCACGTGCCTCCTGTGCACGTACACTGCACGTGACTACCTCTTCACTCTCCCACTTGATGCCATGTGGCAAGATCTGGGACGTTCAATCTGGGCCGATCAGACGGCCCTCGACCCGTCGTTCTCAACCAACTACTTTCCCAATCGGGAATGGGCGGTAGCGCCTCCTCTGCGGATTCAGCCGCCGTGAATCTAGCCGCCGCCTTCCTCGTTTAGCCATATCTCCGATCGTCAAATCACTTCGCCCGCCTGCATATCTCGCCACCTCCAATCCCTCATCAGATCTTGTCGAGTCCCCATCACGATTAGCCTCCACAACCATCCCTCCTTCTCCTCCCTTATTTAAGCGTCCGCGTCCCACTCCGTTGAGCCCATCCTTCTATAGCCCTAAATCGAGGAGGGGTGATGGTTACAGCACCTCTCCTCCCTCTCCATCCGGCGAGGTCCGAGGGTCCCCCCTGTTGCAGAGCGGCCAACCTCACCACGTCTGCTTTGCTCCAGCTACAAGGTCGTTGAGCCAACGTTTCTCTGCCTCCACCACTTCCACTCCAACCGTCTGCGACTCCAGGAGGATAACCACCAACCATCGCCAATGACGCCACCTTCATCTCCACCGATTCCAATCAAGTGCCTCCGCACGACTGCCTTAAGCTCCGGACATCTTCGTGACGTCGAGCATCTCCAACACACAACGTCGTCGAGCCCGCAGCTTCATCTTCACCAATGCCTCACCGTCTCAGCTCCTCCTTCAACCAGACGCCCATCACCATCTCCAGCAATCATCGGGGCACCTAAATATCCAGCCACCTACATCCAGGAGTCCTTCACCTCCGCACTCCATCGACGCCACCTGGCTAAAATCCAGGAGTCTACTCCAACACCTTCGACCTTCCCTATCCCTCCACCCTCGATGATTGGAGCCCTACCGAAGGATGCATGCGCCTTGCCAAGCCACCGTCGGGCGGGAGGCTCGAGGCCCTCCCCGCGTGCGCAGCATGTGATGGGAGGGGACTTCTTACGCCGAGGCCCCCGGATCTCCCAAAATCCCAAAAGCACTGCCATCTCTCCAAGGTTCACGTGGCCTAGCGCGTGACCACTTGGGTTTTTTGCAGAAAACCCCTTGAGGGTTTAGGTAATTACACATTAATCCTTCTTTTACATTTTCTGTATTATTTATTTAATGTAAGTTTGCATTGAGTCCCATGTGTGCCCCTTTTAATTTGAACCACTTTATTGCATCAATTTATTTTTTTAAAATTGTAGGATGTTTTACAACTAATTCTCTACAATATGGCATGCTTGTGATACTATTATAGACTGTGGTTATTTAATTATATTATTCGTGTGGAAATTTTCATATTTTGCCCATCTTGTACCTCAAAAATCATAAGTAATTAAACATAGCTTTGAAAATTGCCAGAAATTCACGGATCGTAGAATTAGTGTTTTTAACATTGTGCCCAAAAAAGAATTGCATTCGCGTGCATGATTGCTCTATAAAGTCATTATGCATATTTCAATCTTTAATTTTTAATAGGTATTAAAACTCGTATTTTTGAGATTTAGGATTTTTATGAGATCAATAACGTAGTGATAGATCTTGGAAAATTTTATCCCTTGAAAATAAATAATTTTAATATTTATTATAATTAATTATTGAAATTCACTTTGTTTGTATTCATAAAATCATAAAATATTTATCTTGCATCCAAAAATTCGAAAAAAATTATAGTGAATTCATTTCATCATAATCGAAATCTCAGACGAATTCCATAATTTTTGGACATCATTTGATTAAATTGCATTTTAGTCCCTAAAATAGGCCTCATTTGCATTTTGCATTCCAAATTGAATTCAAAATACCAAAAAAATACCGCATCTAAAATCGTGCAGAAACATTGATAAACAAAGTTCTAGGATGTTCCTTTGCCTCCTTGAGTTCGACCTGGGGGCTTGCCCAAGTAAAATAAACATAAACCACACCGATTAAAAATTGAATAAATTATTGTTGGTTATTTCTTGATCGATTCCGAATTCCCGCCTACAATGAAATGACAATTTTTAAATGCTTGATAATTCCTATGAATTAAGAAGGTCATTTCCGGACACGTCAGATGGCTTTGTTATCGGGGAGGCAAATAGCTTAGATTTTGTTAAAAAAATTTGTTCGATTTTCCACATTTTGGTAGTTTAGCCTCTAAATATTCACTGTATATTTCCCATTTTTTTCTTCGTTTCTTTTATTCATTTATTTTATTTCCAACATTTATATCCTTATTTTATTTGTGATTAATTTTTGTGTCACTCTTACACTCTCTCTTATTTTCCTTGCGAGGTACCTAACGTACGTAGAGCAGTTTCTGACAAAAACCGACACATCTTCACCGACGCCTGAAAAACCACAAATAAAATTAAGATCGAGTCGAGTCGTGAGAGAGCATAGAGTCTAGGATTTATTTTCTGTAATTTTAATTTTTGTAATTAATTGCTCATTTATAGCGGTGTTCGTTTGGACTCTCGCGTGTGTGACAGGACCTTGAACTTTTCTTGTCATGTGGCGTGGCATGTTTTACTCTTTGGTGAGGGCGGGGCCCGACTTGAGTGGCTTGTAGGTTAGACCTGCACATACGGCTATTAGATATACTAGAATTTTTTATCGTGCTCGTAGAATCTAAGACCACACTTCACATTAATTGAAATGCATATTAGATCGTTCAATTTAGTCAAATTAAAATCAATTCGTCACGGTTAATAGACCTTTCTGCTAGGTACGTTTTTTTGTCAGTATGCATTCATTTAGAATAAATTTTCAATTCTTGTATTGCATCCCACATGGAGATTGCGAGGAATCACTGTAAGTCTTTTAACTGAGCATACATCATCGTTTTTCATGTGCATTGGTTTTTCCTGAATTTCTTATTCCTATTTTGTCACAAAATTTTAAAGTAAATTGGGACTGGATGGTAGATGTGCATTTGTGCCCATCTAATTTTTCACTGATCACCTAATTAAATTGGGACTGATAAATAAAGCTTACTTTAATTAACCCATAAAATCAAGAATTTTTGCAAGAGAGCAACCCTGACCTTGTATTCATTTATCTTGCAGAGAGGAGAGACACGCACACTAGGATAGAGCCAAGACAGGATTTTCATATTGAATACTGATTCTAAAAAAATAATTAGCTACTTCTCAGTGAGGATCTACAGGTAGCTGGTAAATGGCACAGATTTCCTTAGCAGAGTGGGTGGTTGAAAGGACACTGCATAAGGCTCCGTCTTTGAGAATGGGTAGTCGTTATACAGTCCGTACTTATACCCATACTGGCTGAAAGTTGGTGCAACTAGTCGTAAGAATTTAGGCCAGTCAGTAGTAAGTACAAGCACCTAACAACTCGCTTAAATGTTTGCATGATTTGAGTTATCACCAATTAAAATTGACAAGATGATTGGTTGGACTCTTGGGGCCTTCATTGTGTGAGTTGGTGAACCTGGGGTTTGATTTGAATTTGCATTTGTATGCTTGAACAGATTTCGAATATCAAAAACCGCACACTTGTATCATCACTCTCCTTGATAAAAAGTTTTTCTTGTGAATATCCAGTGCACTGCACCGAGATCAACCATGTTGATTCATCATCAACCTCCGTTGACAAAGATGGGACAATGGTCCAAGTACCCATCTGATATATACTACAAAAATGAATTTGTCTCGGTTGGACCCTAATCATCTAAACCTTCTTCTGTAAAGAATCCTCCAACATTAGCTAGAAACTTTGACCCTCAGATGAATCCGATCTAATCTTCGAATTCCAAGCCATTTTACTCGAATCATCCGATCACCACTGCATCATATTTTTCACATCGACCACTTGTGACCGTATACGATTAACTACCATCTTGGGATGACCCAACTTATGCCGGATTTCTTTCTAAAACCCAAGAACCATTTGAAGAACAAAACATCAAAACAAACGACTGGCAGCAATATCGATCCCAACCAACTTCATTCTTTCCGCACAATTTTGTTGGGATAGGTCAGTACTACATAAATCCACATCTTTCCTTGACCATAGGGAATAATATGGAAACACGATCACACCAGATAGAGGGGCCCGCACCTAATGATCAATCATATTGGATTGACCCTAGCAATCAAATCCTTATTGACCAACCTAAATACCACTTGTTCGATTAGCCTACATAAACAGAGGACCAGACTAATGATATCGACACCTATGAACCATGTATGACTCCATTATTTGTGATATGATCAATCATGACCATCAAGTAGACTCTACTCAAACCAGCATTGCATGCCTGAGTCACGGCATGCTAAGTATGAGACCTACATATTCCCACAGAATCCTTCCACTGAGCAGACTCCTTCCATAATTTTTGAAGAGAAATATTCAGAAAATAACAATCATATATTGGATATTCCAAGAGAATCTTCTCCCAGCTCATACAGGAAAATGGAAGATGAAATGACTGGATCTCAAATTCAAAAATGAGAACACTTACCGACTTCTCCCATGGTTGATCATGAAAATTTTTTGAAGGATGATATTTTAAGGATAAATAAGAGGTATGAATTAATGGAGGATAAAATTAGAAAGTTCACCGACCGACTAATTTCATTTAATGGTAGCTCGGATATAAAAATTGATGATGAAAAGATTGAATCTCCTGTTGAAAATTCTAAGGATATTCAGAAACCCAGAGACTATAATTACCCTAGGGACGACCCTAACAGCGACACCTCTGCCTATTACTCCCCTAGAGACAACTCTGAATCTGACTTGGCATATCTAAGCTCATCATCATCTACAGAAAACACCTGATCTACATACCGTACAAAAAATACCAAAAATGGAATATTCAAAAACATGCAAAAAATTGAAAATCCATAAAAATGCATAAAAATTGAAACTGAAGTAGATCTGAAGAATTTGGATCCTTCTTTACGGGAAGCACTATAGAGAAGATTGATTTTTGAACTTCCCTTGTTACAGGCCATTGAACACTTCCCCAACCTTAAAGGATTTGTAATGAGAAAATTAGCGATGAAAAAGTCGGGCAAGACGAGAACAAAGATTGAAAGACATATCTTTTCAATGGCCACCTCTTTTATAATAAAGAGGAAAACCAAGAGCTACATAGTGAAGCGGTTGCCTAGATTTGACTGTGGAATCAAAGACACAATATTTACCCATGCTCGAATCGATGACGACTCACCAATCAATATCCTCACGACCTCTGTATTTGACAAGCTCAAACTCGTACCTATCAAAAAGATAGATAGATCGTTCAACTAGATGATTGATCTATAAAGCGGTCGAGAGGAACAATTTCAATCATCATTACATTCCTAAGTGCTCCGCTCAAAATGTACTTCACGATCATTGATATTGAGCATCAAGGAGAATTCACTCAGTCTCCGATCATTCTCGGCAAGCCACTCTTAGCATTGGCTAAGGCAATTATTGAGTGCGAGACTCAAGAAATTAATTTTACAGCATTGGGAGCACCTCAATCTCACCCATTCTTTGAGAAAACGTAATATCCTGAGGCAACCCACTGTTGAGCATGAAAAATTTGGGGTTTTTGGATAAATTAATTAATGGTAAACAGGTTGTTGTCGTCGTTATCCCCATAATCCCGTGACAAACAAAAAATATATTTTTATTTTTATTTTTATTTTTTGCTATTTATTAACCCGTATAGCGGATAGGGTCGAAGTCAGGGAGGCTACAAATCCCGAGGGTTATTCAATTAATCGAAAATCAATTAATAGAAAACAAGAATCTCAAAGGACAACTATCCTTGATTTTTGTGATTTTTTTATCTTTTCAAATTTTTTAAATTTTTTTTAATTTATAATTTTTTGTGCTTATTTATTTTGATTTTCAATTTTTTTAGTGATTTTGATTATTGCAATTTTTTAAATAACACGAAGCAATAGTTCACAAGATCAAGAATACGCACACCAACTCTTTTTACAATTTTTCAATTAGTCAAAAATACTCAGAAAAATCCAAAGAAAATATTTTTGGGTTTTAAAAGTTTGAAATATTTTTGAAAATTTTTGTGGAATTTTCATGTGTTTTTGTATTTTTCTAAAAATCAAACAGTGAGAAAATACGAAAATGTGCACAGTCTAGAGTAATTTGCAACTTAAAAATATTTTAAGCCCAAAACTCCTGACACTTATTTTTTTGACAAACTAGAAGTAATTATCTACAAACATGAACTAAAATCACTATTTTTCAATTTTTTGTAGAATGTTTTATTATTTTTGGAATAGTTTTGATGTTTTTCAATTTTTTAGGGTTTCATAGATAATTAATGCGTGAAAATTGGTCTGAAATTAAAAGATAATGAAAGAGACTTACTCAAATTTTATTTTGGAATTTTTAAGCAATTTTTCGAATTTTTATGAATTTTGGAACTTCAAACAGGAAAATTGGCATGTTTTTTGATTTTTTAATAATAATAAATGAAATCAAAATGCAATGAAAAATTTATGCTAGGAAGATAATCACATCAGGAGCATAACATAATTTTTGCAAGATTTTTAGATTACAAATAACATTTATTGCAATGAAAAGCGCATGCAAAGATAATGTCCGTAAACACAGGGACTAATCTGTAATTACTCAATGTTATAGATTTAAAGATTAACAATAAACAAATAAGAGGCAGGAATTTGTAAATTACCTAGTGAAGGCGTGCTCTGCATGCGATGAACTAAGGCGGGGACCTTTCTGTAATTAAGAAAACTTCTGAAGGTCTGAATGTAATTTTCCAAATAATACTTTTTTACCCCACCTAGGTTTCCCTGGCTCTTTTCTTCCTTCGTTTATGAGCCAAGGGGGATGAATGGGTCGCCGCCCACCTTGTTGTTCTTCACGCAACAGGTGGAGCACGGGCTGGTGGCTGAGACGGCGGAGAGGAGGCGCGGGGATCGCACGCTGGGCTGGCCTCTGGAGCGCGCGGCGATGCGGAATGATGGAGGGGGCACGTCGCGGCGGTGGGTCGCGTTGGGGGTGCGACCGGCGGAGGACAACGGCGAGGAAGGGGATCGCGACACTGGGGGCTGCTGGAGAGCAGAGGGGCGAGCACCGCCCTCACGCGGGGCACTACGCTGCTGCACAGCACTACGGAGGTTGATGGAGGGCGTTGCGGCCCTAGGCGCCTGGGGGCACGGAAGCTTCAAAGGCGGAGGGCCCAGGTGGGGCTAACAGGCAAAGGAGCGGCCGCGCGGTTGAGGGGCGGCGCCTTCGCTCGAAGGGCAGCAGGCTGCGCATGGGGGCAGGCGGGCGGCATCGCTGCCTGGAGGAACGGTGGTGGCTGGGCAGTGCAGGTCTGCGCGGAGGTGGGGGGCTAGGGTGGCGCAGACCGACCTGTTCCTTTTTTTGTTTTTTTTTTGTTTTTTTTATGATGGAAATTTTAAACAGTAAAAGAAAAACTTTTTTTATATTTTTTGTAAATCCAAAAATAGGAGAAAAAAGATATAGAAATTCCTTTTTTTATTTTTTTTCTTTTTTATATGACCCTGTAAAACAAACATTAGAGGATAAAGAAAACAAATAGCTCTTTTTTTATTGTTTTTTTTATTTATTTACAAATCAGAAAATGAACAAGGATCCATAGAAAAATGGGAGAATCGAATCTGATCCTTCGACCATCGTACGTGGCTGGAGTTGAGAGATCATGGACGATAGAAATAGAACATGTGGAGATCGAGAAAGTGAGATGAAAAATCGAGTCGGTGGCGGAATAAATCGTGGTGGATTTTAAGATCTAGATAAAAAATGACAACGAGATAAAAATGTGAGAAATAAACTATGATTAACCTAGATAAAAATAAGAAAAATGTGGATCTCACCTTAGGAGCAGAAAAGGACTGTGATCGCCTCGACAAGGCCGACTTGCTATCACCGGACGGCTTGGAGACTAGGCAACTTTCTCGACGAAATTTTCTCTCGGAGATCGGGCTCCTCTCTCTAAAGATTGATCAAGTTGAATTAAGGGAGAAGGAGCCATATAAGTAGAAAAGATGGAATGAAATTTGATTTTTTTTGGATAAAGAGATAAAGAGAGATGAAATGAAATGAATTTTTGAATTGTTTAGTGGAAGAGATCAGAGAGATGAAATGAGAAATGAGATAAAATAAAAGAGAGATAAAATTTTTTACAAAATTAACTATTTTTTTGGAATTTTCGTCACTTTATTTATTTGAATTAAAAAATGTTATTTTTTTTATTTTTTTATGGAGGTTAATAAAAAATAGCAACTATATACATATACTATATACATATATGACATTATATACAAGGGTAATGAGGAAATTAGCCTTTTTTGTTTAAAATTTTTAATTTTTTTTATTTTTATTTTAAATAATTAGTAGGAATAATTTACAAATATATACAATACAATATTTACAAAATACATGGGAAAATTGCAAAAACCACCCCAGAAACCAACTTTTTACTCGTAACTCCAAAAATTATGAAATCACAGCCATTTTAAAGATAATTTAATTTAGAATCCAATGAAAGTGAGAGGGTTCAATTTGAGTTTCATATGGAGAAGGAATGGATCTTTCAATTAGTGCTAGTGGCTTTTTCCAAGTGTGGTTACTTTTATTCTGTACATGATTTAATTGTGCAATCATTTTTATCAATTAGGACACCTTTTTATTTACAACTTTGGTTTTGAAAGTTATTTGATTTGAGGTTAATTAAGGCACAAAGAAATTAGTGTTAGTTTTATATAGATATACATAAAATAAGTGAGAAGTATTTACAACACACACATTTTTTTGGATTTTCTACTTAAGGACCCTTATCTCCCCCCTGCTTTATTCCCGGTCTATCAGGTCCAGTCTTGACCTTCTCTCGGGGTTTGGGTCAGCCTGTATACAGTCTTCCTTTTTTTCTTTATTTTTCTTTATATTTTTATTTTATTTTCTTTATTTTTCTTTTCTTTCTTTCTTTATTTATTTTAGGTTAAAATTAGTAAGAAGTGTACAATATTTACACAGATGCAAGTTAGTAAGAATATGGAGTTAGTGTTATATGCATGTATTTTATAAGGGATTTTAAGCTAAAATAAATGAATAAAGATGACGAATCACATATTCATCATCCCCCTATGCTTTACCTCTGCTAGTCCCTTAGAAAACACTTATTTGAAAGAATAAGTGAAGAAAAAGAAAAAGAAAGGGAAAATAAAGAAACTAGGACAACATTGAGTATTAAACTTATCTTCATAAAATTGTAGTTTGGAGATCTGTCGGACCTTTGGATTATTAGTGTGTCGGAACTTCTGTGAGACTTAGAATTTTAAAATCGATAGCCTTCAAGTTCTGCACATCATTGTCACAATTTAGGCTCAGAAGTCATCTTAGATCAATCCTCTTCCCAAAGTATACCCTATGAACACTGAACAATCGACTCATGTGTGTGAAAGGTTTTAGCTCTTCCCATCCAGAATGTCGGACTACCATGCAAATCTCCTCTCCAGTAACTCGTCCTCGGGGAGTCAGGTATTTCCTTCTAAGGTCTGTCGTGCTGTGTTCACAATCGAATTGGGGGAGAAGTTAGAAGAAGGAGAAAAGAACTAGAGGGTGACCAGTGTAGTCACCTCTCCTTGTGAAGCTGGCCAGTATAGCCGAGTCTCCACCAAGATTTGCAGGTTTTCTTGAAGGTTGGACCTTTTTGGTCAGATATTTATTTGGTAGTGACTTCTTTGTATTTTGATTTTTGATGGTTCTGCTTGGATCTTGTTTTGCCCCTACGGATATAGAACATTTTGTTTCCGTACATTTTTTTGGGTTCTTAGAAAAAATTTTGCCCGGTCGTCCATCCCTTTTCCGAAGCTTTATTTCAACCCGTACTCCGGTCTTTAGATTTCCACGCTACCAGAATAGAAACTCACACAGTCTTCCAACATCATGTCTGAGTTGAACTAAGTGCATAGTGCGAGAGTACAAATTGATTCCCTATTCCAGAGTTATACCCAGAATGAAGAGACCATGTTAAACACTAAGAGTCAAACGCTGTGTATTGTCATGTGGAACTCAAAGAATTAAGTCAAAGACCTGAAGCTTCAAAAATCATATTTCTCGGTGAAGTTCCTTTGAAAATTAGGTGGATTAAGGTTCAACTAAGCTGCATTCTACAAATTTATTCCAGACATAGTTTAAATGTCAATACTATTTTGAAAAATGCGCATGCAAATACAAAACATGAAAAATGCAAGGGTTTTTTTTGAAAAGAAATGATGCACATGTGAAAAGAACACATTTAAAAAAACAATTTTCTAATTTTGAACTTTTTATGGATTTTTTGAGGAAAATGCATATGCAAATTTTATAGATGCTTGGTTTTGTAGTTTTTTTAAAGGAAAAAGGGTTAGTAAAATATGTACATGATTTTTTTATGATGTTTTTGTTTTTGTTTTTGTTTTTGTTTTATTTTGTTTTTTTTTGTGTGTTTTTTTGTTTGTTTTTTTACACACATGGATTTTACAAACTTATATACATAACCCCCCAAATAAATATATTTTAAAAGTACGAGTTATGTCTAAAGTATATACACAATATATACGACACCCCCCTATACTTAGCTCGAACTATGTCCTCAAAGTGATCAGAGAGCGAAAAAGGAAGACATAACTCGTGCTAAGTATAGAAAAGTGAAAAGACTCCTATGCTACAATGACTCAAAGAGAATATAAAAAGAAGAGAAATTGGCGATCCCCCCTATACTTAGGATCAAGTAATCCTAAGTATAGTGGAGTGTACAAAAGGGGAAAACCAATGAAGAGAATGTAAAAACTCAAAAATAAAAAGACATGATATGAACAACATCACCCCCCTATACTTAGGGTAGAGTATCCCTAAGTATAGGCAACAACAAGAGTGATGAACAGGCCAAATATGAACAACACATAACATTCACCCCCTTATACTTAGGATAAAGCACATCCTAAATATAGCATATATACACACACGGAAAATGGGTGGATGATAAAATGGGAGAATAAAGAGTAAAACCAAAGGATATACAAGAGGAGTGGATGTACAAAGGTCAAGAAGGTCGAGAACGAACCTTCTTGCGGGACCGCAGAGGTATGGATTTGACAAGGTGTAGGTCGATATTGGGATCATCATTAGACATAAACTGAGTAGGATTGACCAAGATTGTATCCTCAGTGGTTTCAGATTGTGTAGGCCTAAACCAGTTATTGGAAGTAGTATGGTCATGTCCGGCCTGAGAAGTCTCACAAACATCAAAGTAAAAAGGCTCGAATTCATTATCAGAAAAAGTAGGATCAATTTCAGCCTGGCGAGCCTCTACTCGATCATCATCTTTATCAAAAGGCCCAAATTCCTTTATAAAAGCAATCAAATCAAATTTGATCTGATCGGTCTCATTTGAATCAGGGTGAATACGAACGGACTCATCAATGAAAGTAGTCGAATCATGTCCGTCCTATCTAGTCTCAGAGTCTACCATCTGCTCTAGGGTTTCTATCGTGTAAATTCCGCGGATGTCATCAATGCATCTCCATATACCAGAAGGGGTAACTCCAAGGTCTATACTTTCCGAGTCTTCCTCCTACAAGAGAAATTCTTGGGTTTCATTATCATCCAATATATAACAAAAATCTCTGATATTATCCTCGAGGTCAAGTTCCTTGGGTTTGGCTAACAAGGGAGGGCTCTCATGGGATGCATGTCTCTGATCAGTAGTGGGTGTAGTGATTAACACATCGCTCCCTACATCAGAACGGAAGCGAATATCTCCTGAACCATATTCAATAACGGCTCCCGCAGAGGCGAGCAAAGGCCATCCCAAGATGATCGGAGAATGCTCCATAGGGGTGGAGGTCTCCATGGGCATTACGACAAAATCTGAAGTGAAATTTATGCCCTGAATGAGAATGACAACATTTTCTAGAATACCCTTCGGCCTCTTCATAGATCCATCAGTAAATTGAACTATCATCCTGGTTTTCTTGAGAGGCCCAAGATGAAGAGATTGTACCATAGAGAAGGGTATTATATTAATTGATGAACCGCCATTAAGGGGAGTGTTATCACAAGAATAGTCAGATATGGAGCAACTCACAAGAGGTGTGGCAATGTTCCCTTTCTTAAAATACGGACGGTGAGAGATGGTGTATGCAGGGGCCTTGGTCAAGATGTGATGCTCAGAGTTTCTCCTTTGCTTTCTCTTCTTGTGTTGAGGAGTAGATAAATCTATCATGGCCTGTTGAAGTGGGGCTTTGATTCATGAAGGGTGGCCACCACTTCGGATTCAGTCAACATTTTTTGAATTTTTGGACCTCATCCATACAAGGGAGGAGGTCAGAATCAACATTTACATGAGAATTGCCAATAGCAGTCTGTATAAGAGAATCCTCGGGGTCAAGGTCGGGACATGTGGTGGATATATGTATGGGTAAATGATCTGCCATTTGGGTCCTCTCCTCACAAAATGAATCAATAATGTGTCGCCCAGATTTTTTTTGGATTCTGAAAATTTTCTCATTTTTTTGTATTTTGGGCAATTGAAAGCTCTCATGATTATCCTCAAGTGAATCCATATCCTCAAACAATGGAGCAGCGTTCTAGCTCATATTTATGTTAAATAAATTGGAAATCCTCGAATTCATATGCTCCATCATCTGGTTCAGTATCTTAAGTGTGGAAATCATGAAAGGTGACTCCGAAATCCCAGGATCAGGTGGGTAGAATGAGGGTGGGTAAAAATCATCATCCAGTTCATGAAATAATCGGTTAGGCGGATATGAACAAAAATCAGGAGGAAAGTCCTCCTGGAAAAAGGAAAGTGGATCGTCTGGAGGGTACGAGGTATCCGCGAAGATCGGATTAAAATAACTCCAGTCGGCCATCTTCGAAATAAAAGACAGGATCGAGAGAGCACGAGTGGTCAAGTCAAAAGATATGGAGAAAAAGGTGCAAATGCACAAAAGGATCTAGCAAGCACACAAGCAATCAAACCCAATACAAACCCCCAGTTCACCAACTCAACTCAAAGTGAAGACCGTGAAGGTTTGGCCAATTATCTTGTCAATTTTAGAGAATGGTGAGAATACAATATATCAGGACGATTAGAGCGAGCTGTTAGGAACCCAATGCTCTTTGGAGACTGGCCTAATCTCAAAGTTAGATCTTTCCCAACCACTATGAATTGTGAATCCTTTACCGGCTACCCGATCAATTCAATCTGTTAAGGACATCACGGGCCGCTTTACCGGCTACTAGAGAGATCCTCACTGGAGAACGACTAACCCAAGATAGTAGTCTGAAAAGAGTTCGGGCGTGGCTCTATCCTAGTGTGCAGGTCGCTCTCTTGCTCAAGCAAACCAAATAATGAGGGGGTTACTCTCCCCAAAACAATGATTTTTCGTTGTATTTTTTAGGGTCGATTTTTCTTTAGCAGTCCCGGTTTTAGCAGTTATCACTTGGTTAAAAATATTTTCAAAGAATCGCCTACCGAGTGTTCAATTTCCTTTTTAACTTATGTTAGTGAAAACAAGGAAGGAGATCAGAAATGCCAATGCGTGATTAAAAAACAATGATGCATGCAGGGGTTAGAAATGCATACCTTGTCGCTAGCACTCTACATGCAAGTGATCCACGCAGAATTGAAATAAACTATCCTATATGCAAATGCAAGTGAACCGTCCTAGATGATAACTTCTATTAACGGGCAAGAACAAGTTAATTTGACTAAGTCCAAATTACGTTGTACTCTATAGGCACAGAAATTTCTTGTTTAGGGTGTTTGGACCTAATTAATTACCTGGCTCAAGCAAATTAATTAAAGTAATCAAGAGGTAGCTCACAAAATCCGTGGGAAATAAAGAAAAATAAAGGTGATGAAAACAAAATCGGTGAGGTCCCCCAAGTGCATCGGCACTTGGCGAAACAGACCCGCAACAAATGAATGTCCGTTTACAATGGAAAAGAAAAACTCTCTCTTTAAAATTTTTTTCTTCAATTCTTTCTCCTCTTCTCACGCTATCTTGTGGCTTGGTGAAGAATCAAGCCGCCTCCACATCGCTTGGGTGCTCCGGCTCTCCTAGGATATATTCCTTCGCTCCGCGGGCCCTCGTAAGAAAAAGAAAAGAGAATGTGTAAGAAATACAATTATCAAATAAAGAGAAAAGAGAAAAAATGAAATGAATGCAGTGGATATGAACAATGAAGTGAATGACAAAATGTAAACAGATATTTACAACCAAGAATAGCAGGTCAAAAGAGAAACCTAACTACCCTCGCCGTGCCTCCACGGCAACGGCGCCATTTTGTTGAGCACGAAAAATTTGGGGTTTTTGGATAAATTAATTAATGGTAAATAGGTCGTGTCGTCGTTATCCCCATAATCCCGTGATAAACAAAAAATATATTTTTATTTTTGCTTTTTTCTATTTATTAACATGTATAGCGGACAGGGTCGAACTAAGGGAGGCTATAAATCCCGAGGGTTATTCAATTAATCAAAAATCAATTAAGAGAAAATAAGAATCTCAAAGGACAACTATCCTTGGTTTTTGTGATTTTTTTATCTTTTTAATTTTTAAAATTTTTTAATTTCTAATTTTTTTATGCTTTTTTATTTTGATTTTCAATTTTTTAGTGATTTTGATTTTTGTAAAATTTTTTCAAAAATAAAAGGAAGCAATAGTTCACAAGATCAAGAGTACGCATACCAACTCCTTTTGCAATTTTTCGATTTGTCAAAAACATTCAAAAAATCCGAAGAAAATATTTTTTGGTTTTAAAGGTTTTGAAATATTTTTGAGATTTTTTGTGGAATTTTAAGATTTTTTTGTATTTTTTCTAAAAATCAAACAGTGAGAAAATGTAAAAATGTGCACAGTCTGGAGTAATTTACAAACTAAAAATTTTTTAAGTGCCCAAAACTCCCGTTAATTATTTTTAAGACCAATTAGAAGCAATTATCTACAACGAAGAACTAAAATCACTATTTTTGCATTTTTTTTAGAATTTTCTATGATTTTTTTGAAGATT
Organism: Ottelia alismoides; assembly: GCA_037367405.1. NCBI lineage: Eukaryota > Viridiplantae > Streptophyta > Magnoliopsida > Alismatales > Hydrocharitaceae > Ottelia > Ottelia alismoides. The sequence goes on from JAZKJV010001146.1 coordinate 110,012, forward strand.
TTTGATGTTTTTCAATTTTTTGGGTTTTAAAGATAATTAATGCATGAAAATTGGTCTGAAATTAAAAGACAATGAACGAGACCTACTCTACTTTTTTTTGAATTATTAAGCAATTTTTCGGATTTTTATAAATTTTGGAATTTCAAACAGGGAAAAATGACATGTTTTTGATTTTTTAATAATAATAAATGAAATCAAAATGTAATGAAAAATTTATGCTAGGAAGATAATCACATCAGGAGCATAGCATAATTTTTGCAAGATTTTTAGATCACAAATAACATTTATTTCAATGAAAAACGCATGCAAAATAATGTCTGTAAACATAGGGACTGAACTGTAATTACTCAAAGTCTTGGAGTCAAAGATTAACAATAAAAATAAGAGGCAGGAATTTGTAAATTACCCAGTGAAGGTGTGCTCTGCATGTGATGAACTAAGGTAGGGACCTTTCTGTAATTAATAAAACTTCTGAAGGTCTAAATGTAATTTTTTCCAAATAATTTTTATTACCCCACCTAGGGTTCCCTGACTCTTTTCTTCCTTCGTTCACAAGCCAAGGGGGAATGAATGGGTCGCCTCCCACCTTGTTGTTCTTCACGCAACGGGAGGAGCGCGGGCCGGTGGCTGAGGCGGCGGAGAGGAGGCACGGGGATCGCGCACTAGGCTGGCCTCTAGAGCGCGCGGCGGAACAGAATGATGGAGGGGGCGCGTCGCGGCGGTGGGCCGTGCTGGGGGTGCGACGGGTGAAGGACAACAGCGAGGAAGGGGGTCATGATACCGGGGGGCTGCTGGAGAGCGGAGGGGCGAGCACCACCCTCGCGCGGTGCATCGCACCGCTGCATAGTGCGGTGGAGGGTGATGGAGGGCGTTGTGACCTAGAGCGCTTGGAGGCACGGAAGCTTCAAAGGCAGAGGGCCCAAGTGGGGCTACCAGGCGATGGAGCGGACGCGCGGTTGAGGGGGTGGCCTACGCTAGAAGGGCAGCAGGCCGTGTATGGAGGCAGGCAGGCGGCGTCGCCACCTGGAGGAGAGGTGGTGGCTGGGCAGTGCAGGTCTGCGCAGAGGAGGGGGCCACAGGGTGGTGTAGACCGACATGTTCCTTTTTTTGTTTTTTTTTTGGTTTTTTTGTTTTTTTATGTTATTTGGAAATTGTAAACAGTAAAAGAAAAACATTTTTTATATTTTTGTAAATCTAAAAATTAGAAAAAAAGATATAGAAATTCCTTTTTTATACGTTTTTTTATTTTTTGTTTCTTTTTTATATGACCCCGCAAAACAAACATTAGAGGATAAAGAAAACAACTAGCTCTTTTTTTGTTTTTTTATTTATTTACAAATAGGAAAATGAACGGGGATCCTTAGAAAAATGGGAGAATCGAATCCGATCTCCGACCGTCGTACGCGGTCGGAGTTGAGAGATCGTGGACGATAGAAATAGAACACGTGGAGATCGAGAAAGTGAGATGAAAAATCGAGTCGGTGGCGGAATAAATCATGGTGGATTTTAAAATCTAGATAAACAAAAAATGACAACGAGATAAAAATGCAAGAAATAAACTACAATTAAGCTAGATAAAAATAAGAAAAATGTGGATCTCACCTTAGGAGCGGAAAAGGACCGTGATCACCTCGACAAGGCCAACTCGCTGTCACCGGACGGCTTGGAGACTAGGCAACTTTCTCGATGAAATTTTCTCTCGGAGATCGGGCTCCTCTCTCTAAAGATTGATCAAGTTGAAATGAGGGAGAAGGTGCCATATAATAGAAAATATGGAATGAAATTTGAATTTTTGAATTTTTGGATAAAGAGATAAAGAGAGATGAAATGAAATGAATTTTTGAATTTTTTGGTGGAAGAGATAAGAGAGATGAAATGAGAAACGAGATAAAATAAAAGAGAGATAAAATTATTTACAAAATTAACTATTTTTTTGGAATTTTCATCACTTTATTTATTTGAATTAAAAAATGTAATTTTTATTTTTTATAAAGGTTAATTAAAAATAACAACTATATACATATACTATATACATATATGACATTATATACAAGGGTAAATGAGGAAATTAGCCTTTTAAAAAAATTAATTTTTTTATTTTATTTTTATTTTTAAATTATTAGTGGGAATAATTTACAAATATATACAATACAATATTTACAAAATACATGGGAAAATTGCACAAACCACTCTAGAAAACCAACCTTTTACTCTTAACTCCAAAAATTATGAAATCTCGGTTTTAAAGATAATTTAATTTAGAATCCAATGGAAGTGAGATTGGTTCAATTTGAGTTCAAATGGAGCAGGAATTGGTCTTTCAATTACTGCTTAGTGGTTTTTTCCAAGTGTGGTTACTTTTATTATGTACATGATTAATTGTGCAATCATTTTTATTAATTAGGATACATTTTTATTTACATCTTTGGTTTTGAAAGTTATTTGATTTGATGTTAATTAAGGCACAAATAAATTAGTGTTAGTTTTATACAGATATACATAAAATAAGTGAGAAGTATTTACAACAACACACACTCATTTTTTGGATTTCCTGCTTAAGGACCCTTATCTCCCCCAACTTTATTCCTAGTCGATCAGGTCAAGTCTTGACCTTCTCTCGGGGTTTAGGTCAGCATGTATACATTCTTCTTTTTTCTTTATTTTTCTTTATTTTTTTTATTTTATTTTCTTTATTTTTCCTTTCTTTCTTTATTTATTTATTTTAGGTTAAAATTAGTAAGAAGTGTACAATATTTACACAGATGCAAGTTAGTAAGAATATGGAGTTGGTGTTATATGCATGTGTTTTATAAGGGATTTTAAGCTAAAATAAATGAATAAAGATGAAGAATCACAGATTCATCACCCACGAAGCCGTCGATGGTTGTAACCATCAAATGGTAGATGAGACATGCCCCGCTGCTACACCTGAGATAACGTCTGTTGAGGAGACTATTGGTTTAAAGGCTCATCCCATTGTTCCATTTCCCGTTGCTCTCACAATGGGAATTGACTTCTCATATGACCCTGACACATATGCATGGATGCATCCTGAGTCAGTCGAAATCAATCTGATACAGGAATACACCAACAACAAGTTGATTGAGAACGAATATGCAGGACATGCACTAATCAGTAGTTCAGAGACTCTCCCCACTGTTCCATTTCCCATTGCTCTCACCATGGGAAAGGGTTTCTATTATGATCATGAGACATATGCATGGGTGCACCCTAAGTCAATCGAAATCTTCTCTGACTACCTTGACCAATTCAATCCAACTCAGGAGTGCACCAACGTTTAGACAAGACGAAACAAAATGGTTGTTTCTTCATCTAAAAATAAAGTCTCCTTCGACCTGCCAGAAGAGGAATCGTCTGATGATTCCTCATCATGTCCGGAAAGGGTAATCTACATGAGTAAGGTCTGTTCGGCAGTTCTAAAACCCTATCTATACAAGAATCCAAACACCGATTCTTGTTTGAAGACTCCTATTCCTCATTATTAAAAAAATGCCAATTCTCCAGATCTCATTAAATATACTGGAATAATTTCTTATCAGTTGACTGAGACTGGTGCTTCAGAGTATTCTTCATCCGAGGATGAATCACTTGACCACAAAAAGGAACAATTTCTGAGAAAACAACTAAAGCGGCTAAAGAACAAGAATATTTAGAGTACCTCCACCTTCAAGCATTATTCCTCTGAGGATGACTTCGATGATGGCTGGATCTCCGATTCAAACACTTCATCTACTCTCTAGCATAATTTTTCTAAGGATAACACTGAAAATGGTTGGGAATAATATGCTTCATCTCCTTCTTATCATTACGATCTTCCTCCACAGGCTTACAAAAAGATCGGCTGAAAACCACCTTAATCATCGGCTACCCTCCCTCTTGCCCAACCCCATCGGTCTCCTTGTACATCTTCTTCCTCTACTTATGCCAAGGCCTAAGTATGGGGGGGACTGATGCCCTATGTATTTGCCATTTTTCCTCAACACCTCCTTCTCATGATCGCCCCATTTCCACCCTTCTTCCATACTTAAGCTGACCAGAGCCTAAGTATAAGGGGAAGCAATGCCCATATGTATATATTCTCCTCATTTCCATATCCCGACCGCCTCATTTTATCTTCTTCTATACTTAGATTGTTCATAGTCTAAGTATGGGGGGTGGGCTGACTTCTTTTTCTTTTTCGCTCTCTTACGCTTAGCCCGAGACATGTCTTCTCTTGCTTCTTATGCTCTGAGGATGTTGACTCAGGTTCTTCGAGGATCGGTTATTAATGATATGAAGTCGTCATTATCCCCAAAAAATCTCGGATCAAACAAAAAAATATTTCTCTCGCTGTAAAATAATTACAGAAAATAATGTGGAGCAAGAGAAATATTTTTTCTAATTATTTAACTGTATAACATATAGGATTGAACACAGAGAGGCTACAACTCTTGAGGGTTATTCAAATAATTGACAAAAAATCAATTAAGAGAAAAAAACAGGAATCTCAAAGGCAAACTAACCTTGGTTTTTGTGGATTTTTTATCTTTTTTGTTTTTTTTATTTTTATTTTTTGATTTTCAAAATTTTAGTGATTTTAATTTTGTAAATTTTTATTAAATTTTCAAATAATGAACAATATGCACAAGGAAAGAAATACGCACACCAAACGCTTTTTGTATTTTTTTCAATTACATCAAAAATGCTCCAAAAAATCTAAAGAAAATATTTTTGGGTTTTAAAGACTTTAAAAAATTTTGGGGGAATTTTTGTAGAAATTTCAAATATTTTTGTATTTTTTTAATAATCAAACAGTGGTAAAAATGATAAACAATGCACAGCCTGGAGAAATTTGCAGCTTACAAATTGTTTAATGCCCAAAACTCTGGCAACTATTTTTATGATGCAATATAGGCAAATATCTACAAACAGGAACTGAAATCATGATTCTTGGATTTTAGTATAATTTTTATGATTTTTATAATATTTTTTAGTATTTTCGTTTTTTTAAGTTTTGAAAAGAATTAATGTTTGAAATTTGGATAAAAATAAAAGACAATAAAATAAAACTCATCTAATTTTTTAGAAATTTTGAAGCAATGTTCGAATTTTAATGAATTTTTGAATTTCAGGAAGAGAAAATGACACTATTTTTAATTTTAAATAATAATAAATGATGATAAAATGCAATGCAAAAATTATTTGTAGATAGATCAACTAAACAGAATTTATTGAGTACAAATGCTATTCATTCAAATAAAAAATAAGCAGAATATAAAGTCTGGAATAGAAGGACTGGAATGTAATTTGTTCAATGTTTTTGCATCAAATAAATGACAAAAATAAACCAGAAGGTTTAAAGCGATAATTACCCAAGAAATATGTGCTATACACGTGCTTGAATGCTGGAAGGGATCTTCTTGCAGTTTTCAGAAATGCGAGGAGCTCTCTTGCAATTTTCCCAAAGTACACGTGCAACGCATGTGCTAGGCTCTGGAGTGCAGGGGCGTTTCTGCAAATCTTAAATCTCCATGGGTTGCTTGATAAGTATTCCTAAATTTTTTATTTCAAAATCCCCTTAGGGTTATGTCATCTGTGTGTTTTCGTTCTTCACCAAAGATGAGAGCCAAGGGTCACTGCCCCTACTCTTCCTAGGCGGTAGGATGTACAGCTATTTCAACCGCGACGGAGGCATCGATTACAGACGGAGGTCGGCGGATGACGGTGGTTGCTGGAGGTTATGGCACGACGGTGGCGGTGGTGTTGTTGACGAGGCTGACATGCTCCACAGCCGTGGACGGTAGAGGGTCAACGCTCAAGGCAATGGATTTGGTTCGCGGTGGAGGATCTTCTCGTGGTTGGTGGCTAGAGTGATGGCAGGAGGGGCTGCTCCTGGTGGCAGCGCTGCGGGAGTTGGAGTCGATGCTTGGTGGAGACGGGTGTCTTCGAAGGAGGGTGCGGCGGTGGGCAGACGTCGCTACAAGCGCGATGCTCCACCAGGTGGTGATGGCACGCACTAGCAGCTGCGGCGGAGGTCTGATGGTCCAGAAAGGCGACGACGCTCGTGGAGTCTCGCTCCAAACGGTGGCGGCCTTGCGGTTGAAGGGTCGTGCAAAAAAAGTTTTATTGTTTTTTTATTTTCAAATATAAACAGTAACAAGAAATATAAAAAAATTTTAAAGAGAACTGTAAATAATTACTTTTTTAATTTGTTTTTTTAAAATTTTTTTAATTTTTTATATTATCCATGCAAAACAAAAGTTAGGAAGAAAATGATATATTTTTTGTTTTTAATAATTTTTTTAATTTTTTATTTATAAACAAATGAGGACACGAGCACGACTGCTCGGTCCCACAATCAAAACGGAATGCGTGAATGGGGATCCGGTGAAAAATGAGGAATGGATCGGAGTCTCCGACCACCACGCGTAGCCGGAGTTGAGAGATCATGATAGATAGAAAAGAACGTGGAGAGATTGAGATGTGAGATGAAAAATCGAGATCGGTGGCGAAGAATCAAGTTATGATGGTTTCTAATATCTATATAAAAAATGATGATGAAATAATGATGCGAAAAATTAAACTAAGGTTAATCTAGATGAAAAATAAGAAGAAAATGATGGATCTCACCTTAGGAGTGGAAAAGACCTTAATCGCCTCGACGAAGGCCGACGCGCTGCCATCGGACAGCTCGAAGGCTATGCACCCTTCTGCGACAAGAAGACTCTCAGAGATCGGGCTCCTCTCACCAAAGATTGATCAAGTTGAAATGATGGAGAAGGAGCCATATAAATAGAAAAGATGGGAATTGAAATTTAAACTTTTGATTTTTGGATGAAGATAAGAGATAAGAGAGAAAAAATTCAAAGTAAAAAGATTAGTATTAAAATTATTTTAAAAAAATAACTATTTTTTTGTATTTTCATCACTTTATTAAATTGGAAATTAGATATTAATTTTTTATTTTTTGTGTTAGTTATTTAAGAAAATTAACTATATGCATATATTATATACATATAGTACATTATTTACATAGTTAAATAAGGAAATTAATTTTCTTTGTTTTAAAAATTTTTGTTTCTTATTTTTATTTTAAATAATTAGTATAAATATTTACAAATATATACAAATACAATATGTATAAATACATGGGAAAATTGCACAAACCACCCCATAAAATCGACTTTTCAATCGTAAATCCAAAAATTATAAAATCACAGCCATTTTAAAGATAATTTATTTAAAATACAATGGAAGTGAGTTTAGTTCAATTTGAGTTCATATGAAGCTGAAATTGGTCTTTCAATTACTGTTTAGTGGCTTTTTCCAAGTGTGGTTGCTTTTATTCTATACATGATTTGATTTTCCAAACATTTTTATTATTTAGGACACATTTTTATTTACATCTTTTGTTTTGAAAATTATTTGATTTGATGTCAATTTATTTACAAATAAAATAGGTCAATTTATGTACACATTTTTATTTACACATCACACATTTTTTTTAGATTTTCTGATTAAGGATCCTATCTCCCCCTACTTTATTCCTGGTCGATCAGGTCAAGTTTTGACCTTCTCTCGAGGTTTCGGTCAGCCTGTATCTATTACATATATACACTCTTCTTTTTTATTTTATTTTCTTTATTTTCCCTTTCTTTCTTTCTTTATTTATTTTAGATTAAAATGGTAAGAAGTGTACAATATTTACACACAGATGCAAGTTAGTAAGAATATGGAGTTAGTATTTTATACATGTGTTTTATAAGGGATTTTAAGCTAAAATAAATGAATAAAGATGATGTAAAGCATATTCATCAGAGGACACAACACTCGCTAAGTATAGGGGTTGTATATATACTATGTATATTTTTTACCCATAGCTCGTACTTTCGCACAAGTCTATATGTATTTATGGGCTGGGTAACTAACTTAAAAAAACAAAAGAAAACAAAAAAATAAAACAAAACAAAACAAAAGTTTTGCTACTAACATTGACTGTGTTCAACCAAAAAAATTGAAAAAATGGCTTCTTATTCATTTTTTCATAAAAAAATTCTTTCAAAAAAATCATAAATATCAAATCAAAAAATGTGTCTACATTTCATGCACCTGCACTTCATCCAGCATTACATGCATTTGCATTTGTGAAAAGCCCTTGGGCTCTTAACCGAATTATGAGCAGAAACTGAGAGTGGCCTGGACTTGACCTTAATCCACCTAATTTTCATAGGCGCTTCACCGAGAAATAGGAATTTAGAAGCTTAAGGTCTTTGACTTAATTCTTCGAGTTCCACATGACAATGTGCAGCATTTTAATCTTAGTGTCTAACCCGGTCTCTTCATTCATGGGTACGACTCTGTAATATGGAATTAATTTATTCTCTCGTACTATGCACTTAGCTCAACTCAAACGGGGTGTTGGAAGACTGTGTGAGTTTTTTTCTGGTATCGCGGACATCTAAAGTTCGGAGTACGGGTTGAAATAAAGCTTCAGAAAAGGGATGGATGGTTGGGCACAATTTTTTCTAAGACCCCAAAACATGTACGGAAAAAAAGACTCCATATCCGTAGGGGCACAACAAGATCCAAGCAGAGCCAGCAAAAATCCAAACAAATAAATTGGTCGTCTACCAAATAAATATTTGACTGAAAAAAGGTCCAAGCTTCTAGAAAACCTGCAGATCTTGGTGGACTTGGCTAAATTGGCCAGCTTCACAAGGAGAGGTGACTACACTTGCCACCCTCCAGTTCTTTTCTCCTTTTTCTAACTTCTCCCTCTATTTGATTGTGAACACAGTGCAACAGACCTTAGAAGTAAATACCTGACTCCTCGAGAATGAGTTATTGGAGAGTAGATTTGCATGGTAGTCCGACATTCTAGATGGGAAGAGATAAAACCTTTCACACACATGAGTCGATTATTCAATGTTCATGGGGTATGCTTTGGGAAGAGGATTGATCTAAGATGACTTCTGAGCTGAAGTTGTGACAATGATATGTAGAACTTGAAGGTTGTTGATTTTAAAACCCTAAGTCTCGCAAAAGTTCTGCCAAATTAATAATCCAAAGGAAGAGTCTAGTTCCATTTTCTCCTTCTTCTCATGGTCTTGGTACGGAACCTAATCTCATTTCACCTCATTGCATTTCTTTTGATGCTCATGGACAAGCATGGTTTAAGTATAGGGGGTGATGAATCTCAGATACATCACTCTAAAAATGATTAATTAAGTTCAAATCCCTAAAATTCATTGGCAGTGCTTCATGTATTCTGCATAATTAGCATTCATGCATATATTGATAAGAATTGCATTTATCACTCATTATTGCATAAAATAAGAAGCCAAAAATCCCAGTCAAATTGACATGTAAAATAGCCTAACTTCCCTTATTTTTAATTAATTCATGCTAACTCCAAATAACATGAAACCACCTTCATTGTGTACATATTACTAACAAGAATAAATAAAAAATACAAAAAAATCACTAACTGAAATAAGTTGACCAATAAACCAAACCCTAATTGCAGTATTCTCGGACTAAAACCTCGATATCTTCCTCATACAGTGTCTGATTTGATCCTATTCACTTTTGATGTAATGTGCATTTAATCACCTTCAAAACAAGATCAAGTTTCAAGTGAATCGGAGCTCATATGTGAAAGTTGGGTTTTAGGCCTCTTTTGTACATTTTGTATTTTAGCTGTTTTTGACCAATTATTTTATGTATATAATTAAATTATTTTATTTTATTTCTTTTTCATTTATTTTATTTGATAAAAGTTTTATTAAAATGCTCAAAAAGTCAAATCCAAATTGAGCATGAAATCAAAGATATTAACTGAGTCTGAGTCGTCACTAACGATTTATACAAAAATTATCTTTTTCGCATTTTATTTTATTTCTCATTTTTCTTAATTATAAAAATACAAAAAATCGATTAATGTGGAATTATTTATCTTTGATTTTATCATATTTTTCGGATTTTTATCTGGTTTAAAAATAATAAAAAATTATTAAACTCAAAAATCAAGGTATTCTATGTACATGGGATACCCTAAAGATATCACTTTATGGAAATGACTGATTTTGGTTTTGATCCCTTTATGAAAGTTGTAGATCTCATTGAGATGAGAAACTCTTGTGAAGAAACTTTTTCGATCCAAAGTCGTTTGCTATTTCTTTTTTTATTTTTCTTCTTCTTTTATTTTCGATTTTTCTAAGGCCGACACATGGTGGCTCTTGGAGACGCCATGTGTCACCCATTTTTGAGTTCTTTATAATTCATTTTTAATAAAAAAAATTAAAAGCCAAGCAGGTGAAGTGCACGTGCCGTCTGCGCACACACACTGCACATGCCTGACCTCTGCCCCTTCCCACTTGCTGTTACATGGCAAGATCTAGGACATCCAATCTCAGCCGTTCGGACGGCCCTAGACCCGTCATTCTCATCCCCCTACTTTTCTAATAAGGAATGGGAAGTGCCGCCTCCTCTGCGGATTCTGCTGCTATGAATCTCGTTGTCGCCTTCCTCGTTCAGTCGCATCTCCGATCATCAAATCTTCACTCGCCTGTGTATCTCGCCACCCAATCCCTCATCAGATCTCGTCGAATCCCCATCATGATTAGCTTCCATAGTCATCCCTCCTTCTCATCGCCTATTTAAGCGACCGTCTCCCCCTCCGTTGATCCCATCAGCCAATAGGCCTAAGTCGAGGAGGGGCGCTGGTGACAGCACCTCTCCTCCCTCTTCATCTGGCAAGGTCCGAGGGTCCTCGCTCATTGTAGAGCGGCCAGCCTCACTGTACATCTGCTTAGTTCTGGCTATAAGGTCATTGATCTAACATTTCTCCGTCTCCACCACTTCCACTCTAACCACCTACAACTCCAGGAGGATAACCGCCAAGCATCGTCAACGATGCCACCTTCATCTCCACCGATTCCAATCGAGTGCCTCCGCGCGACTGCCTCAAGCTCCGGACATCTTCGTGATGTCGAGCAACTTCAGCACGCAATGCCGTTGATGAATCTGTGATTCATCACTCTAAAAGTTTAAAATAGAGCTTTGTTCCCGAGTAAATAGCATCATATTTCCCCTTATCCTGCATAATTAGCATTCATGCCTGCATAAATAATATCTGCATTTTAGCATTTAATATTTCCATTAAATAAGAAGCCAATTTCACTTGTAAATATTCACCTGTATATTCACCATATTTCACCTATTTGTATAAATTTTATACTAACTCCAAATCTAATAAAACCAACTCTATAGTGTATATATTACTAACACTAATTAAAGAAAATATCAAAAAAATACTGACTTGTAAAATTAACCAATAAAACCCCAATCTAAGTTTGAGACCAGGAGCCTTAAAATGCACATATATCTCTCATACAGTATCTGATTTAGGCCTACTCACTTTTAAAGTAATATACTTTCAAAGACCTTCGAAACAAGACCAATTTCATTAAAATCGGAGCTTGTATGCAAAACTTGGGTTTTGTATATTCTACATATTGACCTTTTTGCCCCTGTATTTTATACTTTTATTTTCTTAATTATTAAAAATCCAAAAAAAATAGATTAAGTTTAAATATTCTTTTTATATTTTCTCAATTTTTATTTTGATTTTTCTCTCTTTAAAAAATGACAAAAACATTACAAAAGATAAAATGCGGTATTTTATATCTATAAGGTACCACCCAAAAATACTTTTTATACAGTTGTCTTCTTTTGATTTTTGGCCCTTAATGAAAGTTGTAGATCTCGTCGAGATGAACAACTTTTGTGTTGACCACTTTTTGATTTAATCCTATTTGTTATTTCTTTTTTATTTTTTTTTACATTTAATTTTTGAATTTTCTAGGAGCGACATGTGGCAGCTCCTGGAGCCACCACATGTCACCCCTTTTTTTTATTTTCAGATTTTTGTTATTATTTTAGGATTTATTATTATTGTTATTATTTTATTATTACTATTTTAATTATTTTAAGTAGCCTACTTATATTATATTTTATCTACTTTATTTTTTTCCCTTTACCTCTTCTCCTCTACTTGCCTTTTACTCCAAGCCACCATTTTCCCCACTTCCTCCACCATTCTCTCCACTCTCTCCATATCTTTTCTAACTTCCCTCCTCCTCTTTATATTCTCATCTCCTCCTCTATTCTTCATCATCCGTTGTTTTCGAGAGAAGTGAGGTCAAGCCCCTTTAACCTTCAGGTGACAGCTACAGGAGACGAGTCGAGCGACGACAACCTCAAGGCGAGATCCATGGTTAATCTCCACGTACTGAGCTGCCAGCCAAGCTCACAGAGCTTCTCCGATTTTCGATCGCCAAATCGGATCGAGGCCACGACGACGGAAGCCGCACACTGTGGCTCCACAATCCGGCGAACCACACAGGTAGGTATTTCCCCATCTTTAACTTTCTCATTTCTTTATCTAACATCTCTTCATTTTTGTGTCGATCACCATTACAAATAATACATAAAAACCACTGCCACCGTAATCACATCACCACCATCATTATCATCGTATTTTTTTATCATCATATCATCACACAAAAAAAAACCACATCATCATCACAAACATTATCCGACATCATACACCACCACTCCATTGCATCCTCTATTGCATTTTATTTCTTGTTTACAGAAAATTAAAAAAAAATTAAAAAAAGCATCAGGGAAGAAGCCGCCGTAGCCGCCCCTCCCTGGCTGCCCCGCCGCCTCTCTCTGCCACCGCCAGCAGCAACCGCTACCACCGGCGGCCATCTCCTCCATGTGGCGCCGGAAGCACGCCGCCACCTCCAACTTTCTGGGCTCCCCCGCCCAGCCCCGCACGGTCGTGCTCCTTCGAAGGCCGCCGCCGCACAGGCCCTGCCGCGTGCGTGCCTTAGGTGTCACGAGCCCTAGCCTCCCCTTAACTTGTAGGAGAAGAAAAATAAAAGGTCCATTTGCCTTTGCTTTTATTTTATTTTTGTGAAAATTGCAATATCACCCCTTGAAGTTTCCGTATTTACAGAAGTGCCCTTGTGCACATTTGTTTGCTTATTGTTTCATTTTTCTGAATTGCAAAGACACGCCTGCCTTTGAGTGTTAATTTGGACAATATTTTTGCATCATTTTTAAATCAAAAAAATAGTATGTTGTAGAGCAACTAATTCTTTATCTCGTGGCTATTTATTTGCATTTTTTGTGATTATCAGAGTATTTATTAAAAATCAAAGATTGACAATTACATATATTTTGCCTGATTAAGCTCAGAAATTTGCATGGCCATATTTCTTGCTCCTAAAATTTTGAAAACATTACAGATGATGCCTTTATTTGTGATTTAATTACTATCCAAGTTTCATCGAAATTGGAGTTGTCGTTTGCATAAAATAAATTCTAGGGTGATTTTTGTAATTGATTTTTAATTAAACCCACAAAGATTATTTTTGAGAAATTCCAACTCTCCTGGATTCCTTATTAAAACATCTATTTGAGATAATTCATTCTCTGGATAATTTTATTTTGTGAATAATTAGGAATTAAAGACTCGCAGTCACTCTTTTTTCAGTAAAAAATCATAAAAAAATCATAAAGTGTCAGAAAATTTAAAAAAATTATTGTAGATAACTTTCATCATGTTTATCTTTCAGTAAATTTTTCATAATTTTTGCATATCATTTGCACGAAAAATTGCATAAAAACCTCAAAAAAGTTTGCATTTTTCATTTGTGCTTTTTAAAGCCAAAAATTCCAAAAAAACATTTTGCACTTGTTGTTGGATTAGGTTCTTAGAAAAAATATCACTTGGTTGATTTGAACTTATTTCACATTAAAATTAAATTTGGCTAAGTCGGTTCTTTTCGTATTAACTTAATCCAATTCATATTCTGCATTTGTCATTTTTATTGCATTAAAAAATACCCAAAAAATCCTACAAGGAAAACCACAATCTAATACCTCTAACATGATCCCGAGTTGTTCATTTGCCTCCTTGAGTCGACCCTGGGGCTTATCTAGGCTAAATAAACATAAAACCGCACTTAATTTCATTAGACGATTAATAGATTTGTGCGGTTATTTTTTATCGATCTGGATTTATCCGACTACAACGAAACCATCAATTAGACAACAATAAAAGGGTAGATTCCGTGATCCATCAAGTGGCACTGTTGCCGGGAACAAGGCTCATTTTTGTATTATTTGGATTTTTATTTATCTAATTAAGTGTTTCATTTTTATAAGTCAATTTGTTCATCTACTTTGCATTACAATTTTTTCTTTTTTATTTGATCTCTAACCTTTGTTTCTGTGGTAGGGCCCTTGATCATTCAAGGAGGCGAGGAGCCGGTGCTTCCCGCAGTGAGGAGCCGCAGAAGCATACTTGGAGCAAATAGAAAAGAAAGAAGAAAAAAATTGTTGTGCATTTTTATTTCAGTTCATGTACATGTAATAATCGTCTTTTACAGCGGTCTTCGATCGAAGACTCGCGAGTGTAATCGAACGAATGTGGTTGTGTGGGGATCAGCCCCACTTGAGTGTCGACCTAGGACCAGGCACGCGGCTCTTCGAGCTTATTTTATCATTCGTATTTTTATGTGCTTGTTCGTAGGTAGGACACACTATACAATAAAGACTCACGTAGAATCGCCTCACTTAGCCAAATCTGAAAGAGATCTTTCCCCGCTAATAGAAGCATGATTAGGTGCAGCTTTCTGATCGACTTGCATACATGATTTTTTGTTTTTAAAAACAGCCCCAGTTTTCACGTATTTTGCCAAGTCACTGCATGTTTTATCTCTTAGCTTAGATCATGGTTTTTATCGAATACATGGTTTTTCTCGATTTCCCCTCCTAACTTGATCACCTAGGTTAATGGAAAATGGGAATGAACGGTAGACGATGAATGCTTGATTTATGTGCTCACCTTAATTCAGTGACAACCTAAAATAATTGGGATTGTTAATTGCAAGTCAACCTAAAATGGAGAAAAATATTGTTTTGGGAGAGCAACACCCTCATACGTAATTGATTTTATTTAACACTTTTTTTACGTAAAGATAAAATGTTTTAATCATCAATAAAACCGACAAGATAATAAACCAACCTCGGTTGGTTTCATGTGTGTGTTGGTGAAATTGAAGGGTCTTGCTTGTTTGATTGAGCCATGTTTGCTCTGATACCCCCCCTAGAGCCTTAGTCACTCCATCCATCTCCGCAGATTCATCCACTCACTTATATATTCATCCTTCTTCTTCGTTCACCTCGGGTCTCTCCCAGCATCAAATTTCCATCTTTATACTTAAGCTAATCTCAGCCTAAGTATAGGGGGGACCCAAGTCCCCATGATTTTCTCTACTCATCTTTCCTTGCCTTTATACTTAGGTTATTTCTAACCTAAGTATAGTGGGGGCCCTCTTAGCTCCCGTATATTTCTCTATATTTAAATGGACCTATGGACTTGTATCATCTAATGCTATGAGGACATAGCAAAGTTTAAGTATAGGGGGTATACCGTACATACAATATACTTACTTTAGCTATAATCTGAAAATTTTAAAACTTTTTGGCTAAAGTAAATTTCTTTGAACTAAGTGGACTCCATTGTTTTCACAGATTTTTCTATATTATGTTACTATTTTTATAAAAATATTTTTGAAAATGATTTGAAAAATGAGTTTTCTTTGTTTTGAAAAATCTTTTGAAAATTTTTATTTGTGTGACATGGTTTTGAACATTTTCTTTCTCTTTTCAAGGAAAGTTGAGGCTAACTTGTGTTCTTACCTTTAATTAAAATTCCATAAAAATGAGAAAAACCAAAAATCCTTTAAGAGTCATTGGTGACTACTAAGCCCATATAGGTAGCCGCGTTCAGTGAGGGTTCGTCCTTAGCAGATTGGATGGTTTAGAGGACATCGTGTAAGGCCCCGTCCTCAAGCAACGGGCTCCGGCATGTACTTACATCCATACCGGCTGAATGCAGATGCATCTACTTAATTGGATTTAGACAGTCTTAATATCTCTTGAGGCTTAAAATTTTGTGTTGGATTAGTCCTCTATATTCACACTTCCACCCAGGATCTGAAATGTTCAAGGAAACTTGGTTTATGAGGACTTGATATTTTAGGTTAACCAGCCTTAGCCATCAGGGTCTTAGACTTAATCATCCACATTTGCCTAGATTTCTAGATTTGCATGCTATATTTCATGCTTAGTCTCAGACAAATAAGAATATGATCAGCCCATCACATGCACAACTACGGTTTCGATGAGATGAGTTGACTTTTCACTTGAGGGATTGGGATGAGGGATTCGAGTCTGGACTTGATCTAATGATGCTCGAGGATGGGATAAAATCTTTGAGGGCTTCATGAAACCTGAGTGTCAGCAATCTTAGCCAGTATGAGAACTTGGTTCTTATACTAATCTCTTGGCATTGACCTAAGTGTCAGGGTGTGAAAAAAAATAAAAAATGTTGATCAGTGTGCGCCAACTCTTGGTAAAAGCAGTGGAGCTAGCCAAAATACTACAAATAAATGAAATGTCAAAGAAAAGCTCTCATTCCACAAAGTTACATATCAAAGAGCTTCCACCAAAGGCGAGCGCTCCCAAACTTTTCAAAGTGTCCACTTGAACCACCGCTATTAGGATCAGGAGTCGGGCTTGCACCAAAAAGGGGCTCTGCATCGTAAATGCTACAAGTCTGGGTGTAGAAGGTACGATATGTACTCAAAAAAAACACACCCCGGTGTATTCCCAGGAAAACAAGTGCAGACGGCTCCAACTTCTCTTGACGGATGCAATGATCAACACCGAAAAAATGTGTTGCGTAATAAGGCACTAGAGAGAATCCTTGTTCCAATGAGAGGGAGAGAAGAAATGACACAATCCCATGCCCTCCATTACTGACCATCCATCTACATTTCTAAGTCTGACAACTAAAGAGACGGTGGACTTGATGCAAGATTTGATTTATTCCCTAGTGTTGAGGATTGGGTCCTTAAGAGAATTTCTTGGACCAAGACCTTGGGTGAAGATTTGACTCTACTCTATTGAACGTAGTCAAAACTAATTATCATACCCTCATATTATATGTACATTAGAGAGAGTCTGGATAATTAGAGGAATTGGGTGCCTCTTGATTAAGGCTGGGTTGAGCTCTAAAATTTTGGACCTCTAAAGTTGAGTGGACTTGAACAGATTGGATCCTGTACTCACATGCACAAGGGGGTTAATCCAGTTTATTCATTCTCTTTTATGCTCGGGGACGAGCAAAGTTTAAGTATAGGGGGTGATGAAACTCGACTTCATCATCTTAATTCTCCATTTTTAACCCCCTTGCTTAATTATATGTCAATAAAAACCAGATAATGCCTTGTATTTATCAGAGTCTTGAATAAATTAAAAATCACAAAAATGTCAAAATTAAAATCCATGTGATTTTTATCCTTAAAAATGCCCTCAAAAATATTTTCTATCTCTAAATGACCTCATCTTCGTTTTTTGGTCAACAAAGCACGCCACGTGGTGCTTTATGCGCCATCCGATTTCTTCTTCATCCCTTAATCACCACCTTCCATTCCGCATTCGTCCTCAACCCTTTGATTGGCAACGACTTCTCCATCACAGCCGTTCACTACCGCTCTCACCTCCGTGCATCACGTGGTGGCATTTGAACCACCCGATCTTCACCATCCTAGCCGCTCACCTCGCTTTCGTCCTCAACCCTTCGATCGGCACCTCCTTCACATCACAACCGTCTGACAGCGCTTCGATCTCATCACGACACGTGGCATCTTCCCTGACGCTCCGATCACATCGCCTTGGATCATATCGTAGTCATTCTTCAGCGCCCAAACTCTAGTCGTTGGATCTCACGATCCAACAACCAGGACATCATCGTCAACCTCCGGTTCCTCCTCTTTCCCACGATCGACATCTTGCGAACCTCTTCCACCTTTCCCTTTTTCTCTGCGACTCCAGCTACCATCTCCACTAATTAAACACCCCACGACGTTCTCCCATCTCCCCTCGTCCTCGCAAGCCTTCACGCACTCCACGAAGCTCCTACAGTCGCTCCATATTTCCCTCGAAACCCACGATTCCACTCATCGGAACCACCACACTTTGACCTACAAATACTCTGTAACCTCCCTCGTTCATCAGGGTCCACCTTTATGCGGGGAAGGGCCCAGCCCTCCTCCACCTCCCTGTGACCGGGGGAGGAGATGGGATCGAGCGAAGACGACCCCATACTCCCGGTGAGACACGCCGACCTCCATAGCGGTGTTGCAGTGGCTTAAGCCCTGCCCGAGCTCGTTGGCACGGCCGACCAGTATGTGCGACGACCCCGAGGTCCTCCAAGGACCTCAAGCCCAGGCCTCCGCTCCGCCCGACCTTAGGTAAGCTCTCCAACCTCAGTTGTATTTTTTTACATTTTGCTTAATTTCTTAGGTCGCTATACCCCTTCCCACCTTCCATTGATAGCTCCTCGAGCTTCGCCTCACTCCCGTCATTCACGCGCATCGTCCCGATCATCTCACCCGTTTCTTCACTACCTGAACACCTCCTCCACCTTCATCCTCCTTCGCCGGAGATGAAGAGCATCAGGGCTCCGTCTCCTTACGCTCACAAGCCCTCCATCCCACTCACACGCATACGTCCTTTGCTTCGGCTACATACTAACGCATGCAGGTAATCGAGACTTCACTGAACGGAGACCTCACTGGAGCACTTTGGTCAAGCCTCGCTTCCATCATCAGAGCAACAAGACGTTGCATCGAGCATCGTCGCAGCTTGCTCAGCCTCTGAGCTTCATTGCCAACCCTCTAGAAGCATCGGGCAAGTGTCACCGACACCAGAGAGGAGTGGCGGAGCTCGAGCTCCTTCGCTTGAGTTCTGATCCTGCCGCCAGGCGCAGATGAGGAAGGAGGAACAACGGTCGTTGGATGGTCCTCTTCCGGAGACCATCTGACGACCTAGATGAAGCCACGTCATGCCAACAAACGCGTACAGTAGCCATCCGATTGCCATGATCGGATGGACCACAGTCGACCACGCGGCAGTCCCAGAGCTCCACCGAGCCTCAGCATCCAATCCATTAGGCTTGGAGTTCCCAAGCCTACGCTGAGCCTGCATCGAGCCTGAGCTAGTGCCCGAGCCTAGCCGAAGCAGCCCGAGCCTTCTCCAAGCCTCCGAGTCGTCCCGAGCCTAGAAAGCACGTGCACAGCACGTGTCTTCTGGGAAATTTTCATAGAGGCCCCACCGACTTCTCCATTTTGCATACAAGTCCTTATATCACGTGTTGACCACGTGCGCAGTGGGTAATTTGCACTTATGCCCACGCAGGTTTCAATAATTGCAAAAATGCCCCTGTACGTGTGGGTTATTTATAGGGAAGGTCCCATACTTTTTCATATTTGCATTTTAATCCCTCCCAGGGACCTGTTTGTATTTATCTTTTCATGTTTTCTTTCGTTTATGCCCTTGACTTCTTTCATGTATATCTTGAGCACCCTATCTCTATTTTAGTTGATTTCAGTTCCATTTCGAAGCTTATTTGATGATCTTTCTAATGGCATGCTCATTTCTTATTTTGGACACAAATTTTTTGATGTATTATTTTAGAAGCCATGTGTCCCTTATTGCTTAAGCTATGCCTTGTTTAATTTGTCCATCAAGCTTGACTGAACGTAGTGGATCTGATGGGTGGGTGGAGCGGGTGCGATCCTCCGGGCTGGTTGTGCGTTCGAAGAAGACTGGCTCTGCTGGTACTGGAGCTGAAGATCAGAGACCTTCTTCGAGAGATCACTCAGCTGTTGAGGTAGATATGAGAGTTTCTCCAACTCTCGCAGCGGTTGTAGGTCTTGGACCTGTTCTGAATCACGTCCACCAACGTCAATTTCTTGCTAATATATCCCATGTTGGTGTTGGATTCAGAGTCTGAAATGTTAGCCACCTTGTGATATTCTCGGTGATGTGGTGGTTGCGGGGCTTTCTGAAATGCCCGAGTAGAGTCTACGACTCTCGAGTTCTCAGACATCCCTTCGAAGATGGCCCAGACTGACTCGACGTCTTTGTTCAAGTAGCTGCCGCCACATGTGGCACTCACGAGCCCCTGGATCTCCGGCTGGAGTCCTCTGAAATAATTCTGCACGAGCACCTTTATCGGGATCTCATGATGCGGGCATCTCTCCGTAAGGTCCTTGAATCTATCCCATGCCTCATGGAAAGATTCGTGCGGGAGTTGCGTGAAGTTGGAGATCTAACTCCTCATCATGTTCGTCCTTCCCAGAGGAAAATATTTGCGTAGGAAGGTGGACTTCAGATCGTCCCATGTAGAGATTTACCTCCCCAGATGACTCAGCCAGTAAAGAGCCTTATCGGCTAAGGCAAATGGAAAGGCCTTGAGGCGTACGGCCTCCTGCGTGACTCATGGATAGCAAGTCATACCGCAAATCATTTCGAACTGTTGTAAGAAGGTAAACGGCTCCTCTTTAGCATTCCCATAGTACTTGGGAAGAAAAGAGATGAAGGACTGTCTTAGCTCGTATGGCCCTTGATTCGGCGGTAGCCGAATCCAATGGTGGAGCGTTCTAGCGCCCGGGTCATATTCATCCTGTAAAGTCACGGGAACCGTAGGCGGTAATTGGTTCCCGACCCCTGCTCTCAGCGTGGCTATTTCAGCCCGCAGTTCATTCTGAATTCGAAATTATTCTCGAATTTGTAGGTTCATCTGCTGAAGTGAATCGAGAATTCTTGTAGTAATATCTGCATTTGGATCCAGTCTTCCTTCCTGATGTTCCCCAGCTGGTGGCCTCTCGTCTGCTGCTGGTCCTTTGCCGCGAGCCATCTGATCGTCTGTGAAATAAAAGCTCTCATAAGAACTCGACGAAAAATAAGCTAGAGATCTAGATGATGTATTGAGGCAAAGGTCTGCCTCAATAGTCTGGCCAGGAGGCAAGGGAGTCTGGGTCTGACTCTCCTTGAGATCTGATGGGACCAGCTCGGGAAGAGGGTCATCCCGAGCCTGTGAAGAAGTACGCTCGACGATGGACGGTCGAAAGCTCATGGAGTCTGAGCAGAAAAGCCATCGAGACATCATCTTCGATGTCAAGAGGAATGATTGAGAGAGCACGGTTTACAATTCAAAGGAGATGGAAAAATGCGAAAGCCGCGGAAACTCACGCCCCACAAGCAAACACAAAGCAAACCCTGTGTTCACCAACTCAACCCGATGAAGATCGTAAGAGTTCGGTCTTTTTATCTTTTCGATTTTAGGGTTGGAATTAGCAAACAAGTTTCGCGGTTATCGCGAGCTGAGCGAGCTGATAGGTGCCCGATAGTTTCTCCAAAGCACTAACCCGAGTCCTTACAAAAGATCACTCGCACTCAGCCAGTATGGGAGTAAGTACGGACCGTTTCCGGCTACCCGTGTTACTTGAGGACGGAGCCTTGCACAGTGCCCTCTTAACCTCCCACTTTGCTAAGTAAACCCGGACTGTTTCCGGCTACCCGAGCTTACCCACTGAGGAACAGTGATCAAGTGTATGAACTAAGTAGTAGTTCGCGGGAAATACGGGGTTTGGGTTCTAACCTTATGGGTCGGCTCTCCAGCTCGCGCACTCTGAGAAGTTGTGCGAGGGTTACTCTCCCAAAATAGATGAATCATTTTACAACTTTTAAAGTCGGATATTTTAGCAGTCCCGATTTTATTTTGCAGTTTTGTATTTTTTTTGGGTTTTTTCAAGCAAACGTCTACCGATTTATTTTATAAAACCCTAAATTCATACGCCTAGGTTGCGAGTCCTAAGACTAACTATGTAGGCATAATCGGATAGAGTAAAAAAATCCTAATCAAGCATCTACAAAGCCTTGGAAAACCGATAAGCGAGAAAAATCGCGGTGGGTGCTCTGATCCCCTGGATACACGGTATCCGGTGAATCAGAACCCGAAAAAAATGGAGGGGGTTTGTTTATTGTCTATTATAGTTTCTCTCCCTTTCTCTCTCTTTTACAAAAGATTACTAATCTAATTCTACCCTCTGCAGCCGACTCGTGAAGAAGAAGCTGGCCTCTGCTCTTTCAACTGATTCGGCTTCTTAAGAAGCCGGTTGATCCTGCAGGCCCTACAAAAATTTGATTAGTCTTACAAAAAGCCGTACGAATCAAGAGAGAAAAAAATCAAGAAAACCGTAAGAAAAGACAAAAGAATCTACAAAAACAAAACAAGAAGAAAATAAAGAAAAGGCTGTACGAAAAAAAACCGTACGAAAAGCAACGAAAAACGAAACAAAAAGAAGAGAAAAAATAAAATCACAAAGATTGAAAAAAAAATCAAAATATTCTAACGCCTCCCTGGCAACGGTGCCATTTTGATAAGGCTAAAAATTAGATCGCGGCTTTTTATTAGAGGATGAAGTTGTCGGTGTAGAAAAAGCAGTGAAAAGACCTTAGTCTATCAAACAAATTCGGTTTTCGGTAGAAAACCTACACTACTTATTTATCCAGGTGAGTGTGCCTGGGTCGAACTCAAGGAGGCAGAATAGAAGCTTTTGATTTTTTTAGGAAATATTTTTGCAATTTTATTTTATCTCTTCTTTAAGTGATCAAAGGGAAAAGAAACAATTTTATTTTATTTTTTATTTTTATTTTTTTATATGATTTTAATCTTTTCAAATTTTTATTTAATTTTCAATAAGTATATTTTTCAAAAAGATTTATTTATTATATAATAGGTGGATATAGGTAGGTGATACTATATAATAGGTTGACGGTTCGAGCAACGGGCTCGAACAAGCTCACAAAATCAAAGCAAAATGAATGCGAATTTCGAAAAAATCAAAACACGATGAAAACACAATAAAATCAAATGAAAATTTAATACAAACTAGATGGGGTAGTTGCTTAACTACCCTAAAGAAATCAACAAGAAACAAAGTAAAACGTGGTCCAAAGATCCCCTACAGCCCAGGGGCATAAGCGCAAGAAAAATACTGAATTTGTTCTGCAAAAAGATTCTCAAAGGATGGTTCTGAAAGAATAATAAAAGACTTTTACATTTAGGTCCTTGTAGAGGGACCTAAATGCAATTTCCGAAAACCCATGGAGCGCGATTTAATTCTTGAAAGCCTTCTAGATTTAAGGTGCAATTTTTCCACCGCTTCACTGTGGACGACTCAGATTAGAAGTTGCTCGTGCTGATCCGACGTTTGCGGGCGTGCCACGTATCGCACACATGTACACCGTATGTTCTTGAATAGGTTCTTGAGCAGTTGCGCGGCTGACGAAGGGGGCGTCTTCTCCGACTTTTCCCGAGCGAACACCGGCATCTTTGGCTCTCCGGCGGGGCCATAGGGGTGGCTCCTCCACCCCTCGAGCTCGCCCGCTGTAGGTGGCTGGCAGAGGCGGCTCCGAGCGGCGGTGGTCCGATGATGAAGACGGAGGTCTACAGATCCTGGAGGTTGTTACAGTCTGGTAACCCTTCTTTGAGGTTGAATCTCTTGATGATCGAGGCTTCCAAAAGCTTGGTTTTTTGATCTTGATTGATTATGGACCTGTAAACAAATGATTGATATGCTCGATTCAAAGAATCGGCCGAGGGATTAAAGGTTTGCAAGCTCAAAACATGGCGACAAATTTGGTTTCCAGAGTTATTACAAGATGTGTGAGAATGGCGTTGGATTTAAGACGTGATTCGAAGAAGATTTCAAACGCTTTGAAGGTGGGAATCGATTGGGCGTATACGATGATGGATTAAACTAACTAATCATGCTATTAGCGTTGCTAATCAACGCACGACGATTGAGAAAGAAATCCAAAAATATGAGTGAATAGGTATGTGGGTGGTCAAGGTATATTACCTGGACAGAACGCTCAATGGGCGACCTTGGCCGGAGCTCCACGCACATGACGGTGGCGATGCAAGGAAGAGAACCTCCTTGGAACCTCCTCCGACGATCCTTCTTCCCAGCCATGCTCAGCCTCGCTTTGGTGGTGACAGCGCCTGCAAGCTACACCATGTGGAAGAAGGATCGTCGGAGGAGGTTCCAAGGAGGTTCTCTTCCTTGCATCGCCACCGTCGTGTGCATGGAGCTCCGGCCAAGGTCGCCTGTCGAGCGTTCTGTCCAGGTAATATACCTTGACCACCCACAGACCTATTCACTCATATTTTCGAATTTCTTTCTCGATCGTCGTGCGTTGATTAGCAATGCTAATAGCGTGATTGGTTAGTTTAAAACATCATCGTATACGCCCAATCGATTCCCAACTTCAAAATGTTTCAAATCTTCTTCGAATTGCGTCTTAAATCCAACGCCATTCTCACGCGTCTTGTAATAACTCTGGAAACCGAATTTGTCACCATGTTTTGAGCTTGCAAACCTTTAATCCCTCAGCCGATTCTTCGAATCGAGCATATCAATCGTTTGTTTGCAGGTCCATAATCAATCAGGAGCAAAAATCCAAGCTTTTGGAAGCCTCGATCATCAAGAGATTCAACCTCAAAGAAGGGTTACCAGAATGTAACAACCTCCAAGATCTGTAGACCTACGTCTTCATCGCCGGACCACCGTGGCTCGGAGCCACCTCCGCCAGCCACCTACCGCAGGCGAGCTCGAGGGGTGGAGGAGCCACCCCTCTGGCCCCGCCGGAGAGCCAAAGACGCCGGCGTTCGCTCGAGAAAAGTCGGAGAAGACGCCCCTTCGTCAGCCGCGCAACTGCTCAAGAACCTATTCAAGAACAGACGGTGTACAGGTGTGCGATACGTGGCACACCCGCAAACATCGGATCAGCGCGAGCAACATCTAATCTGAGCCGTCCACAACGAAGCGGTGGAAAAATTGCACCTTAAATCTAGAAGGCTTTCAAGAATTAAATCCCGCTCCAGAGGTTTTCGGAAATTGAATTTAGGTCCCTCTACAGGGACCTAAATGTAAAACTCTTTTATTTTTCTTTCAGAACAGTCCTTTGAGGACCTTTTTGCAGAATAAATTCAGTATTATTCTTGCGTTTATGCCCCTACGCTGTAGGGGATCTTTGGACCACGTTTGACTTTGTTTCTTGTTGATTTCTTTAGGGTAGTTATGCAACTACCCCATCTAGTTTGTATTAAATTTTCGTGTGATTTTATCGTGTTTTGATTTTTTCGAAAACCGCATTCGTTTTATTTTGATTTCATGAGCTTGTTCGAGCCTGTTGCTCGAACCGTCAACCTATTATATAGTATCACCTACCTATATCCACCTATTATATAATAAATAAATCTTTTTGAAAAATATCCCTTTTTGAAAATTTAAAAATAAAATAAAAATTGTTTTTTTCCCTTTGATCACTTAAAGAAGAGATAGAATAAAATTGAAAAAATATTTCCTAAAAAAATCAAAAGCTTCTATTCTACCTCCTTGAGTTCGACCCAGGCACACTCACCTGGATAAATGAGTAGTGTAGGTTTTCTACCGAAAGCCAAATTTGTTTGATAGACTGAGGTCTTTTTGCGGCTTTTTCTACACCGATAACTTCATCCTCTAAAAAAGTCGCGATCTGATTTTTAGCCTTATCAAAATGGCCATTTTGATAAGAGCTAAAAATCAGATCGCGGCTTTTTTAGAGGATGAAGTTGTCGGTGTAGAAAAAGCCACGAAAACCGATCTTAGCTCGTATCAAACAAATCCAGTTTTCGGTAGAAAACCTACACTACTTATTTATCCAGGTGAGGGTGCCTGGGTCGAACTCAAGGAGGCAGAATAGAAGCTTTTGATTTTTTTAGGGAATGTTTTTGCGATTTTATGTTTATATCTTCTTAAATTAATCAAAGAGAAAAGAAGCGATTTTTATTTTATTTTAATTTTTTTATTTGATTTTAATCTTTTCCAATTTTTATTTAATTTTCAAAAAAGGATATTTTTCAAAAAGATTTATTTATTATATAGTAGGTGGATATAGGTAGGTGATACTATATAATAGGTTGAAAGCGGGGCGTGCAACGGGCTTGAACTAAACACAAAAACAAAACAAAACGAGGTGGTTTTCGAAAAAATCAAAACACGATGAAAATACGACAAAAACTCATGAAAATTTAATACAAACTAGATGGGGTAGTTACGTAACTACCCTAAAGAAATCAACAAGAAATAAGGTCAAATATGGTCCGAAGATCCCCTACAGCCCAGGGGCATAAGCGCAAGCAAAATACTAAATTTATTCTGCAAAAAGGTCCTTAGAGGACTGTTCTGAAAACAAAAATAAAGGTCTTTACATTTAGGTCCCTGCAGAGGGACCTAAATGCAATTTCTGAAAACCTCTGTAGCGGGATTTAAATCTGGAAAGCTTATTGGATTTAAGGTGCAATTTTTGCACCGCTTCGCTGTAGACGGCTCAGATTAGAAGTCGCTCGTGTTGATCCGATGTATGTGGGTGCGCCACGTGTCGCACAACTGTGCTTGGCATGTTCTTGCAGTTGTTCTTGGGCGGTTGCGCGCCTGACGAAAGGGTCTTCTTCTCCTACTTTTCCCGAGGAAACGCCGACGTCTTGGGATCTCCGGCAGGGCCAGAAGGGTGGCTCCTCCACCCCTCGAGCTCGCCCGCAGTAGATGGTGATCGGCGGTGGCTCCGAGCGGCGATGGTGGCGCGAGAAAGATGGTGGTCCGGTGCGATAGTGTCTGAAGGTCAGATGGTCACGCCATCTTTGGATGTGATTTCCGTGAAGACGAGGGCTTCCAGATCTGGGGAGATGGCTCCTGATGGAAGATGGACCTGCGAATAAATGATGGATATGCTCGATTCGAAGAATCGGCCTAAGGATTAAAAAGTTTGCAAGCTCAAAACATGGAGTTTGATAAGGTTTCCAGAAGAATTAACAATTGTGTAAAAATGGAGATGGAATGAATAGTAATTTGAAATGGATTCGAAATGGCTTGAAAGTGAAATTTGGTTAAGCGTCTAACCTAAGGGATTGAACTACCTAATTATGCGATTAGTTTCGCTAATTACGGTACGACAATCGAGAAAGAAAACTGAGAAGATGGAGAGATAGGTCTGGGGAAATGTCAAGGTGTATTACCTGGACGAAGCTCGACGGGCGACCTTGGTCGGAGCGAAACACGGCGCTGTGGCGGCGATGCAAGGCGGCGAATAGCCTTGGAACCTCCTCCGAAGATCCCTCCTCCACGCGAGCTGGCTGGACCGGAGCTTTCACCTCCACGTCGGGCGGAGCGAGGCTTGGAAAGGTGGGGTTCAGGCAACTGGAGCTGAAGCTTCAGGTTGTTGGAGAGTTAGTCCACGAATGGCAGACTTTGGATCTTTAAATAGAGAGATGGCGTGGGCTCCAAGAGAAGATCGAATGGCCAGTGATGGAGGTGGTTATTAGGAGAATAATATCAGTGGTTTAGATTGCCTGGAGATGTTAGGAGCTGCGCGGGAAAAATGGTCGAAGTCGGCCGGTTCAGCACATGCGGGTATACCTGATTCTTGAAGAAGATAAGCCAGGTGCTGACAAGTGTCAGCACCTGGTTGGCCAGTTATGTTAAATACTTCTAAAATCGATATTAAATAGTAAATAAAGTTATTTTAATTAGGTATAAATACAAGAAATGTAAATAATTAAATAATCTTAATTATAGAATAAATACTTTTTATAAATAATAAATATTATTTGAAATATAAATATTATATTAATAATTATGTATATATAAATAGGTTTTGGATTTTTAATTTAATAGATAAATAATTAAAAATTAATTTAATATTTTCTTGATTATTAGAATAATAAATAAGGCTTGTGTGAATTTTTATGCATTTTAATAAATTAATTTACATATTTTAATAAATATGGGTAGTATCTAATTAGGTCATTTATACCTATAATTTAGGGTTTTTTATTTAGATTAAATAATAGATAAGATCCAAAAATTATGAAATAAATTAGGGTTAAAATACAAGATCATGAAAATATTTAGAAATTATAAAATTAAGAAAATTATAAATAAGATGTGTTATATAAAATAAATAGCCCAGAAACCCCGTTGTCTTTTGGTCCCAAAACTTACTTTTTGCAAACGGACTCCAAATTTGATGAAACCACGTTTATTAATTAGAGAATATTATTTTATGAACTTTAAAGGTGAGTAGAGTAAAATTGGAGTTCGTATGAGGAAGTTATGATGTTCGGATGTTGAGATTTTGACAATTTATAGGCTGGGTTTCTGGGCATATATACAGGATAATATTTTTAACTTATTTTTATATTTTTATATACATTTTTAGAAATAATTAGGAAAAGAGTTTGGTGAAAAATATGTACATATGAGTTAATTAAAAATCTATGAAGTTTTGTATTTATTTTATAAATAGTGAAAGGTGTATACATTATGACTTAATTTATTTTTACGGTTTTCTTTCCTTATCTCCCCCTACTTTTTGGTTTGTCGACCAATCCATGCTGACTTAATCTCGGGGGTTAGGCTATAAATATACCTTTCAGTTATATTTATATTATAAGTCATATTGTATATATTTACATATATTCAATCTGCCTTTGTTCTTTTTCTGGTTCTTTATTTATTTACATGATTTTAATGGTTAAAAGTGAATATTTATACATGAATGAAGATTTATTAAAAGATGGAAATTAATGAATATTTGCATGCATTTGTTAAGGGGTTCAAGACAAAATGCAATAGAAAAGTTAATGAATCATGGATTCATCATTGACCCATAAATCAAACTCAAAATTGACTCATTGTAAAATTTGCTCATCATTTTATTCTGATCTAGGGCATATTCTTTTTCTTGCATAGCATTTAATTGCATGATTAAAAATAATAAAAAAATGCATGTTTTGTATTTGTTTAGTGCATTGTCTCATCTTCATGCATACATTGACCTATAGATCTCTAACGCAACACTTGATTTAATAATTAAAAGTTTGAATAGTCACGAGAGAGGCCCGTGTCCCTGAGTTCGAGCTTGGTTTCTTACCAAGTAAAATAAAATAGGACCATCTAATTTCCTTGACATATCCAACTTAGATGGTTTTTGATAGATCTAATTCAGCACGGCTGCAACGTTCTCTAAGTATTAATTCAACATTATTAAAGGGTTGAATTTGCGGTTCATCAAATGGCGCTATTGTCGGGGAGGCAAACGACTTAGAATCTGTTTAGAAATTTAGATTTGTGTTTTCCAGTCAATCGGGTAGTCTGATCCCCGAACTACCTTGTAATTATTCTTTTTTTTCTTTCCAATTATTTTTCTATTTTCTCTCTCTCTCTCTCTCACCGACATTTTTGTATCTTTCTGTGCGAGGGCTCGGTGGACTTGGAGCGGCTTTCTTGAAGTCGACGCATCTCGAAGTACATCGGAGGCCGACGATTCGTGTATAGAGTCGGTTGTGGAGACGCTAGAAGGATTTTTCATTTTTTATTAACTTGTAAAAAAAGTTGCATTTCTAGTGGTTCCCGTTTGGGATCTCGTGCGTGTAAGTCATAATAAAACGTGTCCCCATGTGTTGTGTGGTTGATTTACGTAGAATAGGACCTGCACTTGTGGATCTTAGAGCTATTTTAGGAACTATTTATGCTCGTAAAATTTTAGGACCATACTTCTCACTTAAAAGGCGCACTTAGACCGCAGGACTTAGCCAAATTCAATTCGTTCTTCAGTCGCTAATAGAACTGCCTGTCTAGGAGCGGATTTTCTCGTTTGCATCTCATTTAGTGTAAAAATTTCAATTCAGTATTGCATCCTGCATTGTAGAGAGCTGGAGGCACTATAAGTATTCTTACTCGAGCATTCATCATCGTTTTCTCGATTGCATCATCTTTTTCTGATTCTCTCTCTCTCGGTTTTCTAACCTAGGATAATGGAATTGGGATTGGACGGTAGACATGATTGCTTGTGTGGGTTAATATCAGTGACAACAAAATTCTAAAATCAGGACTGCTAATTGAATTGGACAAAAAAATTGACTAAAATTAACCCTTGTTTGCGGGAGATTAACCCTCGACCTTGTTTTCAGGCTGAGTGAGGGTACTTGAGTCTGTGTGAACACCTTAAGGCAGAGACCAAATCCCCGCTTTCCATATCACATTCCGACTGATCCTAGCAAATATCACAAGTTGAATTATTCAGGTTCACTGACTAGTACCAAGTATCCTCCATCTGTCTTAGGTAGATAGGGGTGAAATTGCAGTACTTCGCGACAAGTTGCCAGTAACCCCCAGGGGTGAAGTTCCAGCCATGTCAGCCTCCACCTGCTTGCAGGTAGATAAGGGCAGGTCTTTGAATCCATCAACTTGGGATAGAAGTGAAGAAAGGAAGGACCGGCGGTAGGCGACAGGTTAAAAAAGGGGAGACGCATCCGGCTTTTAGCCGACTCTCCTATAGGTCGCGTAACTTCTTGCTACTTGTCTGAAAATTCACACTTAAAATCAACCAGACTAATCGGACTCGATTTCAGGTCCTTCATTGTGTTGAGTGTGAACTCAGGGTTTGCTCTTGTGGTTGTCTTTGTGTTTGTCCGTTTGTGTTACCTGTGTAATTGCACGTTTTCTACCTCAATCTTCTTACATTCATCCTTTCCTCTTCAAGATGTCGGGATATTGGTCCCCAAACCCTGAGACCTCTGGTCAATCCTTATCGACCATATACCGATCATCTTCACCTTCTCATTCTTCCATGTATCCTCCGCTAAGCACGGGAGACCCTTACCCGTGGTCGGCTTCCTCAACCCGATTATGAAGTCAGAACTTTGACTGACTTCTCCACTTCTTCGTATTTCTCATCTACTCCATATTCCAACACACCGAATCCACTTCCATCTTGGGCTGACTGTCCTTATTCTCTAGAGCTTGCAGGAATCAAAGAATCGAATGAAGAGCAAGCCGCTGCTGAGACAGATGATTGGCAAAATTATGTGCCCCCACATACTTCATTCTCACCTCAAGTAGGGACCAGACAACAATTTACATATACGCATCCCGACTTGACCTTAGGGCATAACATGGTCGATCGAACAACTTGAATGGAGAGGCCTGCACATCCTGATTTCCCAGACTTGATTGACTTTAGTGATCAAGCCTCCATTAACCAGCCTTCATTTGAAGAGCATATACATTCACAAGATTGGACTCATGACCTAGACTTATCAGTCCCAGTTTCATTGACTCCATCATATGAGGCTCCGACCAATATTTGCCGTTTAGATAGTCCATACTCGACCCAGCATTACATGCCAGAGTCTAGGTATGTTGAGTATGAGACCCCAATATCTCAACAGTATCCTCCAATTGAGCAGAACTCTCCCATGATTAGTCATGAGAATTTTTTGGAGGATGACATTTCTCGACTTATCGTGAAAAATGAAACATTAGGTAAAAAGTTGAGAGACGTCATGGAAATATGGCACTCAATTTCTGCTAGCTTGGGAATGAAAGTGGAAAAGGACATAAGTAGATCTGATGTTTAGAACTAAGCAAGCATTAGGGAACCCACATCTTCTGTACATCTGGAGTCCATTCTATCTCCCTCTTCTACTAACCCATTGCCTTTCAATCTTGAGTCTGATCATTCATCCATCCGAAACACCAAAAAAATTGAAAAACCCAAAAATCACATAAAAATTGAAAATGAAAAAGACTTAGAAAAATTGGATCCTACCCTAAGGGAAGCACTCGATGTAGAATTGATTTTTAATCTTCCCTTAATAAAGGCCATAGATCACTTTCCCGACCTCAAACGATTTTGAGAAGTAAATTGATTCCCAAGAGGTCGGGCAATAAGAGGACAAGGACCGAAAGATACATAGTGTCTATGGCCACCTCCTTCGTGATGGGGAGAAAGACCAAGAGCCGCAGAGTGAAGCGGTTGCCCCGAGTTGAATGTGAAATCAAAGACACCATCTTTACCCATGTAAGAAACGATGATGACTCACCGATAAATATCCTCCCGACCTCTGTGTTTGACAAGCTCAAACTCAGGCCACTTAAGAAGTCGAGAGAGATCGTTCAACTGGCCGATCGATCCATCAAACGGTCGAGAGGAAACATTTCAGTCATCGTTACTTTCCAAGGTGTTCTACTCCAGGTGGACTTCACGATCATTGACATTGAGCATCGAGGAGAGTTTTCCCAGTCTCCAATTATTCTCGGGAATCCGTTCTTAGCCTTGGATAAGGCGACTATAGATTGCGAGACTCGAGAATCGATTTTACAGCATTGGGAGCGCTTCGACCTCATCCATTCTTTGATAAACTTTACTCTAAGGTAACCCACACATCCACTGACAATCGTGACCATCGAGAGGAAGATGAGTCCCACCTCTCTACTACACTTGAGAGATCGACTGTCCGGATGACCATTTGATCAGAGACTCCCCACACCTCCACTTCATCAACTGCTTGCACCACCACCGTGACAGCTTCTAAGGAGGACTCATGACTAGAAGCTCTCATTGAGTCAGACACAACTTTTATTGATTGCCTGGAATTTTGATGATCCGACACAAGAGCCCAATAATGCCAAGCCAACTGAGATCACTAGCACCTTCCCGAGACGTGTGTTGACCCTTCAGGAATATTCTAATCTATATGTTGACTCATCTGATGACGAACCCATGGTCAGCACCACACCTAGACCTTCAAAGGAAACAACCAAGACTAAATTGACTCCACATAAAAACACGGTTGCTCCCTCTTCTAGTCGGTTATCTAGTGAGAGGAAGTCGAGAATTGATTCCTCGAGGTGTTCCCCCGAACCTCTCAAGGCGTGTCACTCTCATCTCCCTCTCAATGATTCAGGTTCTAGAAAACCGAACAAGAAAATTTCCTTCAACATTCCGGAGAAGGAATTATCAGAGGAATCCTCATCGGGTTCGGATAAGGTGATTTCTATGAGTGAGCTCGGTTTGGTTGTTCTCAAGCCTTATCTAAGCAAGCAGCCGTGTGTCGACCCGTGTTGGATGATCCCTTCACCGCATTACTATTCATTTGAGGACGATTCCGACAGCGACACTCTTGTATATTCCTTACCTCCTCGCTCCCGCAAGAAGGTTCGTCACAAACCTTCTTGATCCCTTTATATTCTCAATCCTCCTTGTATATATTTTCCCTCCCTCCCCAGTGATTCGTATCACTCACCCCCGCTCCATATCATTTCATTTTATGACTATACTTAGGATGATCAGATCCTAAGTATAGGGGGGAGAGTGACTCGAGTCTCTTCACGATTTGTTGTATATTCTCTAGATCTCATCGGTTCTCACACTCACTCATGTCCTATACTTAGGCTGACAAAAGCCTAAGTATAGGGGGGACCGATGCCTGCCATGTATATACTCCTCCATTTCCCCTCCTAACCTCGCCTGCCCCATTTTTTATCTTCTTCTACACTTAGGCCGCTAGAGCCTAAAAATAGGGGGCGGAGCTATTTCTATACTTTTTTTGTTATTTTAGCTCTCCTACGCTTAGCACGAGCTATGTCTTTTTCCTCGCTTTTTGTGCTCTGAGGACATAGCACACGCTAAGTATAGGGGGTGTGTGTATATTACATATATACTTTACCCATAGCTCGTGCTTTTGCGTATTTTTACGTATTTTTATATATATTTTGCAATAATTACGGGTGGGTAAAAATTGAAAAAAAATTACTTGTTGTATAGTACTTGTACAACTTTTGTAAAAAATATGTTGTAAGATACATGTATACTTGTATATCATATAAAACTTGTATAATTTGTATAATACTTATAAAACTCTTGTAAATTGTTGTAACATAGGAGGTATACCAAAGTTTTAAAAAAACAAATAACAACAAAAAATAAAAAAATAGGCTTCTTATTTACTCTTGCATATCAACTCTGCATTTGAAAAGAAAGAAAAAGAGTCTTGCATTTCATTCATCAACATAACATGTCATCTGCATCTCATCTGCATATCTTGCATATGCAAGGTGAAAAGCTAGTGGGTTCTGAACCAAGTAATGAGTAGGTATTGAGGAAGGACTTGATTTGACCTTAATCCACCTAATTTCAGAGGAACCTTATAGGAACTGGAGTTAAGATTTCTCAGGTCAAGTGACTTAATTCTTTGAGTTCGCAAGTCTATGTTCACATGTCATCTTGATTAGTCTAAGTAGAATATCTCGTGCACACGCATGATTCTTTTAGATAATGACCTAACTTGGACAAGCACAATGCACGTAGCTCTTCATTGATGAGGTGGTAAGGAGGTAGAATCCTTTAGCTTGGAGTAGCACACGAGTGGAAACATACGTCCTCCTCTAGGAAGGGTAGTGCATCTCAACCTAGTCTGGTGGTGTTGACGTCTAAAGACGCGATGCTGTGGGTTGCAATAATGTTTCAAAAGAGGGATAGTCTATTGGCTCAAGAGGAAAAACTCCTGATGTACATGCTGCACCTTGTATATAGTTCAAAAAAAAAGAAAAAAGAAAGAAAGAAAGAAAACGGAACAAATGCAAGAACTCCAAAAAAATCAGACATGTCCAAGTGAAAATAAAATACCTGTCGGAGTATGTATATTAGCAAAGAAATGCAGCCGGATGACTTGGCTACACTGTTCAAGCATCCCGGGATAGGTAGCTACACTGGCTACCGTCCATTCTTCTCTCTACCCCCTCCTCTTGAGCTGGTCGCACTTGAACTTAGAAGGGAATACCCCGCTCCTCGAGGAAAGAGTTACTGGACCATGTAATTAAAGTTACCTTGTTAGAGGAGTCTGTTTCTGAGTCATTTCTGATGTGGAGAGCTATTTTACACTTACACAGTACAAGTAAGAATCATAGTCATCAAAAATTTGTGTTTGAGGATTTGTTCTGACCTGACTGTTGAGGCGTCTTGAATAGAAGACTCGTTGAACTGGAAGTCGGTTAGGTCTTAAATTCAGATCCCAATAAGGTTCCACCACACAATTAATCCAAAGGTCGAGTCAAGCTCCATTTTCAACTTTTGTTCATGACCTTGATATGGAACCCAAAATCATTTCACTCTTGCATTTCATTTTAGTTGCTCGGGGATGAGAAAGGTTTAAGTATAGGGGGTTGATGAATCTATGATTCATCACTCTAAAAGTTGAAAATAGAGCTTTTTTCCCAAGTAAATAGCTGCATATTTCCCCTTATCTTGCATAATTAGCATTCATGCAAGCATAAATAATATCTGCATTTTAGCATTTAATATTTGCATTAAATAAGAAGCCAATTTCACTTGTAAATATTCACATGTATATTCACCATATTTCACCTATTTGTATATATTTTATACTAACTCCGAATCTAATAAAACCAACTCTATAGTGTATATATTACTAACATTAATTAAAGAAAAATATCAAAAAAAATACTGACTTGTAAAATTGACCAATAAAAGTCCAATCCAAGTTTGAGACCAGGAGCCTTAAAATGCACATATCTCTCTCATAAAATGTCTGATTTAGGTCTACTCACTTTTAAAGTAATATACATTCAAAGGCCTTCGAAACAAGACTAATTTCATTAAAATCGGAGCTCGTATGCAAAACTTGGGTTTTGGGCCCCTTTTGTATATTGTACATATTGACATTTTTGCCCCTGTATTTTATAATTTTATTTTCTTAATTATTAAAAATCCAAAAAATAGATTAAGTTGTAGATATTATTTTTATATTTTCTCTATTTTTATTTTGATTTTTCTCTCTTTAAAAATGATAAAAAAAATTACAAAAGATAAAATGTGGTATTTTATATCTATAAGGTACCACCCAAAAATACTTTTTGTACAGTTGTCTTCTTTTGATTTTCGGCCCTTCACAAAAGTTGTAGATTTCGTCGAGATGAACAACTTTTGTATTGACACTTTTTGATTTAATCTCTTTTGTTATTTCTTTTTTATTTTTTTTTACATTTAATTTTTGAATTTTCTAGGAGCGACATGTGACAGCTCCTGAAGCCGCCACATGTCACCCCTATTTTATTGTTTTCGGATTTATTATTATTATTTTACTATTACTATTTTAATTATTTTAAGTAGCCTACTTATATTATATTTTATCTACTTTATTTTTTTCCCTTTACCTCTTCTCCTCTACTTGCCTTCTACTCCAAGCCACCATTTTCCCCTCTTCCTCCACCATTCTCTCTACTCTGTCCATCTCTTTTCTAACTTCCCTCCTCCTCTTTATATTCTCATCTCCTCATCTATTCTTCATCATCCGTCGTGTTCGAGAGAAGTGAGGTCGAGCACCTTTCACCTTGAGGTGACAGCTGCAGGAGACGTGTCGAGCGACGACAACCTCAAGGCAAGATCCGCGGTTAATCTCCGTGTAATGAGCTGCCAGCCAAGCTCATGGAGCTTCTCTAATTTTCGATCGCCAAATCGAATCGAGGCCACGACGACGAAAGCCGCACACGTGGCTCCACAATCCGGCGAACCACACAGGTAAGTATTTCCCCATCTTTAACTTTCTCATTTTTTATCTAACATCTCTTCATTTTTGTGTTGATCACCATTACAAACAATACATCAAAACCACCGCCACCGTAATCACATCACCACCATCATTATCATCGTATTTTTTTATCATCATATCATCACACAAAAAAATCCACATCATCATCACAAACATTATCCGACATCATTTACCACCACTCCATTGCATCCTCTATTGCATTTTATTTCTTGTTTACAAAAAAAATTAAAAAAATTAAAAAAACATCAGGGAAGAAGCAGTCGTAGCCACCCCCTCCCTGGCTGCCTTGTCGCCTCTCTCCGCCACCGCCAGCAGCAGCCGCTACCGTCGGCAGCCATCTCCTCCGTGTGGCGCCAGAAGCACGCCGCCACCTCCAGCTTCCTAGGCTCCCCCGCCCAGCCCTGCACGGCCGTGCTCCTTCCCCGCGCGCCTCCGCTCAACGGTCGACGTCTCCACGTGTTCCGCCCACAAGCGCGCCGCCCCTCTCCCAACAATCCCGGTCGCCAGCCCCTGGCGATAGCCCTCTGCAGAGCAGGCCACCGCCATCTCCTGTGGCCTCCGTACGATTGTGGTGCCGCCGTCCGCCCCTCACCTCGCGCACGGCGCGTGCCCCTGCTTCGCCTCTAGCCAGTCGCCCCTGTGCGACCCAGCTGCGCATCACCTCCCAGCCCGCGTTGCAGCCGCATCTGCTAGCAGCGAGTTCGGCCACTACCGCTAAGCGCCCACGCGCCACGTCTATCACCACAACCGCGGCACCTGCCTCCACGCCAGGCCCCGCGCGGCTCCAAGCACGCCGCCCGCAGCCCCTGGACACCCGCCCCCTCGCTCCTTGGTGCCGCCCCCTACACTGTCGCGCTCCGTCGCCTCCACCGCGCATCCCTGATCACGCGGCGCGTCGTCCGCTCGCCACCAACCACCCGTGCGGAGCTGCCTTCACGCAGTCGCCGCCCCTCGAAGGTTGTCGCCGCACAGGCCCTGCCGTGCGCGTGCCCTAGGTGTCAAGAGCCCTAGCCGCCCCCTAACTTGCAGGAGAAGAAAAATACAAGGTCCATTTACCTTGTTTTTTATTGTTGTGAAAATTGCAATATCACCCCTTGAAGTTTCCGCATTTACAGAAGTACCCTTGTGCACAGTTATTTGCTTATTGTTTCATTTTCTGAATTACGAAGACACCCCAACTTTTGAGTGTTAATTTGGACAATATTTTTGCATCATTTTTAAATCAAAAAAATAGTATGTTCTAGAGCAACTAATTCTTTATCTCGTGGCTATTTATTTGCATTTTTGGGATTATCAGAGTATTTACAAAAAATCAAAGATTGGCAATTACATACATTTTGCCCGATTAAGCTCTGAAATTCACACGGCCATATTTCTTGCTCTAAAAATTGCGAAAAAATTGTAGCTGATGCCTTTATTTGTGATCTAATTATTATCCAAGTTTCAGCGAAATTGGAGTTGTCACTTGTATAAAATAAATTCTAGGGTGATTTCTGTAATTTATTTTAAATTAAATTCACAAAGATTATTTTTGAGAAATTCCAACTCTCCTGGATTCCTTATTAAAGCATCTATTTGAGATAATTCATTCGCTGGATAATTTAATTTCGTGGATTAATTAGGAATTAAAGACTCGTAATAACTCTGTTTTCAGTAAAAAAATCATAAAAAAATCATAAAGTGTCAGATAATTCCAAAAAAATTAGTGTAACTTAGTGTCAACATGTTTATCTTCCGGTAAATTTTTCATATTTTTTGCATATCATTTGCACGAAAAATTGCATAAAAACCTCAAAAAAGTTTGCATTTTTCATTTGTGCTTTTTAAAGCCAAAAATTTCAAAAAAAAATACATTTTGCACTCATTGTTGGATTAAGTTCTTAGGAAAAATATCACTTGTCTGATTCGAACTTATTTCACATTAAAATTAAATTTGGCTAAGTCAGTTCTTTTCGTATTAACTTAATCCAATTCATATTCTGCATTTGTCATTTTTATTGTATTAAAAAATAATCAAAATATCCCACTAGGAAAACCACACTCTAATACCTCTAACGTGATCCCGAGTAGTTCCTTTGCCTCCTTAAGTCGACCCTGGGGCTTGTCTAGGCTAAATAAACAAAAAAACACGCTTAATTTCATTAGACGGTTAATAGATTTGTGCGGTTATTTTTGATCGATCCGGATTTATCCGACTGCAACGAAACCGTCAATTAGACAACACTAAAAGGGTAGATTTCGCGATCCATCAGCCGTCGAGCCTGCAACTTCTTCATCATCAACACCTCGCCCTCTCATCTCCTCCTTCAACCGGACGCCCATCACCATCTCCAGCAACCATCGGGGCACCTTAATATCCAACCCCCTCCATCAATGAGTCCTTCACCTCCGCACTCCATCGACGCCTCCTGGCTAAAAGCAGGAGCCTACTCCAACGCCTTCGACCTTCCACGTCGCTCTGCCCTCGATGGTCGGAGCCCCGCAGAAGGATGCATGCGCCTCGCCAAGCCACCACCAGGCGGGAGGCTCGAGGCCCTCCTCGCATGCGTGTCACGTGATAGGAGGGGACTTCTTGCACCGAGCCCCCTGGATCTCCCAAAATCTCAAAAGCACCCTAGCCTCTCCAAGGGTCACGTGTCTAGCACGTGACCACTTAGGTTTTTTGCAAAAAACCTCTTGAGGGTTTAGGCAATTACACATTAATCCTTCTATTACATTTTCTATATTATTTATTTATTGTAAGTTTGCATTGAGACCCCTGTGTTCCCCTTTAAATTTGAACTGCTTTATTGCATCATTTTATTGTTTAAAAATTGCAGGATTTTCTACAACTAATTCTCTACAATGTGGCATGCTTGTGATACTTTTATAGACTGTGGTTATTTAATAATTATTATTCTTGTGGAAGTTTACATATTTTGCCCATCTTGTACCTCAAAATTCATAAGTATTAAACATAGCTTTGAAAATTGCTAGAAATTCACGGATCATAGAATTAGTTGTTTTTAACATTGTGCCCAAAAAATAATTGCATTTGCTTGCATGATTGCTCTATAAAATCATTTTGCATATTTCAATATTTAATTTCTAATAGGTATTAAAACTCGTATTTTTGAAGTTTAGAATTTTTCTGAGATCAATCACCTAGTGATAGATCTTGGATAATTTTATCCCCTTAAAATAAATATTTTTAATATTTATTATAATTAATTATTGAAATTCACTTTATTTGCATTCATAACTTCATAAAATATTTATCTTGCATCTAAAAATTCCAAAAAAATTACAGTGCATTCATTTCATCAACATCTCGGCCAAATTTCATAATTTTTGGATATTGTTTGATTGAAATTGCATTTTAGCCTCTAAAATTTGCCTCATTTGCATTTTGCATTCCAAATTGCATTAAAAATACCAAAAAATACCACCTCGAAAATCATATACAAACTTTGATAGACAAAGTTCTACTTTGTTCATTTGCCTCCTTGAGTTCGACCTTGGGACTTGCCCAAGTAAAATGAACATAAATCACGCCGATTAAAAATTGAATAAATTATTGTGCTTATTTCTTGATTGATTCCGAATTCCAGTCTACAATGAAATGACAATTTTTAAATGCTATATTTTTATTATTTTTTCTCTCCTTTTTACTTCTTCTTTTCTTATTCCCTACTCCAAGCCACCATTTTCCCCACCTCCTCCACCATTCTCTCCACTCTCTCCATCTCTTCTCCAACTTCCTCCCCCTCTTTATATTCACATCTTCTCCACCATTTCTAAGCATCCACCATAATCAAGAGAGAAAGCGAACCACCAGCTCAGCCTGCTCGACGGTGACAGCGACCGAGTAAGTCTTCGACGCGACGACGGTTTCCATCGTATTTGGTGAGATCCGAGGTAGAGAGATCGACCTCGTCGCAGCTGCATCCAAACTGTATAGCTTCCCCGATTTTTTGCCAAGTCGGATCGAGGCCACGATGATGAGAGCCGCAAATCGAAGCTCCACCTGGCAATATCTCAGGTAAGTATTTTCTATTCTATCTTTTCATTTCATTTTTTATCTAACATATTTTCTTCTTTGTTTTTCATCCCAAATATTCACATACCACTATCATCATCATCACACAAAAATCATTTCAACATCACCACAATCACAACCACCAACACACACACACCACCTCATTTCCATTCATTTCACTTTTTATTCATGTTTGAAAATTACATCAAAAAAATTTTGCAAAACAAAAACACAAAAAAAATAAAAAAACATACAGGTACAGCGGCCGTCGTTCTCCTTCTCTAGGCCCCGCTCCGCCTCGTGACGCGCACTCCTCCAGCCACCATCCCGGCTACAGCCAAGCCCTGCCTCCATCGAATATCTCCGCCGACCGCGACCGGCCTGCAACTGCCCAATCGTGGAGGCCCCCAGCCAACGGCTCCCGTACCAGCCCCTGGCTCGGCTGCCAGGCTGTGCGCAGCCCCCGCAGCCGCCGCGTCTCCAGCGCCGACGGCCCCGTCGACCACAGCAGACAACGCGACGTGGCCATCTCCGCGTGACAGCCGCACGCCGCCCCTGAAGCCGAGCCTCCAGGCCCGCCCGTCACCCCCGGTCTCCGCCAGCGCGGCTGTGCTTGGCCACTGCTCGCGCTCCTCTCCCAGGCCATCTCCGCGCGATAGCCCCAGGCGCGTCCCTCCGCGCTGCGTGTCACCTCGTGCTCCGCGCTCCATCATCCTCCTCGCCAGGCGTCGCCGCCTCGCCGCACGCCCGATCTCTGCCCGCGCACCGCCGTGCATGCGGTGCTCTGCCACCAATGCCCGCTTGGGCGCCGCCCGCATCTACGCCGGCGGCCGAGCTCCAGCCGCCCCAGGCGCCGCCTCTACGTGTCGACGTGCCCTCCGCCTGCTCCTACGCGTGTCCCCCTCAGGCGCGCAGCCGCCACACCACCCATTGCTGCCCTTCGTCAAGCCACGCCCGCCACCATCAGCACCGCTCCACCCTAGGACATGGTCGTCGCCGCTTTGTGCCCCTGCACGTCCCTAGTGCCCTACCGTAGCTAAGGAAGGTGCCCTATCTTTTATTTTTTATATTTTGGAAAATTACATCTTTCACCCATAACTTATCTGTATTTACAAAAGTGCCCCTGTGTACAAATTGCATTTTAAATTTTATTTTATGTCTTGCAAAGATACCCTTGTCTTTGAGCGTTGATTTGGACATTATTTTTGCATCACTTTTTAATACAAAAATAGTAGCTTGTTGACAAATTAATTCAAAACATTTTGGCTATTTATTTATATTTTTGTCAGCATATGATAATTTATTAAAAATCAGAGATTGAAAATCAGTGCTATTTTGCCCAATTATGCTCTGAAATTCATACATAGTCATTTATTGCTCCAAAAATTGTGAAATGTAGATGATGCCACTAATTGTGCTTTATTTACAGTCCAAATTTCGTCCAATTAAGAGTTGTCTTGTGCATAAAATAATTTTTAAGGTGATTTATGTAATTGATTTTTAATTAATTCCACGAATAGTATTTTTGAGAAATTTAAACTCTCCTGGATTCCTTATGACAATAAAAATTGGAGATAAGTAGCTCTTTGGATAATTTGATTTCATGGATTAATTAGGAATTAAAGACTCGTAATCGCTCTGTTTTCAGTAAAAAATCATAAAAAATCAAAAAAAGGGTTAGAAAATTTTAAAAAAATTAGGGTAGCTTCATTTCATCATATTTATCTTCCGGTAAATTTTTCATAATTTTTGCATATCAGTCACACGAAAAATTGCATAAAAAACCCAAAAAAGTTTGCATTTTTCATTTGTGCATTTTAAATCCAAAAATTCCAAAAAAAATACATTTTGCACTGGTTATTTTATTAGGATTTCAGGAAAAATATCACTTGGCTGATTTGAACTAATTTCACATTAAAATTAAATTTGGCTAAGTTGGTTCTTTTCGTATTAACTTAATTCAATTCATATTCTGCATTTGTCATTTTTTATTGCATTAAAAAAATACCCAAAAATCCCACTAGGAAAACGCAATCTAATACCTCTAACGTGACCCCGAGTTGTTCATTTACCTCCTTGAGTCGACCCTGTGGCTTGCCCAGGCTAAATAAACATAAAACCGCGCGTAATTTTATTTGACTATTCATCGATTTGTACAGTTATTTTTTATCGATCCGGATTTATCCGACTGCAACAAAACCGACAATCCGACACATTAAAAAGGGTAGATCTGCGGCTCATCAAATGGCGTCGTTGTCGGGGTGGCAAACGACTTAGGATCATTTTAGAAAATTAGATTTATGTTTTCCACTCTCTCGGGTAGTCTGATCCCCAAACCACCTTGTAATTATTCCATTTTTTCAATTTATCTATTTTCTTTCTTTTCTCTTTCTGACATTTTTATATCTTTTTATGTGAGGGCCCGGTGGACTTGGAGCGGCTTTCTTGAAGTCGACGCATCTCGAAATGCGTCGGAGGCCGACGATTCATGGATAAAGTCAGCTGTTGAGATGCCAAAAGGATTTTTCTATTTTTTATTAATTTGTACAAAAAGAGTGCCTGCATTTACAGCGGTTCTCGTTTGGGATCTCGCGCGTGTACGTCATAATAAAACGTGTCCCCGTGTGTTGTGTGGTTGCTTTACGTAGAATAGGACATGCACTTGCGGCTCTTAGAGCTATTTTAG
Organism: Ottelia alismoides; assembly: GCA_037367405.1. NCBI lineage: Eukaryota > Viridiplantae > Streptophyta > Magnoliopsida > Alismatales > Hydrocharitaceae > Ottelia > Ottelia alismoides. The sequence goes on from JAZKJV010001146.1 coordinate 153,167, forward strand.
GAACTGTTTGTGCTCGTATAATTCTGGGACCACACTTCTCACGTAAAAGACGCATTTAGACCGCAGGACTTAGCAAATTCAATTCATTCTTCACTCGCTAATAGAACTGCCTATCTAGGTGCGGTTTTTCTTATTTGCATCTCATTTAGTGTAAAAATTTCAATTCAGTATTGCATCCCGCATTGTAGAGAGCTAGAGGCACTGTAAGTATTCTTACTCGAGCATTCATCATCGTTTTCTCGATTGCATCAGCTTTTTCTTATTCTCTCTCTCTTGGTTTTCTAACCTAGGATAAAGGAATTGGGAATGGACGGTAGACGTGATTTCTTGTGTGGATTAATATCAGTGACAACTAAATTCTAAAATCGGGACTGCTAATTGAATTGGACAAAAAATTGACTAAAATTAACCCTTGTTGCGGGAAATTATCCGTGACCTTGTTTTCAGGCTGAGTGAGGGTACTTGAGTATGTGTGAAAACCTTAAGGTAGAGCCCAAATCCATGCCTTCCATATCACATCCGACTGATCCTAGCAAATATCACAAGTTGAATTATTCAGGTTCATTGACTAGTACCAAGTAGCCTCCGCTTGTCTCAGATAGATAGGGGTGAAATTGCGGTACTTTGCGGCAAGTTGCCAGTAACCCCCCGGGGTGAAGTTCCGGCTTGTCAGCCTCCGCCTGCTTGCAGGTAGATAGGGACAGGTCTTTGAATCCATCAACTTGGGATAGGAGCGAAGAAAGGAAGGATCGGCGGTATCTTAGGCGACAGGTTAAACATGGAAGACGCATCCGGCTCTGAGCCGACTTCCCTATAGGTCGCGTAACTCTTTGCTACCTATCTGAAAATTCACACTTAAAATCAACCAGACTAATCGGACTCGATTTCGGGTCCTTCATCGTGTTGAGTGTGAACTCGGGGTTTGCTCTTGCGTTTGTCTTTGTTTTTGTCCGTGTGTGTTATCCTGTGTAATTGCACGTTTTCTAACTCTGTCTGCTTACAATCATCCTTTCCTCTTCAAAGATGTCAGGGTATTGGTCCCCATACCCTGTGACCTCTGGTCAATCCTCCACGATCATATACCGTTCATCTTTGCCTTCTCATTCTTCCATGTATCCTCCACCACCCACGAGAGACCCTTACCCGCGGTCGGCTCCACCTCAACCCGATTATGAAGTCAAAACTTCGACTGACTTCTCCACTTCTTCGCATTTCTCACCTACTCCATATTCAAACACTCTGGATCCACTTCCATCTTGGGTTGACTATCCGTATTCTCGAGAGCTTGTAGGAATCAACGAATCAAATGAAGAGCAAGCCACTGCTGAGATAGATGATTGGCAAAATTATATGCCGCCACATACTTCATTCTCACCTAAAGTAGGGACCAGACAAGAATTCACATATACACATCCTGACTTGACCTTAGGGCATAACATGGTCGATCGAACAACCCGAATGGAGAGGCCTGCACATCATGATTTTCCAGACTTGATTGGCTTTAGTGATCAAGCCTCCATTAACCAGCCTTCATTCGAAGAGCCTATACATTTATAAGATTGGACTCATGAGCTAGACTTATCAGTCCCCGTTTCATCATATGAGGATCCGACCAATATTTGTCATTTGGATAGTCCATACTCGACCCAGCATTACATGCCAGAGTCTAGGTATGTTGAGTATGAGACCCCAACATCTCAGCAGTCTCCTCCAATTGAGCAGAACTCTCCCATGATTTGTCATGAGAACATTTTGGAGGATGACATTTCCAGACTTATTGAGAAAAATGAATCATTAGGCAACAAGTTGAGAGATGTCATGGAATTATTGCACTCAATTTCTGCCAGCTTTGGAATGAAAGTAGAAAAGGATGTAAGTAGATCTGATGTTGAAAACCAAGAAAGCATTAGGGAACCCACATCTTCTGTACCACTGGAGTCCATTCTATCTTCCTCTTCTATTAAACACTTGCCTTTCAATCCTATGTCTGATCATTCATCCACCAAAAAAACCAAAAAAATTGAAAAATCAGAAAAAATACATAAAAATAGAAAATGAAAAAGACTTAGAAAAAATTGGATCCTACCCTAAGGAAGCACTCGATGAAGAATTGATTTTTAATCTTCCCTTGATAAAGGCCATAGATCACTTTCCCGACCTCAAACTATTTGTGAGAAGTAAATTGATATCCAAGAGGTTGGGCAATAAGAGGACAAGGACTGAAAGACACATAGTGTCTATGGCCACCTCCTTGGTGATGGGGGAGAAAGACCAAAAGCCGCAGAGTGAAGCGGTTGCCCCGAGTTGAATGTGAAATCAAAGACACTATCTTTACCCATGCAAGAATCGATGATGACTCACCGATAAATATCCTCTCGACCTCTATGTTTGAAAAGCTCAAACTCAGGCCACTTAGGAAGTCGAGAGTGATCGTTCAGCTGGTTGATCGATCCATCAAATGGTCGAGAGGAAATATTTCAGTCATCGTTACTTTCCAAGGTGCTCTACTCCAGGTGGACTTCACGATCATTGACATTGAGCACCGAGGAGAATTTTCCCTGTCTCTGATTATTCTCGGGAAGCCGTTCTTAGCCTTGTCTAAGGCGACTATAGATTGCAAGACTCGGAAATTCGATTTTTCAGCATTGGTAGCGCTTCGACCTCATCCATTCTTTGATAAACTTTACTCTAAAGTGACCCTCACATCCGCTGACAGTCATGACCGTCGAGAGGAAGATGAGTCCCACCTCTCTACTACACGTGAGAGATCGATTGTCCGGATGACCGTTAGTTCAGAGACTCACCACACCTCCTCAACTTCTTGCACCACCACCGTGACAGCTTCTAAGGAGGACTCACGACCGAAAGCTGACATTGAGTCGGACATGATTTTCGCTGATTGTCTTGATCATTTTTATGATCCGACACAAGAGCCCAATAATATCAAGCCAACTGAGATCACTGGCACATTCTTGAGACGTGTGCTGACCATTCAGGAATATGCTAATCTATATGGTGATTCGTCTGATGAGGAACCCATGGTCAGCACCGCACCACATCCTGGACTTTCAAAGGAAACAACCAAGACTAAATTGACTCCACATAAAACACGGTTGCTCCCTCTTCTAGTCGGCTATCTAGTGAGAGGAAGTCGAGAATTGATTCCTCGAGGTGTTCCCCCAAACCTATCAAGGTGTGTCGCTCTCATCTCCCTCTCAATGATTCAGGTTCTAGAAAACCGACTAAGAAAATTTCTTTCAACATTCCGGAGAAGGAAGTTTTAGAGGAATCCTCATCGGGTCTGGACAAGGTGATTTATATGAGTGAGATCAGTTCGGTTGTTCTTAAGCTGTATCTAAGCAAGCAGCCATGTGTCGACCCACGTTGGACGATCCCTTCACCTCACTACTATTCATCCGAGGACGATTCCGACAGTGACACACTTGTATATTACCCACCTCCTCGATCCCGCAAGAAGGTACGTCACAAACCTTCTTGATCCATGTATGTTCTCAATTCTCCTTGTATATATTTTCCCTCCCTCCCCAGTGATTCGAATCACTCGCCCCGGCTCTAAATCATTTCATTTTATGGCTATACTTAGAATGATCATATCCTAAGTATAGGGGGGTGAGTGACCCGACTCTCTTCACTGTTCGCTATATATTCTCTAGATCTCATCGGTTCTCACACTCACTCATGTCCTACACTTAGGTGACCAGAGCCTAAGTATAGGGGGACCGATGCCCATTGTGTATATACTCCTCCATTTCCCCTCTTAACCTTGCCCGCCCCATTTTTGATCTTCTTCTACACTTAGGCTGCCATAGCCTAAGTATAGGGGGGCGGAGCGACTTCTAAACTTTTTTATTATTTTAGCTCTCCTACGCTTAGCACGAGCTTTGTCTTTTTCCTCGCTTTTCGTGCTCTGAGGACGTAGCACATGCTAAGTATAGGGGGTGTGTATATATTACATATATACTTTACCCATAACTCGTACTTTCACGTATTCTTGCATACTTTTTGTATTTATTTTGCAATAATTACGGGTGGGTAAAAAAATTTTACTTGTTGTATAATTCTTGTAAACCTTTTGTAAAAATAGAAAAAAAAATTAAATACATGTATACTTTTATATTGTATAACACTTGTATAATACTTATAAACTCTTGTAAATTGTTGTAACAAAGGATGTATACCAAAGTTTTGATAAAAAAAACCATGTATATAGTTCAAAGAAAAGAAAAAAAAGAGAAAAAATGCAAAAACTCCAAAAAAATCAGACAGGTCCAAGTGAAAATAAAATACCTGTTGGAGGATGTATATTAGCAAGAAGTCTGCAGCTCGATGACTTGGCTATGCTAGTCAGGCATCCCGGGATAGGTAGCTACACTAGCTACTGTCCATTCTTTTCTCCACCCCCTCCTCTTGAGCTGGTCGCACTTGAACTTAGAAGGGAATACACCGCTCCTAGAGGAAAGAGTTACTGGACGGGGTAACTAGAGTTACCTTGTTAGAAGAGGTTGTTTCTGAGCCATTTCTGATGTGGAGAGCTATTTTACACTTATACAGTACAAGTAAGAATCATAGTCATCAGAAATTTGCGTTTGAGGATTTATTCTGACCTGACTGTTGAGGCATCTTGCATAGAAGACTTGTGGAACTTGAAGTCAGTTAGGTCTTAAGTTCAGGTCCCAATAAGGTTTCGCCACACAATTAATCCAAAGGTCGAGTCAAGCTCCATTTTCAACTTCTTGGTATGGAACCCAAAATCATTTCACTCTTGCATTTCATTTTAGTTGCTCGGGGACAAGCAAGGTTTAAGTATAGGGGGTTGATGAATATGAGATTCATCACTCTAAAAGTTGAAAATAGAGCTTTGTTATCGAGTAAATAGCAGCATATTTCCCCTTATCTTGCATAATTAGCATTCATGCATGAAAGCATAATATCTGCATTTTAGCATTAATATTTGCATTAAATAAGAAGCCAAATTCATCTGTAATATTCACATGTATATTCACCACAAATACTCTATTTGTATATATTTTATACTAACTCCGAATCCAATAAAACTAACTCTATAGTGTATATATTGCTAACACTAATAAAAGAAAATTATCAAAAAAATACTGAGTTGTAAAATTGACCAATAAAACCCCAATCCATGTTTGAAACTAGGAGCCTTAAATGTGCATATCTCTCTTATACAACCTCCGAATTAGGTCTACTCGCTTTTAAAGTAATATACATTCAAAGACCTTCGAAACAAGACCAATATCATTAAAATCGGAGCTTTACCCCTGTATTTTATCCTTTATATTTTTTTCATTATTAAAATCCAAAAAAATAGATTAAGTTGTAAATATTCTTCTCATATTTTCTCTATTTTTTTTATTTTTCTCTTATTAAAAAATGACAAAAAAATTACAAAAAGATAAAATGCGGTATTTTATAACTATAAGGTACCACCCAAAAATACATTTTTTACATATGACTTCTTTTGATTTTCGGTCCTTCACGAAAGTTGTAGATCTCGTCGAGACGGGCAACTTTCTGGTTGACCACTTTTTGATTTAATCCCTTTGTTATTTCTTTTTTATTTTTGTTTACATTTAATTTTTGAATTTTCTAGGAGCGACATGTGGCAGCTCATGGAGCTGCCACATGTCACCCCCTCTATTTTATTTTCGAATTTATTTTATTATTTTCAGATTTATTTTTATTATTATTATTACCATTTAAATTATTGTTATTTTTAGTAGCCTACTAATTTTACTTATATTATATTATATTTTTATTATTTTTACTCTCCTTTTTACTTCTTCTTTTCTTATTCCCTAATCCAAGCCACCATTTTCCCCACTTCCTCCACCATTCTCTACACTCCTCTCCATCTCTTCTCCAACTTCCTCCCCCTCTTTATATTCACATCTTCTCCACCATTTCTAAGCATCCTCCATAATCGAGAGAGAAAGGGAACCACCAGGTCAACCTGCTCGACGGTGACAACGCCCGAGTAAGTCTTCGACGCGACAACGGTTTCCATCATATTTGGCGAGATCTGAGGTAGAGAGATCGACCTCGTCGTAGCTACATCCAAGCTGTATAGCTTCTCCGATTTTTTGCCAAGTCGGATCGAGGCCACGATGATGAGAGCCGCAAACCGAAGCTCCACCTTGCAAAATCTCAGGTAAGTATTTTCTATCCTATCTTTTCATTTCATTTTTTATCTAACATATTTTCTTCTTTGTTTTTCATCCCAAATATTCACATACCACTATCATCATCATCACACAAAAAACATTTCAACATCACCACAATCACAACCACCAACACACACACATCACCTCATTTCCATTCATTTCACTTTTTATTACTATTTAAAAATTACATCAAAAAAATTTGCAAAACAAAAACATAAAAAAAAATAAAAAAAACACACAGGTGCAACGACCGCCGTTTTCCTTCTCTAGACCCCCCTCCACCCCGTGACGCGCACTCCTCTAGCCACCATCCCGGTGACAGCCAAGCCCTGCCTCCACTGAATCTCTCTGTCGCCTGCGACCGGCCTGCAACAACCCAGCCACGGAGCCCCCAGCCAACGGCCCCCATACCAGCCCCTGGCTCGGCCGCCAGGCTGTGCGCAGCCCCCGCAGCCAGCGCCTCGCCAGCGACGCCGACGGCCTCGTCGACCACCGCAGACAACGCGGCGCGGCCGTCTCCGCACGACAGTCGCACGCCTCCCCTGGAGTCGAGCCTCCAGGCCCGCCCGTCACCCCCGGTCTCCTCCAGCGCGGCCGCGCGTGGCCGCCGCTCGTGCTACTCTCCCAAGCCATCTCCACACGATAGACCCCAGGCGCATCCCTCCACGTCGCGCGTCACCTCGCGCTCCACGCTCCATCGTCCTCCTCGCCAGGCACCGCCGCCTCGCCGACACCCGATCTCCGCCTGCGCGCCGCAGTGCACGCGGTGCTCTACCGCCAATGCTCGCTTGGGCACCGCCCGAATCTCCGTAAGCGGTCGAGCTCCAGGCGCCGCCTCCACGTGTCTACGCGCCCTCCGCTTTCTCCTGTGCGGCTGCATCCCCCTCGAGCACGCAGCCGCCACACCACCCATTGCTGCCCCTCCATAAAGCCACGCCCGCCATCAGCACCGCTCCGCCCTCGGACGTGGTCGCCGCCGCCTTGTGCCCCTGCACATCCCTTGTGCCCAAGCGTGGCTAAAGAAGGTGCCCTATCTTTTATTTTTTATATTTTGGAAAATTGCATCTTTCAACTGTAACTTGTCTGTATTTATAATAGTGCCCTCGTGCACAAATTGCATTTTAAATTTTATTTTCTGTCTTACAAAGATACCCTTGTCTTTGAGCGTTGATTTGGATATTATTTTTGCATCAATTTTTAATAAAAAAATAGTATCTTGTTGACAAATTAATTCTGAACATTTTGGCTATTTATTTATATTTTTGTCAGCATATGATAATTTATTAAAAACCAGATATTGAAAATCAGTGCTATTTTGCCAATTATGCTTTGAAATTCACACATAGTCATTTATTGCTCCAAAAATTGTGAAAAAATTGTAGATGATGCCTCTAAGTGTGCTTTAATTACAATCCAAATTTCATCCAATCAAGAGTTGTCTTGTGCATAAAATAATTTTTAAGGTGATTTCTGCAATTGATTTTTAACTAATTCCACGAATAATATTTTTTAGAAATTTCAACTCTCCTAGATTCATTATGACAATAAATATTTGAGATAAATAGCTCTGTGGATAATTTGATTTCGTGGATTAATTAGGAGTTAAAGACTCACATCACTCTATTTTCAGTAAAAGAATTCATAAAAATTCAAAAAGTATCAGAAAATTCTAAAAAAATTAGGGTAGCATACTTTCATCATATTTATCTTTTAGTAAATTTTTCATAATTTTTGTATATCAGCCGCACGAAAAATTGCATAAAACCCAAAAAAAGTTTGCATTTTTCATTTGTGCATTTTAAATACAAAATTCCGAAAAAATACATTTTGCAATGTTTGTTGTATTAGGTTTTCAAAAAAATTATCACTTGGCTGATTTGAACTAATTTCACATTAAAATTAAATTTGGCTAAGTCGGTTCTTTTCGTATTAACTTAATCCAATTCATATTCTGCATTTGTCATTTTTATTGCATTAAAAAATACCAAAAAATCCCACTAGGAAAAATGTGATCTAATACCTCTAACGTGACCCCGAGTTGTTCCTTTGCATCCTTGAGTCGACCCTGGGGCTTACCCAGGCTAAATAAACATAAAACCGCGCGTAATTTAATTTGACTATTCATCGATTTGTGCAGTTATTTTTTATCGATTCGGATTTATCCGACTGCAACGAAACCGACAATCCGACACATTAAAAGGAGGAGATCTGCAGCTCGTCAAATGGCGCCATTGCCGGGCAGGCAAACAGAAAATTAGATTTGTGTTTTCCACTCTCTCGGGTAGTCTGATCCTCGAACCACCTTGTAATTTTTCCATTTCTTTCAATTTATTTATTTTCTTGCTTTTCTCTTTCTGACATTTTTATATCTTTTTGTGCGAGGGTCTGGTGAACTTGGAGCGGCTTTCTTGAAGTCGACGCATCTCGAAGTGCATCAGAGGCCTACGATTTGTGGATCAAGTCGGCTGTTGAGACGCCAAAAGGATTTTTCTATTTTTTATTAACTTGTAAAAAAAGAGTGTATGCATTTACAGCGGTTCCCGTTTAGGATCTCGCTCATGTACGTCATAATAAAACGTGTCCCCGTGTGTTGTTTGGTTGCTTTACGTAGAATAGGACCTGCACTTGGTGCTCTTAGAGCTACTTTAGGAACTGTTTGTGCTCGTAAAATTCTAGGACCACACTTCTCACTTAAAAGACACACTTAGATCGCAGGACTTAGCCAAATTCAATTCATTCTTCACTCGCTAATAGAAATGCCTGTCTAGGAGCGGTTTTTCTCATTTGCATCTCAATTTAGTGTAAAAATTTCAATTCAGTATTGCATCCCGCATTGTAGAGAGCTGGAGGCACTGTAAGTATTCTTACTCGAGCATTCATCATTGTTTTCTCGATTGAATCAGCTTTTTCTGATTCTCTCTCTCTCTCGGTTTACTAACGTAGGATAAAGGAATTGGGAATGGATCGTAGACGTGATTGCTTGTGTGGATTAATATCAGTGACAACTAAATTCTAAAATCGGGACTGCTAATTGAATTGGACAAAAAGTTGATTAAAATTAACCCTTGTTTGCGGGAAATTAACCCCGACCTTGTTTTCAGGTTGAGTGAGGGTACTTGAGTGTGTGAGAACACCTTAAGGTAGAGCCCAAATCCCTACCTTCCATATCACGTTCCGACTGATCCTAGCAAATATCACAAGTTGAATTATTCAGGTTCATTGACTAGTACCAAGTAGCCTCCGCCTGTCTCAGGTAGATATGGGTGAAATTGCGGTACTTCGCGACGAGTTGCCAGTAACCCCCGGGGTGAAGTTCCGGCTTGTCAGCCTCCGCCTGCTTACAGGTAGATAGGGGCAGGTCTTTGAATCCATCAACTTGGGATAGGAGCGAAGAAAGGAAGGACCGCCGGAATCTTAGGCGATAGGTTAAACAGGGAAGACGCATCCAGCTCTGAGCCGACTTCCCTATAGGCCGTGTAACTCTTTGTTACTTGTCTAAAAATTCACACTTAAAGTCAACCAGACTAATTGGACTGGGGTTCGGGTCCTTCATCGTGTTGAGTGTGAACTCGGGGTTTGCTCTTGCATTTGTCTTTGTTTTTATCCGTGTTTGTTATCATGTGTAATTGCACGTTTTCTACCTCCATCTGCTTACAATTATCCTTTCCTCTTCAAAGATGTCAAGATATTGGTCCCCATACCCTGTGACCTCTGGTCAATCCTCCTCGACCATATATCGTTCATCTTTTCCTTCTCATTCTTCCATGTATCCTCCACCACCCACGGGAGACCCTTACCTGTGGTCGGCTCCACCTCAACATGATTATGAAGTCAGAACTTCGACTGACTTCTCAACTTCTTCGCATTTCTCACCTACTCCATATTCTAACATTCCGGATCCACTTCCATCTTGGGATGACTGTCCTTATTCTCGAGAGCTTGCAGGAATCAACGAATCAAATGAAGAGCAAGCCACTGCTGAGATAGATGATTGGCAAAATTATATTCCACCACATACTTCATTCTCATCTAAAGTAGGGACCAGACAAGAATTCACATATACACATTCCGACTTGACCTTAGGGCATAACATGGTCAATCGAACAACCCGAATGGAGAGGCCTGCACATCGTGATTTTCTAGACTTGATTGACTTTAGTGATCAAGCCTCCATTAACCAGCCTTCATTCGAATGAGCCTATACATTTACAAGATTGGACTCATGAGCTAGACTTATCAGTCCCCGTTTCATCATATGAGGCTCCGTCCAATATTTGACATTTGGATAGTCCATACTCGACCCAGCATTACATGCCAGAGTCTAGGTATGTTGAGTATGAGACCCCAACATCTCGGCAGTCTCCTCCAATTGAGAAGAACTCGCCCATGATTTGTCATGAGAACATTTTGGAGGATGACATTTCTCAGACTTATTGAGAAAAATGAATCATTAGGTAACAAGTTGAGAGATGTCATTGAAATATTGCACTCAATTCTGCCAGCTTGGGAATGAAAGTGGAAATGGATGTAAGTAGATCTGATGTTGAAAACCAAGCAAGCATTAGGGAACCTATATCTTCTGTATAGCTGGAGTCCATTATGTCTTCCTCTTCTACTAACCACTTGCCTTCCAATCCTGAGTATGATCATTCATCCACCAAAAATACCGAAAAATTTGAAAATTCAAAAAAATACATAAAAATAAAAAATAAAAAAGACTTAGAAAAATTAGATCCTACCCTAAGGGAAGCACTCGATGAAGAATTGATTTTATAATCTTCCCTTAATAAAGGCCATAAATCACTTTCCCGACCTCAAACGATTTGTGAGAAGTAAATTGATACCCAAGAGGTTGGGCAATAAGAGGACAAGGACTGAAAGACACATAGTGTCTATGGCCACCTCCTTGTGATGGGAAGAAAGACCAAAAGCCGCAGAGTGAAGCGGTTGCCCCGAGTTGAATGTGAAATCAAAGACACTATCTTTACCCATGCAAGAATCGATGATGACTCACCGATAAATATCCTCCCGGCCTCTGTGTTTGTCAAGCTCAAACTCAGGCCACTTAGGAAGTCGAGAGAGATCGTTCAGGCTGGCTGATCGATCCATCAAACGGTCGAGAGGAAATATTCCAGTCATCGTTACTTTCCAAGGTGCTCTACTCCAGGTGGACTTCACTATCGTTGACATTGAGCACCGAGAATAATTTTTCCATTCTCTGATTATTCCCGGGAAGCCGTTCTTAGCCTTGTCTAAGGCAACTATAGATTGCGAGACTTGGGAAATCGATTTTTCAGCATTGGGAGCGCTTTGACCTCATCCTTTCTTTGATGAACTTTACTCTAAGGTGATCCTCCACATCCGTTGACAGTCGTGACCATCGAGAGGAAGATGAGTCCCACCTCTCTACTACACCTAAGAGACCGATTGTCCGGATGACCGTTGGTTCAGAGACTCCCCACACCTCCTCAACTACTTGCACCACCACCGTAATAGCTTCTAAGCAGACTCACGACCAGAAGCTGGCATTGAGTCGAACATGATTTTTACGGATTGTCTTGGTCATTTTGATGATCCGACACAAGAGCCCAATAATGTCAAGCCAACTGAGATCACTGGCACCTTCTCGAGACGTGTGCTGACCCTTCAGGAATATGCTAATCTATATGGTGACTTGTCTGATGAGGAACCCATGGTCAGCCACCGCACCACATCCTGGACTTTCAAAGGAAACAACCAAGACTAAATTGACTCCGCATAAAAACATGGTTTCTCCCTCTTCTAGTCGGCTATCTAGTGAGAGAAAGTCGAGAATTGATTCCTCGAGGTGTTCCCCTGAACCTCTCATGGAACGTCACTCTCATCCCCCTCTCAATGATTCAGGAATCTAGAAAACCGACTAGGAAAATTTCCTTCAACATTCCAGAGAAGGAAGTTTCAGAGGAATCCTCATCGGGTCCGGACAAGGTGATTTATATGAGTGAGCTCAGTTCGGTTGTTCTTAAGTCATATCTAAGCAAGCAGCCGTGTGTCGACCCGCATTGGACGATCCCTTCACCTCACTAATATTCATCTGAGGACGATTCCGACAGTGACACACTTGAATATTACCCACCTCCTTGATCCTGCAAGAAGGTACGTCACAAATCTTCTTGATCCATGTATATTCTCAATTCTCCTTGTATATATTTTCCCTCCCTCCCCAGTGATTCGAATCACTCGCCCCTGCTCCAAATCATTTCATTTTATGGCTATACTTAGGATGATCAGATGCTAAGTATAGGGGGTGAGTGACCCGAGTCTCTTCACTGTTCGCTGTAAATTCTCTAGATCTCATCGGTTCTCACACTCACTCCTGTCCTACACTTAGGCTGACCAGAGCCTATGTATAGGGGGGACCGATGCCCACCGTGTATATACTCCTCCATTTCCCCTCATAACCTCACCCTCCCCATTTTTTATCTTCTTCTACACTTAGGCTGCCATAGCCTAAGTATAGGGGGCGGAGTGACATCTATACTTTTTTGTTATTTTAGCTCTCCTACACTTAGCACAAGCTATGTCTTTTTCCTCGCTTTTCATGCTCTGAGGACATAGCACACGTTAAGTATAGGGGGTGTGTATATATTACATATATACTTTACCCATAACTCGTACTTTCGCGTATTTTCACATACTTTTTGTATTTATTATGCAATAATACGGGTGGGTAAAACAATTTTACTTGTTGTATAATACTTGTAAACCTTTTGTAAAAATTGAAAAAAAATTTAAATACATGTATACTTGTATATTGTATAACACTTGTATAATACTTATAAACTCTTGTAAATTATTGTAACGTAGGAGGTGTACCAAAGTTTTGAAAAAAAACAAAAACAAAAACAAAACAAAAAAACAAAAAAATAGCCTTCTTGTTTACTCTTGCATATCATCCTTGCATTCAAAAAAAGAGTCATGCATTTCATTCATCTACATAGCATATCATCTGCATCTCATCTGCATATCTTGCATATGCAAGGTGGAAAGCTAGTGGGTTCTGCACCAAGTTATGAGTAGATGTTGAGGAAGGACTTGATTTGACCTTAATCCACCTAATTTCAGAGGAACCTTATAGGAACTGGTTGAGATTTCTCAGGTTAAGTGACTTAATTCTTTGAGTCCGCAAGTCTATGTTCACATGTCATCTTAATCAGTCTAAGTATATTATCTCGTGCACATGCATGATTCTTTTAGATAATGACCTAACTTGGACAAGCACAATGCACGTAGCTCTTCATTGATGAGGTGGTGAGGAGGTAGAATCCTTTAGCTTGGAGTAGCACAGGGGTGGAAACATCCGTCCTCCTCTAGAGAGGTAAGTGCATCTCAACCTCGTCTGGTAGTGTTGACGTCTAAAGACGGGACGTTGTGGGTTGCAATAATGCTTCAAAAGAGGGATAGTCTACTGGCTCAAGAGGAAAAACTCCTGATGTACATGCTGCACCTTGTATATAGTTCAAAATAAAGAAAAAAAGAGAAAAAAATGCAAAAACTCCAAAAAATCAGACAGGTCCAAGTGAAAATAAAATACCTGTCGGAGGATGTATATTAGCAAGAAGTCTGCAGTTTGGATGACTTGTCTACGCTAATCAGGCATCCCGGGATAGGTAGCTACACTGGCTACCGTCCATTCTTTTCTCCATCCCCTCCTCTTGAACCTTTCGCATTTGAACTTATAAGGGAATACCTCGCTCCTCGAGGAAAGAGTTACTGGACAGGGTAAATAGAGTTACCTTGTTAGAAGAGGCTGTTTCTGAGCCATTTCTGATGTGGAGAGCTATTTTACACTTACACAGTACAAGTAAGAATCATAGTCATCAGAAATTTATGTTTGAGGATTTGTTCTGACCTGACTGTTGAGGTGTCTTGGATAGAAGACTTGTGGAACTTGAAGTCTGTTAGGTCTTAAGTTCAGGTCCCAATAAGGTTCCGCCACACAATTAATCCAAAGGTCGAGTCAAGCTCCATTTTCAACTTTTGTTCATGACCTTGGTATGGAACCCAAAATCATTTCACTCTTGCATTTCATTTTAGTTGCTCGGGGATGAGCAAGGTTTAAGTATAGGGGGTTGATGAATCTGTGATTCATCACTCTAAAAGTTGAAAATAGAGCTTTGTTCCCGAGTAAATAGCAGCATATTTCCCCTTATCTTGCATAATTAGCATTCATGCATGCAAGCATAATATCTGTATTTTAGCATTAATATTTGCATTAAATAAGAAGCCAAATTCATCTGTAATATTCACCTGATATTCACCACAAAATCCTCTATTTGTATATATTTTATACTAACTCTGAATCCAATAAAACCAACTCTATAGTGTATATATTGCTAACATTAATAAAAGAAAATTATCAAAAAATACTGACTTGTAAAATTAACCAATAAAACCCCAATCCAAGTTTGAAACTAGGAGCCTTAAAATGTGCATATCTCTCTCCTACAACCTCCGAATTAGGTCTACTCACTTTTAAAGTAATATACATTCAAAGACCTTCGAAACAAGACCGATTTCTTTAAAATCGGAACTCGTATGCAAAACTTGGGTTTTGGGCCCCTTTTGTATATTGTACATATTTACCATTTTACCCATGTATTTTATCCTTTTATTTTCTTCATTACTAAAAATCCAAAAAAAATAGATTAAGTTGTAAATATTCTTCTCATATTTTCTCTATTTTTATTTTGATTTTTCTCTTATTGAAAAATGACAAAAAAATTACAAAAAGATAAAATGTGGTATTTTATATCCATAAGGTACCTCCCAAAAATACATTTTTTACATATGACTTCTTTTTTATTTTCGGCCCTTCACGAATGTTGTAGATCTTATCGAGACGAGCAACTTTTTTGTTGACCACTTTTTAATTTAATCCCTTTTTTTATTTCTTTTTTATTTTTGTTTACATTTAATTTTTGAATTTTCTAGGAGCAACATGTGGCAGCTCCTGGAGCCGCCACATGTCACCCCTTTATTTTATTTTCGAATTTATTTTATTATTTTCGTATTTATTATTATTATTACTATTTTAATTATTGTTATTTTTAGTAGCCTACTTATTTTACTTATATTATATTATATTTTTATTATTTTTTCTCTCCTTTTTACTTCTTCTTTTCTTATTCCCTACTCCAAGCCACCATTTTCCCCCACTTCCTCCACCATTCTCTCCACTCTCTCCATCTCTTCTCCAACTTCCTCCCTCTCTTTATATTCACATCTTCTCTACCATTTCTAAGCATCCGCCATAATTGAGAGAGAAAGAGAACCACCAGCTCAGCCTGCTCGACGGTGACAGCGACCGAGTAAGTCTTCGACGCGATGATGGTTTCCATCGTATTTGGCGAGATCTGAGGTAGAGAGACCGACCTCGTCACAGCTGCATCCATGTTGTATAGCTTCTCCGATTTTTTGCCGAGTCGGATCGAGGTCACGATGACGATAGCCGCAAACCGAAGCTCTACCTGCCAAAATCTGAGGTAAGTATTTTCTATCCTATCTTTTTATTTCATTTTTTATCTCATATTTTCTTCTTTGTTTTTCATCCCAAATAATCACATACCACTATCATCGTCATCAAACAAAAATCATTTCAACATCACCACAATCACAACCACCAACACACACACCCACACCACCTCATTTCCATTCATTTCACTTTTTATTCATGTTTAAAAATTACATCAAAAAAATTTTGCAAAACAAAAAAACAAAAAAATAAAAAAAACACACAGGTGTAACGGTCGTCGTTCTCCTTCTCCAGGCCCCGCTCCGCCCCGTGACGCGCACTCCTCCAACCACCATCCTGGCGACAGTCAAGCCCTGCCTCCACCGAATCTCTCCGCCGGCCGCGACCGGCCTGCAACGGCCTAGTCGTGGAGGCCCCCAGCCAACGGCCCCTGTACCAGCCCCTGGCTCGGTCGCGGATGTGTGCAGCCCTCGTACCCGTCGCGTCTCCAGCACCGACGGCCTCGCCGACCACCGCGGACAACGCAGCGCGACCATCTCCGCGCGACAACCGCACGTCGCCCCTGGAGCCGAGCCTCCAGGACTGCCCGTCACCCCCGGTCTCCGCCAGCGCGGCCGCGCGTGGCTGCCGCTCGCGCTCCTCTCCCAGGCCATCTCCGCGCGATAGCCCCAGGTGTGTCCCTCCGCGTCGTGCGTCACCTCACACTCCGCGTGCCATCGTCCTCCTCGCCAAGCGTCGTCGCCTCGTGGCACGCTCGATCTCCGCCCGCGCATCGCCATGCACGCGGTGCTCTGCCGCCAACGCCCGCTTGGGCGCCGCCCACATCTCCGCCAGCGGCCGAGCTCCAGGCACCGCCTCCATGCATCGACGTGCCCTCCGCCTGCTCCTACGCGACTGTGTCCCCCTCCAGCGCGTAGCAGCCACACCACCCATTGCTGCCTCTCTGTCAAGCCATGCCCGCCATCAGCACCGCTCCGCCCTCGGAAGTGGTCGCCGCCGCCTTGTGCCCCTACACGTCCCTTGTGCCCTAACGTGGCTAAGGAAGGTGCCCTAGCTTTTATTTTTATATTTTGGAAAATTGCATCTTTCAGCCGTAACTTGTCTATATTTACAAAACTACCCCTATGCACAAATTGCATTTTAAATTTTATTTTCTGTCTTGTAAAGATACCCTTGTCTTTGAGCGTTGATTTGGACATTATTTTTGCATCATTTTTTAATACAAAAATAGTATCTTGTTGACAAATTAATTCTGAATATTTTGGCTATTTATTTATATTTTTGTCAACATATGATAATTTAGTAAAAATCAGAGATTGAAAATCAGTGCTATTTTACCTAATTATGCTCTGAAATTCACACATAGTCATTTATTGCTCCAAAATTTGTGAAAAAAATTGTTAGATGATGCCTCTATGTGTGCTTTAATTACAATCCAAATTTCGTCCAATTAGGAGTTTTTTTGTGCATAAAATATATTTTAAGGTGATTTCTGTAATTGATTTTTATTTAATTCCATGAATAATATTTTTGAGAAATTTCAATCTCCTGTATTTCTTATGATAATATATATTTGATATAAATAGCACTCTGGATAATTTGATTTTGTAGATTAATTAGGAATTAAAGACTCACAATCGCTTTGTTTTTAGTAAAAAAATTCATAAAAAAATCAAAAAGTGTCAGAAAATTCTAAAAAAAATATGATAGCTTCATTTCATCATATTTATCTTTCGTTAAATTTTTCATAATTTTTGCATATAAATCGCATGAAAAATTGCATAAAACCCAAAAAAATGTTTGCATTTTTCGTTTGTGCATTTTAAATCCAAAAATTCCAAAACAAATATATTTTACATTGGTTGTTGGATTAGGTTTTCAGGAAAAATATCACTTGGCTTATTTGAACTAATTTCGCATTATAATTAAATTTGGCTAAGTCAGTTCTTTTCGTACTAACTTAATCCAATTCATATTCTGCATTTGTCATTTTTATTGCATTAAAAAAATACCAAAAAATCCCACTAGGAAAAACACGATCTAATACCTCTAACGTAGAGTTGGTCCTTTTCCTCCTTGAGTCAACCCTGGGGCTTGCCCAGGCTAAATAAACATAAAATCGTGCGTAATTTAATTCGACTATTCATTGATTTGTGCGATTATTTTTTATCGATCCGGATTTATCTGACTGCAACGAAATCGACAATCCGACACATTAAAAAGGGTAGATCCACGGCTCGTCAACGTTGTAAACCCTTCACTCCCGGAGCGTAGAGTAAGGATGGGTGTAGATGTTAGGCATTCTTTCAGTGTTTGGAAACTAATTTCGCATGCATCGAACCATATGAATGGAACTTCCTTCTGGGTCAATCTAGTTATTGGCAATGCTATTCGTGAAAAGTGCTTTGTAAATCTTCTATAATATTCAGCTAATCCCAGAAAAGATCGTATTTCTGTGATAGTCTTCGGGCGTTCCCAACTCATCACTGCACTAACCTTTGTAGGATCAACTGATATACCTTCTCCAGAAATAACATGGCCTAAGAAAGATACTTCAGATAACCAGAAGTTACATTTGATATATTTAGTATACAGTTTGTTCTTTCTTAGAGTTTCAAGTGCCTGCCTGAGATGGTGTTCATGTAGATACTTATCCTTGGAGTAAATAAGCACATCATCAATAAAAACTACTAGATCTAAGAACTCCTTAAATACCATATTCATGAGATCCATGAAGGTTGCTGGGGCATTTGTCGGTCCAAAAGGCATAACTAAGAATTCATAATGCCCGTATCTAGTTCGAAAAGCTATCTTGGGAATATCTTTATCTTTAAGTTTCAACTGATGGTATCCAGATCTTAAATTAATCTTGGAATACATAGTTGAACCCTGTAACTTATCAAAGAGATCATCTATTCTTGGCAGAGGATACTTGTTCTTTACGGTCTTCTTGTTTAGTTGTCTATAGTCAATGCACAACCACATTGACCCATCCTTTTTCCTGACAAATAAGATAGGTGCACCCCATGGCGAAGTACTAGGACAAATGAATCCTTTATCTAACAGTTCTTGCAACTGTACCTTTAACTCTCGTAACTCAGCTGGAGCTATCCTATACGGAGGGATAGAGATAGGCTGAGTATTAGATATGAGAGAGATTTCAAATTCAATCTCTCGCTCAAGTGGTAATCCATGCAGTTTATATGGAAATAAATCAGGAAACTTGCAAACTATAGTATATCGTCCATCATTCTGTCTGACCCTGATGTACTGGTTACATAGGCTAAATAACCTTGGCACCCTTGCTCTAACAACTATTGTGTCTTTAATGTAGAGATATATTCGATATTATCATTAGATGTCTTTCCAATGAACTGGAACTCTATCAAGTTAGGAATGTGAAATGTTACTGTCTTGTGAAAACAATCAAGACATGCATGATGCCTTTCTAGCCAATCCATTCCTAGGATAAGATCAAAGCCCTCCATTTCGATTAGTATAGTGAAATAGGCAACTGATTTCCCGCTATCAGTACTATACAATTATCCAACATTTCTCGAATTATAAATACTTGCCCTCCTAGTCCCTTGATCAGATAGGACTATTGTACTTCTACTGGTATCTTACCCAAAGTAGGTGTTATACGTCGAGCAATAAATGAATGTGAAGCACCCGAATCAAACAAGCCATGTACTGAAAATCCATGAATAGTAACGGTACCTTGTACGACCGTGCCTGAATTGTAGGCTTGTTCTTTAGTGATTTCATTGAGCTGGCCATTAGGATTATGCAAATTAGAACCCGCAACACTTTGTAGTGGTTGCTGTGTAGGAGACGTTCCTTGCGAGCCATGATCTCTACTCTGTCTTCCTCCACGTGTTGCTCTATTGCTCGAGGTGGATGTTATACTGTTAATTAGGGTTGGTTTAAACCTCGAACCTCTTGACTTCAGACAATCTTTCTTGATGTGGCCTTCCTGATGACAGTAAAAACACACACGTGCTCCTGTTTGAGCTGAAGACCCATCCACAGAGGTGCTAGCTCCTGTTGCTGAGTCACGAGGATATAGTGGAGGTCTAGAAAAACCCCCCTCTTCTGGATAATTCCTGGCCCAAAGTCCGTGGTGAGCTTATATTAGACCCAACTGGATGATAACGATTGTCTCTTCGGTTATAATTCGCATTACGTTTGGATGGTCCGCCAGTAAAGTGGAAGCTTCTTCTTTGGCGATTTTCTTCCCTCTCCATCTTAATACGAAAGGCGATGTCCATGGCTTCATCTACAGTGGTGGCTCTAAAACCTGCAAGTTCTCTCTCAAATATCCCTGAAGACCACAAACAAATTTGGTAAGACACTCTTGTGGTGAAGCTTCTAAAGCCGGGGAGTAACGTAGCACCTCCGTAAAGTGAATATGATAATCTCGCACATTCTTGGATCCTTGGGTCAAAGAAGCCAACTCCCTCCTCTTCAATTCTTCCCAATGGGAGGGACAGAAGTGAGGTCAGAACCTTTCCTCAAAAACATCCCATGGAATAGGATCTACTAATTTCTTGGAAATGGCTCTCCACCATCATCTTGCATAGTCTGCTAAGGAGTAATCAGCGAAGTCCACCCAAGTATCTACTGGTATGTGTATTATTCTCAACATCCCGTTGACGTCATCAAGGCATAGTTCTGCCTCAACAGTTGTCTCTATGCCTTTAAATCGAGGAATCTTCCCTTTCGATAATTGTCTAGTAATGTTTGGTGTCTAAGAAGGGCCTTCTCCATTGCTCCTTCCAACGGGGTAGGAGCAGACTCAATTGAAGGATGGTAACTAGATTCTTCCTCAGAAAGATGGACAAAACCTTCAATCCTAGCGTCCACAGGTCTGGATGCTTCATATCTCTCAGCTTGTGCATTGAGCCTCTTTTCTAATGCTTGATGCTTTTGCCCCGTTTCTTGCAGCATTGTCATCATGGCAGCTAATTGACAAGACACGTCTTGGTCTACCATGATCTTGGGATAAGTTAAGGTCAAAGGTTAGGTCCTATATGTCTTAGCATGATGTATATAAGGGACAATGAATTGTGAATGGTACTACAGTCTATTAAGATCAAAGGATCTTAATACAACCTTAGTTTCTGAATACCACTCATAGATGTCAATTATTAAATAAATAACTGGAGTAACTGAGCTCTGATACCTAACTGTCGCGAACCCAGTTTCGGGCCGTCGGATCCTCCCATATCCGGATCTAGTTACTTAGTAATAATTTTTATCCAGCAATCACAACTAACATTCAGAAACAAACTACAAATAAAAATACTCAAAAAGAAGTATTTAATACTTTTCCATCGACAAAGTAAAGTTTACATGATCCATTGTCCCACTACAACCCTTTACATGTACATCAGCTGGAAGGAAATACGCAGAAATATTACTAACCACCTTAGAGAGTAAAGCTACTGTGGCTGATTGGATAACTAAAGTCCTTGCGATGGCTTACCGACACCTGTTGGGTTTTCCAATAAATCATAGGATAACAATTAGCGAGTGCTAAGTAACGAAGAAGAGAAAAGTAAACAAATTGTGTAATTTTGGAAAACTTGTTGTCATTAAAAGTTACATCCATTCTCATTAGTTTAAGTCCTATTCCTTTCTATTCCACATTAGGGATTAGTCCGGGAGAACCCCACCATTCATGGACTCCGAAGCTGTGGACACTCCGGTATTGGAGATGTGTTGATCCGGTGAGCTTATACTATCGCACGTCGCCTCAACCAATCCTCCAATACTACCCTGAAAATTTCCTTTTCTTTTATTAATCAGGGTCTCAAACTCTCAGCCTGGTAAACAAAGAAGCACACATCCTCGATAACCCGATTGCTTAAAACCTTAGGATAACCTTTAATCACATAACCTTGGGCTTTAAATATAGGTTATCTTACCCAGCCGCTATTGGACCACCCATGCCTCTACATGGCACGACCACATCTTCCGTCGTTCAACCCGAATATATTGGCACCTGGTACCACACATTGCAAATCACTCATTTCATGCGTACTTACCAAAATAAGGCAATGGTGCACCACCTAGGTAGGGTCACACCAATACATGTTCCTTCTGACAAAACTACAGGTTGCATGCCCGACTGTAGTTCTACTCTCGGTCATTTCTTAACGTAACACATGATCCTTTTCGGTATCCAACTTAATACACAACAATTCTCATGATGTAATTCTTTATTAAGCCTTCAATTTGTATATTCCTCATTATTGAGTATAGACCCACATATATATTAGTTCATATACATATACACTCATGTTTATTTATATTTAACTTCCAAACCCTAGCTTTCCAAATCACTGCATCCATATGGTACTTAGACCTTAATTTAGTTGAAATCACAAAGCAACTTCATATTTTCTCCAAAAATAACCAAATTAGGGTTCTTCATAGTGAAGAACAAAAAATCAGGAATTTCAATAATCTTGTATGAAAACCCAATGGAAAAAGGAAGGATTTCGTTACGTAATCGATCTCTCTCTCTTGTATACAATTCTTTATCGTGATTCTCTTTCAAAAGGATGATTTATGGCTCCTGAAATGATCGAACTTCATTTTCATATCAAAAATGCTAAGAATGTGCCAAGAATGTGAAGAACGAACGAAGAACACGAAGAACATGAAGAACACACGAAGAACGTGAAGAACATATTTTCTCTTGAAATTTCGGCAGAGCTTCCCCTTATATGGGGTGATATTTCTAAGAAAATTTCAGCAAAGTTTCCCCTTATATCAGGACATATTTCTAAGAAAATTTCAGCAGTGTTTCCCCTTATATTGGGACATATTTATAAGAAAATTTCGGCAAAGTTTCCCCTAATATCAGAACATATTTCTAAGAAAATTTCGACAGAATTTCCCCTTGGGAAACTGAATATGAATCGAAAACCTAACTCATGAAGCAAACTTACTCCTCCTTCTCGTTCTCCCGGCAGTGCTTCGCTAGCGCTCTTTCCTAGCCTCCTACTACTCCCGCCGACCTCTCGACCCTAGCCCATGGGGTGGTGGTGGTAGTGGAAATCATAGAGAATGAATGGTTAGGGGGCCTATTTATAGGCTCCAGAAAATCACTAACCATGGTTAGAAAACCATGATTTAGACCTTAACCATGGTTCGCGGACCATGGTTTCGGCCCATGGTTTTGGCCAAAACTTATCCCAAACTTAGAGCTTAAATTAGAACATTCTAGAGGATTCTAGATTCGCTAATGACGCTTAATTAACACCAATCGTGATTAACTTTCACTAATCGTGATTTAATTTTCGCGACTTACGCTTATATTTTGCTAACTATTGATTAGTGTTTGCTAATTATTATTAGCGTTTTTCAATCCATCATTAGTTTCTTTAATCATTCTTAATTAGTCTTAATGACAGTCATTAGGGTTAATGACGTCTTAATCCTCCTTACTTCTCTTTCTTCCAAAAATCATAACAATTCGAAATGAAGTCAGATTCACACGAAACAAATTCCGTTGGTTTCCTCTTTAAACACATTCTGTTGGTTTCCTCTTGATTAGCAGAATCTTATGATATTGAATCCAAGAGATGCCAAGTTCAAAGCTTTACAGCTTGCTTCCTAAAAAAGTCATCCTCCAATGTTCCTGAGTTGCTCAGCTATCGAAGTAGACACTCTATTGCATTGAATACCTCGCACAAAAATAAGATGGTGGTCAGAGAGATGACAAATAAAAGAAAATAGAGAAATCATTCAATAAGGAAATAAAATGCAAGAAAAATAAACAAATAACATTTACAAGAAAACCTGGGGGTCAGACTACCCGAGAGATGGAAAACCTAATTTCTAAATTGTCTAAAAGTTAACCTAAGCGGTGCCTCCCCAAAAAATGATGCCATTTGATGATCTGGAAATTTACCCTTAGCTAATATGTCAAATTAATCGATGTCCGTTCCAGGCTTGCAAATTCGGATTGATAAAAAATGTCCGCTAAAATTAATCGTTAAATTAAATACAAGCGGCCAAATTATTTTTTACTTATGCATGCCCAAGGTCGAACTCAGAGAAGCCACTGTCTCCTTAGGTCAATTTTTAGGTGATCTAGATATTAGGTTTTCAAGGAGAATATTTTTAGCAATTTTTGAATGCAAATGTTAATGATATGCAAATGCGAGATGTTAATTTCAAGGTCAAATTAGTGTGATATTAAAAATCCAAAATAATTAGCAAATCAGCTAAAAAATACAAGAGACTATTTTCTTAATTATTTATGCAATGAAGTTTATAGGACACATTTTTGTATTTTTCCGACACAAAATGCATGCATGAAAAATGGACACTTTTATGGGTATTTTCACATTTTTTGTGCAAATGATAAGAAAAATTATGAAATTTGTTAGAGGTCAATTAAAGTGAAATTAACCTACAGTAAATTTTGGGATTTTTTGAATGCAAAGTGAAACTATTATGAACTAAATATGCAGACTATGTGATTTGAGTAATTTAATTTTAATAAATAGTAAACCTAATTATTTTTTAAAATTAAAATTACCCCAGATAAGTCTAATTAAAATATATACAGGAAAATTTATAATTCGTAAAAATATTAAGTGTATATATAATTAAAAATTAATTCCAAAAAACACAACTTAGTTTATTTTAAGAACTACGTTCAAATGAAATGATTTTTGGGCAAAATTTATAACACATATAATTCTATCTCACATTATTTTTTGGGAATTTTCAGAGTAATTAATGATTTACTACAAATTTCCAAAGCAAACAGGGTAAAATATTACAATTTTCTCCATAATAAATATTATAAAATCAACAAGTGCTCAAAAAAATTAAATCAATCATCCATAAGATAGAGAATTACTTGTCCTAAAATGTATAATTTTTGAAATTTAAATATGATGAGAAATGATGCTTTAAATGGTTGTGCAAGGAAAGGATTTAAAATGCAATTTACAAATATTAAATTACTGAAAGAAGTGATAAAACGACCTAAATTTAATTATGAAAAATGCAAGGGAATGTATGAAAATTAGCCAAGCGAGCGCATGTGTTGTACGTGTCTGGTCGACGGAGGTCCTTTGCAATTTGCTAGAAGTCAAAGGGATGCGACACAATATTTCCTCACTGTATGCATTGGGCGTGCACGAATGATGCTCAGACACTTCATTGACGATGGCTTGGAGCGGAGCTGAGGCATGGAACCCGAACGCCCATGTGGTGGGCGCTCTTGTTTCGATCCACCCAAGAAGGGGGGCTTAGGTGGAGTGGTGACATGGCCGGTTGTAAGTCACTCGATCTTGATCGGGTAGCACCCATTGATCGAGGAAAAACCAATGTGGCCAACAGCTAGTGACGGTGGAAGCTGAAAATAAGGCATAGTTGGTCAGTCGTGGGCGGCTGGTATGACTCACGTACAGTCGATGAGGCATGAAGATTGAGGCGATGGCGAGGTGGAGCTAGTAGGTCGGAGTGCGAGGGGGCAATGTCACAAGTGCGAAGGCATAAGAGGTCGCTGGAGGGGCTGGGTTGGTTGGTGAAGGCTCAAGCCACGAGGAGCTTGAAGTGCAGATGGCGATGGAGGTGTTGCAAACAAGGCGCGAGGTAGAGTAGAGCAATGTCAAGCGACAGTGCTGTGGATGGAGGGTGAAGTGGTGAGCCAGAGATGGTCAACGAGGTCATGGAGGGTACAGAAGTGATAAACAGAGAAGAATAGGGAAAGGAGAGGAGAAGAAAAAAGAGATGGAGAAGGAGAGAAAGAAAAGAAGATGAAGAAGAGTACCTAGAGTGGGTATGGAGGAGGTGTATGGGGACTGAGCTCGAAAGCGAGCTCTGCTCGTCGCTCGATGAAAGGAGCACACCTTCAGAGCTCGACGATCTTCTTTGTTGATGAAGCTGCAACAAAGGAGCAAGTCACTCACTTGGATCTCACCGGAGATCACCCTCTGTCGTCTTCACATCGACCAACCTCGGGTCACTATCACCAGCTGAGATTTTTGGTAGCTCAAAGCTACATGTGGTTCCCTCTCTAATATGGCAGATCCCGTGGAGAAACGAAGGAGACGACCCTTTTATGGGGGGCTGGGATGCGTGGGGGAAGCGAGGATTGGGCAAAAGGGACAGAGACAGTGAGAAAAATGGTGTGACAATATTTGGCGATCGGAGGATAAGAGGGAGAGGCAGGGTAGTGGTTGCAATGCATGAGGATATGGAGATCAGGGAGGTGGTTGGGATTTGTGCATGGGAAGCAGGACAGCAAGGCAGACAGAGGTGGTTGGTGCACTGTTCTTCGATTGAGAAAGGTGGGAGGAAGAGGTCATTGGAGGTGGAGCTGGGCCGAGTCGTCCAGGGTGGTTCACGACGGAGGAGCGAGAGGAGATGGAGGAGGTGGGCAATCATGCGTGGAGTGGTTCACCGAGGAAGGCTGATAGAGGCGGAGGAGCGGGCGCACCACTATAGAAGGCGGAGTGATGGGTGCGGGAGAAGGGGGTGATACGTGACAGGAGTCGAGAGCTACCATGTGGAAGGGAAAAGAAATTAAATAATAAAATAAAAGGATGGAAAAGGGGGTAGGGGGTGAACGTGGCTGCTAAAGGAGCGACCACGTGTTGCTCTAGAAAATTCTGAAAATAAATGTGATGAGAAATCAATATAAATAACAAATGAGGTCAAATTGAAAAGCGGTCTTCACGAAACTTGTTCGTCTCGACAAGATCTACAACTTTTGTGAAGGGACCAAAACCAAAAGAAATCATCTGTACAAACACATTTTTGGTGGTACTCTATAGATATAAAATATAAAATCCGGTATTTTATATTTATATAGTACCTCCAGAATTGCATTTTGTACATACGATTTATTTTGGTTTTGGTCCCTTCACAAAAGATGTAGATATAATCGAGACAAACAAGTTTCATGAAGACGACTTTTTCGATTTGCCCTCATTTGTTATTTTTATTGATTTTTCATTGCATTTATTTTTTCAATTTTCTGGAGCAACATATGGTAGCTCTTGGAGCTGCCACATGTTTCCCTTTACCACTTTTACATCCTTTTAATTTTTTTATTATTTAATTTCTTTTCACTACCACATGGCAGCTCCCAACGCCTGCCCTGTAGCACCCCCTTCTCTCGCAGCAGCCGCTTAGCCTTCTACAGTGGTGCACCTGCTCCTCCGCCTAATGTCTGCCTTCCTCAGCGAACTTCTCCATGCACGATCGCCCATCTCCTCCATCTCCTCTCTCTCCTCCATGGGGAACCACCCCGATGACTCATCCCAGCTCTACCTCCAATGACCTCTTCCTCCCACCTTTCTCGGTCGAAGAACAACACACCAACCACCTCTACCTTCCTCTCCACCACGCTTCCCCTGCACAAATCCCAACAACCTTCTCGATATCCATCTCCTCGCCTACCGCACCCACTACCCCACCTCTCCCTCTTCTCCCACGATCACGAATTACTGCCACACCATGTCGCCCACTGCCTCCGTCCCTCTTGCACACTCCCCACTTCCTTCGTGCATCCCAACTGCCCATAAAAGGGCCATCGTGTCTGTTGCACCACATGATCCGCCATCTTGGAGAGGGAACCACATCTTCAATCTTCCATAAATCTTGGCTAGTGACAGCAATACGAGGTTCGTCGACGTAAAGACGAGCGAGGGTGATCTCTGAAGAGATCCAAGGGAGCGACTCACTCCTTTGTTGCGACTTCATCAACAAAAAATCGCCGAGCTTTGATGGTGCCCCCCTTCTTCGGGTGACAATCAAAGCTCTCTTTTGAGCTCTGTCCCCTGACACCTCCTCCATACCCACTCCAGATAATCTTCTTCCTCTTCTTTTCTTTCTCTCCTTCTTCATCATAATTTTTTATAATTTTTGAATAAGGTAAAATTCAAAATAAAATCATATAAAAATAAAAAAATATTTAAAATTTAATCTATTTGTTGGTATTTTTAATAATTAAGAAAATAAATGAATAAAATAAAAGGGACATATATATATAACTATATATACCGACTTAGATTAATTTATTTTATTTGATTTTTTCTTCAAGTTCTATTTTGATTTTTTGCATATTTTATTAAATCTTAAATCAAATCAAATAAATGTAATAGAAATAAATCAAAAAGAGTTATTTTTGAACATAAAATAATATGGTCAAATCGGTCAATATATACAATGAGCTCCCAAAACCCAAGTTTCACATATGAACTCCGATTCTTTTGAATTTGATCTTGTTTTATAGATAATTGAATGTACACTAATTCAAAAGCGAGTAAGAGTCCATAAGAGAATGTAAAGAGAAATATTCACATTTACGCCTTTTTTTCTCAAAACAAGGGCTTGGTTTTTATTGCGTAATTATTCAAGTTAGTATTTTTTGGTATTTTTCCTTTGTTAATGTTAGTAATATATACATAAAAATTGATTTTATTTTACTTAGAGTTAGTGAAAAATATTTAAAAATAGGGAAAGTTATGGTAATATAATGGTGATAATGTACAAGATTTTCAGGCTTCTTATTTAATGCAATTATGAATGTTAAAATGTTAATCTTATTTACATATGCATGGATGATAATAATGCAATATAGATGAATAAATGCACTTAATTATTTGGGAATAGAGCTCTATTTTCATCTTTTAGAGTGATGAATCACAAATTCATTAGTAGGTTTCTACTGAAGATTTATCAAAGATTTCAGCAAAATTGCTCGACCTCTCACAAAGCTTTTAGGAAAGGAGACCAACTTCATTGTTGATCAGAAGGTTCTATATGCCTTTACATAGCTAAAGAACTCATCACTCAGGCTCCCATCCTACATCCACCAGATTGGTCTCTTCCATTCAAGATCATGACGGATGCTTCTGATTTTGCCACTAGGGTTGTATTAGGATAGAGAAGAGATAATTTATCCTACGCCATTCATTATGTCAACAGAACACTTGATGGTGCATAAAATAATTACACAGTTACAGAGAAAGAGCTACCAGCAGTTGTATAAGCCCTTAAGAAGTTCAGATCGCATCTTCTTAGTTCAAAGGTAATTATCTACACTGACCACTCTGCTATCCGATATTTACAACAGAAGAAAGATGCTAAGTCACGTCTGCTCAGATGGATCCTTCTCCTCCAGGAATTTGATTTAAAATTAGAGACAAACCTGGAGTCAAGAATGTGGTAGCAGATCACCTGTCCAAAATTAATCTGTATGATACTCAATTGAGCAATGTGCCGAGATCAGAAACCTTCCCCGATGAATCCATTCTAAGTCTTGCTTCTCTCTCTCCTAGTATGCCAATATTGTGAACTATCTCATTTATGAGAAAGTTCCACAAAATTGGACCATAGTAAAGAAGGACAATTTTTTGTCTGATATTCATTTCTACCAGTGGGAAGTCCCATACCATCTCATGGAAGGTGCGGATTGCATTTAATGTCAATGCATTCCTCAGAAGGAGTACACTATTATCCTCGAGCACTATCATTTGCTCGAATATGGAGGACACCATTCTGAAAGCAGAATGACAGTGAAAGAATTGCGGTGTGGACTCTGGTGGACCTCACTATTCAAGGATACCACAGCTTATGTGAAAGGATGCATTGACTGTCAAAAAATGGGAGTAACCATCAGTTCCAAAGATTTGATGCCCCTTAAGTTTATTCAGATATTAGATGTTTTTGATGCTTGGGGCATTGATTTTATGATCCCATTTCCTAACAGTCAAGGATTCAAATGCATCACGCTTGCCATTGATTATGCGAGTCATCGGGTGGAGGCTATCCCTCCCCGATCCGCTGATAGTCGTACCGTTTGTCGCTTTCTCAAGGTGAACATTATTTCGTGGTTCAGGATTCCAGAGATTTTGATTTGAGACGGGTGTAGTCATTTTGTTAGTAAAGATGCCAGAAAACTTATGAAGGAGTACGACATCGATCATTGTATAACATCTCATTATCACCCACAATCGAATGGCTTGGCCGAGTTATCGAATAGGGAGATCAAGACAATCTTGCATAAACTCGGTATGTCATATAGGAAGAACTGGTCTCAGTTACTTGACTCGGTTCTATGGGCTTATCAGACCATCTACAAGTCTCCACTCAGTATGTCTCCTTATTGTATGGTTTATGGAAAGCCAATCCATATACCGGTGGAATTGATTCAAAATTTTTATGGGCAGTTAACATATGTAATTTGGAATCACATTAAGGTGTTCAGAATTGTATGACATATATGAACAAGCTCCTGCAATTCAGAGACTCCATATACGATAAAATCCTTATCTATAAAGAGAAAGTAAAACATTGGCATGACAATCACATCAGATGAAATACTTTTGAGCTTGGATAGGAGGTGTGGTTATTCGATGCGAAGTTAAAGATTTCCCCGAGCAAACTCAAAAGCAGATGGATAGGGCCCTTACTTGTGAAAATTGTAAGTCACAATGGTAGCATACTAATATTTGAATTGTCATCTAGTGTACAACCATACGTAGTTAACGGACAATTACTGAAGTCGTATTTAGAGCATGATATATTCTCGTTTGTTGTTGATTCAATTAATGTGATTTTAACAAAGATCTCACAACTATATCATTAGAAGATTCAGATAATGCATCCAAAAATATGTTTGATTAAGTCTTTTGTTCTTTTCTTTTTTTTTCATTTCCTTTTCACTTCTTTCGTTCTTCATTACTTCACTCATCCATTTACCTTGATATAATTAGGATATAGTTCATCCAAATTATAGGGGGTATGAGTGCATTTGGATTATTCTTCATTTATTCTCTTGCTTGCCTCTCAACTTGTTGGTAATTCTTTTCTTTACATAGGGATATTTCACCCTAAGTATAAGGGGGACAAGTTGAGTCGGTGATTATTTTGCACATCCTAATCCTCATTCACCTTATTTCGCACATCCTAATCCTTGTTCACATCACTTTGTACACAATCTGATATACTTAGGATTAGTTGATCCTAAGTATTGAGGGGATGATAGACTTCTCATTCTTTTATTTGTAGTTATTGTAGTATAGACTTTTCTATAGTTATCATGAGTTATGTCTTCCTTTATTTTTCTTTGACCACTACGAGGACATAGTTCGAGCTAAGTATAGGGGGTCATATATATGTATATATACATATATACGTTAGCCTTAACTAGTACTTTTGTATTTTTAATAACATGGCTAATATACTACATTGGGTAAGGGTATACAATAAGTCAACTGTAAAGAATAAGCTCATATAAATATGTATAATTTTTTTTGAAAAATTGCTTGGAAACTATTTTTCAAAATGATCTTTGAAAATGGTTGTACAACGTCTTGAAAAATCTTTTGAAAACCTTTGAAAAATCTTTATAAAATATTTTCAAATCATTTGAAAAATAATCTCTTTGTAAAAAATTTATATAAGTTTGTA
Source organism: Ottelia alismoides (assembly GCA_037367405.1). Lineage (NCBI taxonomy): Eukaryota > Viridiplantae > Streptophyta > Magnoliopsida > Alismatales > Hydrocharitaceae > Ottelia > Ottelia alismoides. Next base: position 184,340 of record JAZKJV010001146.1, read on the forward strand.
AAAATTGTTTGTAAAAATGTTTTTGAAAAATTTCTTTGTAAAAATTATTTAAAAAATGTTTTCAAAATGTTTGACAAACATTTGCAAAAATATTTTTAAATTATTTTGAAAACCCTGTAAATAATATCCTCATAAAATTCTTTGAATAAAATATGTACATACTATATAAAATCATATATAGATGTGTATAAAACATATATATACCTTGTATAAAATTCTTAATAAATCCTTGTGAATTCACTAACTCCTTTATTTTTCAAAAACACCTAAAATTTGGCAAAATGTTTTCAAACTCCATAAAAATTTGCAAAACTTTTTGAAAAAATCCATAAAAAGTTAAAAAAAACAGAAATGATCTCACAAAAATGTTTTCTTGCATTTACATTAGTATTTTTCTAAATGATTTTGACAATTGAACAACTCTAAGTAAAATGTCAATATTGGAGTTTTGTCTAGACATTAATCCACATAATTTCATGTGAACCTTATAGGAAATAGAAATAAGACTTTTTAGGTCAACGAGACTTTATTCTTTGAGTCCACAAGACTATGCTCACTTGTCATCTTGATTGGCTTAAGTATGGTATTTTGAAGTGCACACACTACTCTTGCCGATAATGACCTAACCTGAACATTGCACTTTACACATAGGTCAAGTCTGAGGAGGTGGTGAGGGTAGGATTCTTTATCTTGAGGAAGCACATGTGTTGGAACATGCGTAGTCACAATAAGGGGCTAATGCCCCCAACCCGGTCTAGTGGCATGTACGTCTAAAGATAGGACATTGTGGGTTGCAATAAAGCTTCAAAAGAGAGATAGTCTAGTGGATCAAGAGGAAAAAATCCTTATGTAAATGTTGTTGTATAACATCAAAAAATGTGCAAAATCAAAAACTCCAAAATGAATAGATGGGTAAAAGTCAAAGATAAACTCAAATCCGATCGGAGTATGTATGAAATAAGTAAGGCATTATGCTTCAAAGATAGATATCTCAAGGTTGCCTACAACAGGAGACTTGTATACATTAGCCAAGCTCCAAAGGATATGTGACTACACTGGTCACAATCCTTTCTTATCTCTACTACCTCCTTGTCGAACAGTCGGGCAATCGTGAGGCGGTCATGAGGTCTCACAAGGCGAGACTTAGTCGCTGAAGTGACCGATCACAAGAGCCGACTAATCCAGAAAACAATCAACCAATCATTAATAATAAAGTAATGCAATCAAGTGAATCAAAATTTACTATAAACCCTACAACAAATATGTATAGTGGTCAAGTATTTTTCAAACTAAACATGGAATAAAAGTGCTTCTTTTGATTTTTAGTAAATAGAAAATGCAAGAAACATGCTAAATAAAATACATGGTATGAATGAGCATTATATCAAGCCTTTTCATCTATTTTTTCAGAACTTTTGGAGCACATAAACTATTTATAGAAAATGAAAAAGCAAAAATAAAGTACATAAGCTGGCAGGGGCATTTATGCAATTAAAATAAAAGGCAAAGCATTTCTTGCAAAATACCCATAGTCTTGAACTGCAAATGCAAATTTTGAAACTAAATCATAATTTAGAAACCCATAGGGGTACAAGTGAAATTTGCCCAGCTCACGTGGGGGGCACGTGAGTTGAGTTGGTAGTTGACCTACTTGTAATATTCAAAACATATAGGGGTTTCGTTGCAATTTTCCCATAAAAGTTAAAAAGTAAATAAATATTTTCAGGACTCTTATTCAAATTCAAAAAGGGTGGAGGGGTTTTTACAATTTACCCCACTTGAGTACTACTCATATGGTAGTTTTCTTCACGTGAAGGATCCTTTGACTGTGGAGGCGCAACGGTTCGAATCTATTGGATGACCATATTAGATCTTGGATGTGTTCTTGATCTAATGGCGTTCAAGACCCTTGGATGAACTTCTAAGAACAAGGAACATGAGCTCCTTGGATTGCCTCGTTCTCCTTTGTCCGACGATCGTTGTTCCTTCTGACAACGGCTCATAATTCCTTAGCGTTCTCTACACATGCAAGTTGGCTCTGATAGGGCTCATGTAGGCTCGATGAAGCTCTGGGAGCTTTTTTTGCTCCAGATGACCTTGAGCTTCTCCATGTGCCCTACTAGCCTCTATATGGGTCTTCAAGGCCCAGGACCTGCACCAAAAGTTCCAGTGTCCTGAGGGCTATCACCTCGATCGGTTTGGAAGCTAGAAAGCAAGTGGATGCGCAAGACGACGAGCTTCTGGCGATGGCTGGAGCGTGAAGTGTGATTCCCAAATCTGCGAGGGATTTGGGTTGGGTTGGGTGGATGGTCACAAGTGGGAGAATGTGACAAAGATGATATGGAGTGGAAATGGAGTGGAGATACAAGCAAGGACTGGCATATTTGGCCTGGAGCTCTAGGTCAATTTAGGGAATCGAGACTACAGCTAATTTATTAACTAAGAACTGAAATTAACAGCGAAAAATGAACATTAGAACTAAGGTTTACCTATATATGACTGGAAAATGCCTCAACTTCGATGGGATGCCAAGGAAGCAGAACCACCGGAGCAAGCTCCGACGATGGCTTGGATCGTCCTCCGGTAATGCTCCTCCTCGTTGCAGACGGCAACTCCTGACTCCTGTCACAAGCCACAAAATATAGGGTCAGATCTGAGGGGCTAAGGGTGATCCATGAGTGATTAAGCTCCAAAAATTACTGAAGGGGATAACTTATAGATAGATGATCAACGGTTTTCGAGGAGAGATTGCGTGCGAGGGTGATGGGGTAGTGGAAGGAGTGAGCTCGACGAGGATGATGGGCTTACGAGGATTAGAAATGTGGGGGGCTTGAGGCAAAGGATGCATGATTGTTTGAGTGAAAAATGGAGAAATTGGGTACCCCGTGATCCTTGACAAGCGACCCAAGGAGTCAGAACAGTTTACCGGGGTCAACATTTCCCCAGTCAAAATTCTTGGAAAATTCGATAAAAATAATAAACAAATTAATTATTTTTTTATTAAAACATAAAAAATGTTTAAAGTTTTATGTAGTACTTAATGCCTATTTTATTTATTTTTGCAAGGCTATTTGTTATAGGTTAATATTTACATGTATAAATATAGGTAAATATACCTTTGGTATATTTTATTTTTAATTTGTATTTTACATTTTTTTATTATGTACATGTATTTTATATTTTTAATTATTCAATTACATTGTTAGGTATTTTTACTTTATTTTTCTAAGTTTTTTTACATACTAAATTAATTATGTACACATTCTTTATATGTATATTATGGTATATTTCATCTATGTGTGGAAGTGCTTGATTTATTTTATTTACTTTTTTATGGTTTTATTTTATTTTAATTATGTACATATGTTCTAAATAATATTTACAATTTTATAAAAATAAAAGAAATAAAAAATATAAAGAATTAATATATTGAATATAATATACATGTATATTGCACAATGGGGGTCCAAATCCCAACTTTTGCATCTTAACACCAAATTGAATGAAAACCACCTTCATTAAATTGCTTATTTAATTTTATGAACAATAAAAGTAAGTTTGGTCAATTTTGAGTCTGCATGGAGAAGATACGGGTCTGCAAAGTTTTCTTTGTGACTTTTTATTTTGTGTGTCACGGGCACACTGTGCATTATTTTTTTAGTGAAATCAAGTTTGTATTTTGTTGTATTTTTACAATATTCATGTTAAGGGTTTATTATTTGAGGTATAAAAACAATAAAATAAAATAGGTCCAAAAATGCAATTTTTGGGCAAAATAAATTGTTGTTTATGTGTATTTTCTTTACAGTTTCTCTGCCCTATCCCCATTTATTTTATTCCTTGTCGACCAAGTCATTATAATGACTAGGTGTCGGCGTCTAGGGACACTTAGTGTCTTTGATACTTTTCTTTTTCTTTTCTTTCTGTTATTCTTTTATTTTGGAATTTAATATAATATTTATACAATATTTTATACAGTATTTTGTGTAATTTATAGAGTATTCATTTTGACAAATTAATGATATATTCATGCATTTAGATAGGGATTTATGGCCAAAATGAAAGAATAAAGGTTATGAAATGGGGATCCATCACCCCCCAATACTTGCCTTTACTATTCCATAGCAAACACTTACGACTATAAGTGCATAAAAAGAAAATAAAGAAAAGTAAAAGAAGTAACTTGGAATAATTTTTTACTTTTAAACTTGTCTTGATGAAGTCAATGTTTGGAGCTCAGTTAAGACCTTTAGATTCTTGGTTTGTTCGGAATCGTCTAGGGTTAGGAATTATGACACAACAACACTTAGGTTCTCCTATTATTCAAATCTCTTCACAATCAATTCAGAACCATCCTCTTAGTCACATACTCTCGCAACCTTGAAATGATAGAACTGTGTATGTGAATTTTTTAGCTCTTCCAAGACAGACTGTTGAACTATCAAGGAGTATGTTCCTCTGGTAATTCATCCTTGTGGAGACATGTATTTCCTTCTAAGGTTAGGTGCTTCCAGGCTTTACAACTGAATGGGGGAAGAAGCTAGAAGAAATGGAAAAGAAGAGGGAATGGACCAGTGTAGTCTTCATTCTCTTGTGAAGCTCAGTCAGTGTAATTGAGTCTTCACCAAGAATCAAGCTTTTTCTGAAGCCTCACATTTTTGTAGAATTTTTGGTGTAGGCTTCTTTTGGATATTTTCTTTGACTTTGCATTGCATTGCATTCTTGTTTGTGCCCCAACAGATATAGCATCTTTTTGTCCACCCATTTTTTAGGGTCTTGGAAAAAGTGGTGCCCGTAGACCATTCCTTATCCGTAGCATTATTCCAATCCAGTATTCAATCTTCAGATATCACTGTTACCAAAAGAAGTGGGTTAGAGTATCATTTTCAACAATCCCCAAGAATGGTTCCCGAGCCACCCTTGATGAAGCTGCCTAGCATCATCCGGACTTTGACTCCAAGATTTTTCAACAATCCATCTAGGTTGAGCAAAGTGTTAAGTGTGAGGTTTCCAATCAAGCCACTATCTCAGTAGTCTTATGGATGATATGAATGGTTATATTTAAACACATTGAATCGACTCATGAACATAGTCTAATGGAACCTAAAGAATTAAGTCAAGGTGACCTGAAGTATCCTCAATTCCAATCCTCGATGGGTTCCTCTGAAATGAAGTGCATTAAGGTCTATACCAACCTCCAATCTTTAGACTTTACTTAGTTCAATTGTCTTGATTATTCTGAAAAATGCAAATGCTATGTACAATGCAAGAAAATATTTTTGTGAGATAATTTTCTTTTTTTTTTAATTTTTATGGATTTTGAATAAGTTTTACAAATTTTTATGCAATTTTAGGAAAAATTTTACATTTTTTAGGGATTTTTGTTTAGTAATTTTTAAGGATTTCTGAAAAATAATAAAGTTAGTGAAATAATTATGTGCAGATATTTTAAGTAGGAGTGCATCTTGTTATTTACAAGATTTAGTTGAAAGATTTTACACCCGGTAGTTATTTACAAATTTTTGTATATACAGAGTTTGTAAAAAAATTTATTTGTTTCGATTATATATCTACTTCTCAAAAAATCTTGAAAATATTTAAACAAATATTATGAAAACTTTATTTTGAAATAAATTTGACAAATTATTTTTGCAAATATTTACAAAATTTAAAAATTATTTTGCAAAGATTTTTCAAACAACATGTATGGATTTTTCAAAGTATTTTTACGATCATTTTCCAAACCATTTGCAAATAGATTTTCAATTTTTTTATCAAAACAAAGAAATTTTTACAAACAAAATGTTTTTACAAAGGTTTGAGAATATTCTACAAAATATTTTTCAAACAGTTTTCCAAAAGATTTTTTAAAGAATTTTCCAACCATTTTTTCAAACATTTTTGCAAAACATTTTTATTCGGTTTATTAAATGTAATTACAAAGAATTAGATGTGTTTTAAAATTTTATTAATTAGCCATATTATTAAAAATTAGAAAGTACAAGCTATGGCTAAAATATGTACATTGTTTATACGTCCCCCTTATAGTTAGCTTGAGCTATGTCCTCATAGATCAGAGAGAAAAAAGGAAGACATAACTCATGCTAAGTGTAAGAAAGTCTCTTCTATAACAAATGAAAAAACAATGAGAAGTCGATTATTTTTGTTATAATTAGGATCAATAAATTCTAAATATAACATACTTTATACAAGGTTGGGAGGGTCGAGGGTGGGAACGAATAAAATCATCGGCTCATCCTGTCTCCCCCTATATAAGATATCCCTAAGTATAGACAGAACATAAACAAGAGAGGAGACAAACTGGGGGATTAAGAATTTGATAAAAAAGAAAAAATACGTTGCGGGAATGTATGCATCACCCCCCTATACTTTGGGTAAAAGATTTCTAAGTATATGCAACAACGGGAGCAACGAAACAAAATGAAGAAAGAACTCTCGACTCATCCATCATCCCTATACTTAGGACAAAGTGCATACTATGAAAGGCAAAACACACAGATTGAGGTGGATGAGGGAAACCGTGGGTAGAAGGAAAGAAACAAAAGTGATTATACAATGATCAAGAAGGTAGAAGGCATACTTCTTGCGTGACCGCTGAGTAATGGATCTAACAAGGTGAAGTTGATATCGGTGTCATCATCTACCACAACCCGATCAGGATCGATATGGTACAGATCCTCAATGATATCAAAATGAAAAGGCATGAACTCATCAATGGAAGTAGTATGGTAAGGTTCGGCTTAGGAAGTCTCTCCTAAATCCTCTCTCTGCACTAAGGTGTCTATGGTATAAATGTTGTGGATCTCATAAACACATCGCTACACACAAGAAGAGGGAACTCCAAGGTCTATGCTTTCCGAGCCTTCCTCCATGAAGATGAATTCTTGGGTCTTCGTATCACCCATGATAAAGCAAACCTCTCTGATATCTGCAGCTTGGTCCTAGTCCTCGGAGTCGGTTGTCATAGGTATGCTCTCATCAGATGTGGGTTCCTGGATGGAAGTGGGTGTAGTGATCTTCTCAATCCAAATGCTCTCATTATCAGAACGAAAGCTTCTCTCTCCAGATCCATAATCAATAATGGCCCTTGTAGTGGCGAGAAAGGGCACTCCACATAGGTGAAGGTCTCCATGGGCAATACAACATAATCTACTGTGAAGCTCATGCCCTGGATCTGAATGACGGTGTTTTCAAGAATACCCATCATCCTCTTTATTGATCCATCAACAAATTGACAAATCATCCTAGTTTTCTTCAGAGGCCCCATATTGAGGGATTGTACGAGCGAAAAGGGTATTATATTAATCGAAGCACCACCATCAAGGAGAGTGTGATCCCAATGATGGTCACAAATGTCACATATCATGAGGGGTGTAATAGTGTCCCCTTTCCTTGTGGGCAGATGGTGGGTGATGGCATCAGTAGTGGCCATGGTGATAAGGTGTCGTTTGGTTTTACATCGTCTCATTCTATTTTTGGGTATGGGCGTAGACATTCGGTTCATGGACTTTCGAAGTGGGGCTTCAATAATATCCAAATTGCCGCCACCACTTCAGGTTTGGTTAGCATCTTTTTTAGATTTTCTATCTCTTTCATACTGGGGAAGAGAGAAGAATCATCATCTACACAAGGATGACTTAGAGAAGTCTGTACAATGTCATCCTTGGGGTTAAGGAGGTGGGAACTATGGTGAATGTATCTGTGGGAAAGTAATGTGGCATGGGTTCCCTCTCCTCATAAACATACTAGGCTAGGTGTCTCCCATTATTATCTTTTTTTATTTTTATATTTTTTTCCATTTTTTTTGTTTTTTAAGCGATTGCAAGCTCTCATAGGTGTCCTTGGTCCAGAAGGTGAAGCACCAGTGTGGCTCTTATTTATACTAGTTAGTTCATCTATCCTCTTTCTCATTTGCTCCACTACCCAGGTCATGTACTCAAGAGTGGTGTCCATGAGAGGTGATTCCAACAGCTCAATATCGAGTGGGTGAGATGGTGGGCATTGTGATGGTGGTGGTGGGTAGTAATCAAAGTCCGATGCCTGAAACTGCAAACAAAGTGGACATGTACAAAAAGAAAAATTAGGAGCAAAGTCCTCCTAATAAAATGGAGGTGGACTGACTAGAGAAGAAGAAGGATCCGCGGAGTTCGGATAAAAATAACTCCAATTTGCCATCTTCGAAACAAAAGATGGGTATCGGGAGATCACAATAATCAAGTCAAGATATGCAAGAAAACGATGCAAATGCATAGAGTAGATCGATTATGCCCACAAAAACACTAATAAAAACAAACAAACAAACCCCTCAATTCACCAACTCAATATAGTGAAGATCGTGAAAGTTCAGTCTCTTATCTGTTAATTTTAGAGTTAGGTGAGAAAACAGTGATTTACAAGCTTAAAGATGCAGTCACCTAGAGTGATTGTGTTCTATTTGGCGTAGCCCACCTACTAAAACATCGGGACCATTTCGTCTATAGTCAAAGCAAAGTGCTTTTAATAATAACAGAGCCCAAGAGTTGACCCAAGCACTTAAGGCACAAGTCCAGGTATGTGGGCTCTATTCCTTATGTGTATGTGCCTCTCTCGGTATGGAAAGTACTTGTGAATAATGAGGGGTTACTCTTCCTAAAACAATGATTGTCCTTTACGTTTGATTTTAGCATCGAGTAGAATTAACAATCCCAATTTTATTAGTTATCATTTTTCTGCTTATTTTTTTAATGCAAGATTCCTAAGGGGGTTTCGATACCCTTAGTACCCTAAGGTGATAAAAATCAGAGGAAGAGATCGGAAAAGCAATGCAAGCAAAAATCAATGATATACGCTCAGTCAAAAGATGCTCACCTTGTTCCCAGCTCTCTCTATGCAGGATGCTAAACATAATTGAAACCTATTCTATATGAAAATGCAAGTTGATGAAATTGCCCTAATACATGAGTTGCTATGAGCATGAAGAACACATACTAACTACTAAAAAATGGAACCCAATTGTCCGGTCTTAGAGACCCTTCGGTGTCTGCCATAATGGATCCTGCTAGCACTGTATAAATTCTCTCTCGGTGCTCGGTCCCAAATCTATGTACTCAACAATTAATTTATTAAAGTCCTAGCGGAGAATCTATAGGTACATGCAATAATTAGGGTTGTGGACCTTAGACCATCGAGCAAACAATCCTAAACTAGGGCTCAATCACATAAAACAATTAAAAAAAGGAGAAAAACTCAAAATATGTGAAACAAAATAAAAGAATGGCGATAAAGACATGAAAAAATCTGGCGAGGTCCCTAGGTGAATAGACGCTCGGGCAATGTACCTCGTGAAGTCACCTAGCAACGACGCCATTTTGAATAGTCATACAACCATGAGGTGGTCGTCAGGTCTCACAAGGCGAAGCTCAATCGTTGAAGTAACCGTTCACAAGAGCCGACTAATCCAGATTAACTCATAATTAATAATAAAGAAATGTAATTAAGTGAGTCAAAATGTATTATAAACCCTACAAATAAATGTTTATAGTGGTCAAGTACGTGTAGGGTGTCTATCACATGGAACAATCGGGCGTAGCTGTATTATTAATTGCTAAAAAATGTTTGTATGCATATATTTAGCAGTATTGTACTTACTATTTTTGTTATTTCTTAATTACTTGTTTTTTTTATATTTGATTTTTTTATTTTATAATTTTATTTTATTTTTATATTTTACAATTTTCAATTTCCTTTTCTTTTTAATAATAGGTGTATATATATCACTATATGTAATAATATATATAATACATGGTACATATATGTAATATATATATATATATCAGTATATATAAATAGAAATAATCCTTTTAGTTTTTTAAGGGTTTGAAATATATTTATGGTATTTAGAATAATTGTTAATAATATTAGGTATATATAACTATATATATGTGTATATAAGTACAATATAGGCTATTCTATTTATAAATATAGCAATATGTAGTCAAAAATTATAAATAAAAATATTTTTGCATTTTTTTAAATATTCTTCTATTTATATGAATTTTTGGAAGATTTTTACTAATTTTTATATTTTAAAAAAAACAAAATGTCCTAAATTAGGGACTAAATAAATAAGCCGAATTATTTTGGGATTAAAAATATAAAATAGTTCTAAAATTTCTAAAAACTATTTTGATAAGTTTTAATATATATAGGATAGAAAACTATTTTTTTGGAATTTTTGAAAATATTTTATAATTTTTAGGATTAGAGTGGGTTTTCTATTTTTAGGGTTTTCTTTTATATTTATTTACGATTTTTGATATATAGTGATAAAATATAGTAAAAGACACTATATAATATATTTGGAATTTTTCAGAAAGGTTTTATATTTTTTGTATTTTTTGAGCTAAACATGGAATAAAATTGCTCGTTTTGATTTTTTTAGTAAATACAAAATGCAAGAAAATGCTAAAGGAACTACATGGCATGACTGACCATTACACCAGGCATTTTCATCTATTTTCATAATTTTTGGAACATGGGAACTATTTATAGAAAATGGAAAAGTAAAAATAAAAATGCATAAGCTAGTAGGGGAATTTATGCAATTAAAATAGAAGGTGAGGTATTTCTTGCAAAATACCCAGAGCTTTTGAACTGTAAATACAAATTTTTAAACTAAACCACAATTTAGAAACCCGGAGGGGTACAAGTGAAATTTGCCTAGCTCATGTAGGGGTGGGACACGTAAGCTGAATTGGCAATGGACCTAATTGTAATATCCAAAACATATGTGGGTTTTCATTGCAAATTTTCCAAAAAAAGTTAATACATAATTAAATATTTACAAGACTTAATTAAATACAAAAGTGCAGAGGGGGGTTTTAATTTACCTCACTTAGGCACGGTTCATCGAGTTGTTCTCTTCTTGACATGTGGAGGATCCTTTGACTATGGGTACGCAATGGTTTGAATCGATTGGGCGGGACAGATTAGATCTGGGCCATGTTCTTGGTCCAATGGCATTCACCTGAATGAACATCCAAGAACAAGGAGCGGGAGCTCCTTTGATAGCCTTGTTCTCCTCCGGTGGTCGTTCTTCATTCTAACGATGACTCCTGATTCATGGGCGTGCTCCGCACATGTAGGTGGGCTCTGATGGGGATCAGGTGGTCTCGATAGCTCTGCAAGCTCTGTTTGCTCCAGATGACCTACTTGCCTCCAGGTGGGTCTTCAAGAGGCCCAAGACCTGCACCAAAATTTCCAATGGCTCGAGGACTTCCACCTTAGCCGGTTTGTGAATCTAGAAAGCTAGTAGATGTGTGGGACGCCGAGCTTCCGATGATGGGCGGAGGGAGAAGCTCGATTCGCCAAATCTGCAAGGGATTTGGGTTGGGAGGATGGTCAAAAGATGGATAACATGACAGAGACCAATATGGAGTGGAAGTTTGAGTCAAGATACATGTTAGGACAAGTAGATTTGGCATGGAGCTCCTGGTCAAATTAGGGATTCAAAATTATACATAATTTATTAACTAAAAATTGAAATTAACGGGGAAATGAACATTATACATAATGTTTACCTAGAAATGATTGGAAAATTCCTCGACTCAATTGGGAGGGCAAGGAAGCTGAATCACCAGAGCAAGCTCCGACGATGGCATGGATCACCCCTCGGCAATGCTCCTCCTCGCCGTAGACAATAGCTCCCGACTCTTGTCACAAGCCACAAACTATATGGTCAGATCTGATGGGATAAGGGCAGTCCATGAGTGCTCAAGCTCCAAAAAATGGTGAAAGGGGATAACTTATATACATATGATCGATGGTTTTCGAGGAGAGATTGCACGCGAGGGAGATGGGGTAGGTGGAAGGAGTGGGCTCAGTGACGATGACAGGTATGCGAGGCTCAGAATGTGGAGGGCTCGAGGCAAAGGAAGCATGGTGGTTTGAGTGAAAAAAGGAGAAATTGGGTTCCCCGTGAGCTCTAACAGGGTGGTCCAAGCAGACAATACAGTTGATTGAGGTCAACATTTGGAGCGATCTGGACTAACCAGACAATTTCCTGATCAAAATTCTTTGTAATTTCGATAAAAAAAAATAATAAGTGAATTAATTGTTTTTTTTGTTAAAGATAAAAAGAGTTTATAATTTTAAATAGTATTTAATGCCTATTTTTATTTATTTTTACTATGCTATTTATTATAGGTTAATATTTATTGTGTACATATAGGTAAATATACATGTATTATATATTTTTTATTTTTAGTTTGTAATTTACATATTATTATTATATATAGGTATTTTATATATTTATAATTTATTTAATTACATATTTAAGTATTTTTACTTTATTTTTTTAGTTTATTTACAAACTAAATTATTAATGTACATATTCTTTATAGTTATATTATAGTATATTTCATCTATATGCGAAAATACTTGATTTATTTTATTTACTTTTGATTGTTTTATTTTACTTTAATTATATATGTGTGTTTTAAATAATATTTATAGTTTTATAAAAATAAAAGAAAGGGAAAAAATATAAAGAGTAAATATACTGGATATATTATACAAGTATACTGCACAATGGGGGCCCAAAACCTAACTTTTGCATCTTTACTCCAAATTGAATGAAACCACCTTCATTAAATATCTTATTTAATTTTATGAACAATAAAGGTGAGTTTGGTCAATTTTGAATATGCATGGAGAAGATACATGTCTATAAAGTTTTCTTTGCGAATTTTTATTTTGTGCGTCCCGGGCACACTGTGCATTATTTTTAAGTGAAATTAATTTTGTATTTTTCTTTTCTTTTATGTGTCCTTTTCTTTATTTTCTCTTTTGCATCACTTATTCTTCTAATAAGTGTTTGCTAGGGACTAGCAAAGATAAGTTTAGGTGGTGATGAACATCCATTCATCTACTTTTATTCTTCCATTTTGCATTTAAATCCTTATCAAAATACATGTAAATACAACTAACTTTTATAAATTAACTGTGTTTATTCATATGTAAATACTATATAAATATATGTTTTTAAATTGAAAAAAAAAGAATAAAAAAAGGAAAATAAATGAAGTACTGAATGACCCTATACTCCGAGACCAAGTCAATATTGACTTGGTCGACAAGGAATAAAGTAGGGGGGAGATAAGGGTCTATACTATATATAGACCCAAATTTTTATTATTCAAAATGACCATTTTTACTTGATTTTATTCTTCATTTTATACACCTAAATAATAAAATGTTCAACATGAAACTTGTACATAAAAATACATAAAAAAATTATAAAAATAACTGACATAAAAATAATGCATTTTGCAACTGAGACAGATGAAAAAGTAGTAAACATAACTTTACAGATTAAAATCTTCTCCATATGAATTCAAAATTCACCAAACTCACCTCCATTGTATTCTATATTAAATTATCTATCTAATGAACATGGTTTCAATAAAATGGAGCTAAGATGCAAAAGCTAGCTTTTTGGGGTCCCATTGTGCTATATAATTGTATATTTTATTCATGTATTTTATTCTTTATATTTTACCCTCCTCATATTTTTAAATAGTTTTAAATATTACTTGAAACATATTAGAAATATTAACATAACATAAAACAATTAAAAATGTGTTAAAATTAATAATATAATAAAATATATAGGTATACTATACCTATAATGTATATACATGTAATTATTTTTATGTAAATAAAATCATAAAAATAAAATAAAAATATGTAAATATGTATGTAACTATATTATAAATATATAAAATAAATAAAAATGATAATAAAATTTAAAATACCTAAAATATAGGTAAATATACCTATGTATATACTTGTAAAATTAACACCTAATAAATAAAGTATAAAAAATAAAAATATCCATAAAATGGTTTGAAAAATAAGGAACCTTTTTTTGTTTTGAGTTTTAATTAATAAATTCATTTACTACTTTTAATTAAATTAACAAGGGATTTAACTCCCTATTTTGTCCTGACTAGGTCCACATGGACCGATCAGGAGCCGAGTTTTGTTGACTTCCTAGTCACCTATCATGCCTTCCCCCTCTGACTCTGTCAAAGTCACGAGGGAACCTTCTTCTCCTTTTTCTCACGACTCTCCATTAATTCCATCTACCTCGAGAACACTACCCTTCTGATCCTCCATCATCCCTCCATCTCACTACCTCCATGCCCTCACCAATCACCCCTCATTTTCAGGCAACCTCCATGCCAAACTCGTCGATCATCATGTCTACAAATAAAGCCCCCATCCAATTTTGCAATTTTTAATCCCTTTGCCCTCTGTAACCCCTATCTTTTGAGTGCTAGAGCTCCATGGTGACTACATGAAGCTCACCAAGGTGTTGGCGTGGAGAATGAGCGGCTGAGGAAGGTCCATCGTCGCTTGGAGCACCAGCTCCAGTGTGGTTATTGATGAATCCATGATTTATTAGCATTCTGTCTGCATAAACCCTTAACAAATACATGTAAATATCCATTAATATCCACTTTTTTAACAAAACTCTACCCATGAATAAAAAAGCATTTTTATGCATTAAAATCATGTAAATAAATAAAAGAATAAAATAATAAAAAAATAAAGGCAACTTGTAGATATGTATATATGTACAATATGACTTATTAAATAAATATATCTGAAAGATATATTTATAACCTAATCCCCGATACCAAGTCAACATGGATTGGTCAACAAATAAACAAGTTGGGGGAGATAAGGAAGAAAACAAATAAAAATAATTAATTCCACACTTTATACACTCTTTGTTAATTATCCAATAAATACCAAAACTTCAATGATTTTTAATTAATTCATATGAACATATTTTTCATTAAATTATTTCCTAATTAATTCTAAAAATATATAGAAAAATATAAAAATAAGTTAAAAATATTGCCTTGTATATATTCCAAGAAATCCAACTTGTAATTAGTCAAAATCTCAACTTACAAACATCATAACTTTCTCATACAAACTCCAATTTCACTCTACTCACCTTTAAGTTCATAAAATAAAATTCTCTAATTGATGAAGGTGATTTCACTAAAATCGGAGTCCGTTTGCAAAAAGTCGGTTTTGGGGCCAAACCACAACTGGGTTTCTAGGCTATTTATTTAATCTATAACACACTATTCATTGTTTTCATGGTTTTATAATTTCTAATTATTTTCTTGATTTTGTATTTTAACCCTAATTTATTTCATTATTTTTGGTCTTATTTATTATTTTAAATAAATTAAAAACCCTAATTTATAGGTAAATTTGAACTACATCACATATTTATTAATATACCTTAATTAATTCATTAAAATCCATAAAAATTAACATATATTTTATTTATTATCCTAATTATTAATAAAATATAAAAATAATCTACTATATATTAATTTATTAAATTAAAAATCTAAAACTTATTTATTAAGTATTATTTATACTTATTTATTAATACAATAGTTATATTTAGTGAAATATTTATTATTTATCAAAACTAATTATACCAAAATTTAGATAATTTTATTATATACATTTCTTATTTTTATACCTACTTAAAATTCCATTAGTTATTATTTATTCCCTATTTATTACTCTATTTATTGATTCTAGCCAACCAGGTGTTCGTACGTGTCAACACCTTGTTCATCTTCCTCAAGAAGGATGTCTGTTGTTATGTTCTAACAGCCAACTTTCAACTAATTTTACCCGCCACCTCATAACTTCTTCCTTCTATCTCCATCCTCCACCTTCTTCTCCCAACAACCATCACACACGCCCACCATTGATTCATACCTAACTCCATTCGATCTCTCTATAAAAGACCTCCAAACTTTCCATTTCCAACTAACTTCCTCCTAACTAACTATAGTTCCAGAACTACTAGCCAACCAACCATCTTCTCTGTCGTGCCCCGCCTCACTCCGGTTGTGACAGAGCCCAACGTCCGCCCCGCGTGGAAGAATGTTGATTGGAGGAGAGGTTCCAAGGTTGAAGCTCCGCCTTGCATCGCGCTCCGCCGCGTCCAGCTCCGAGAAGGTCGCCTCGTCGAGCAACCAATAAAGGGCCATACAACCTGCTACCCCCAGGTCATACATCCATCTTTCACACTTTTATTTTTCGATATTTGTGCCTCGATTAGCGCCATTAAGATCATAATTAGGTTCCTTAAGGATCATCTTAGACGTATACTACTTCCAACATTCAAAGTCGCTTCGAATTCTTCCCAAATCACCTTCCATATCTTATATTTTCACTGATACAAATTTTCTGGAAATAAATTATTTGATTTGCAAATCCTCATCTTCTTGGCTGATTCAATCACGAATCGAGCGTATAAATCATCATTTGCAGATCCACTACACATCTGGAGAAATACGTAATTATCTGGAGCCATAACTATCGTCAATCCACGACAAACACTCTTCCAGCAGACTGGCGAAGCTTAACCGCCAACTTCCTTGACGTCCAGCCACCGCTACCTTGTACCTTGGAGCCCGCTCAACCACAGACGAGCTCGTGGGGTGTAGGAGACACCCCTCTGGACCTATAAGAGGCCAAAGCTTCCAAACATTCGTCGAGGATAATTCTGAGAAGACGTCGCCGCCAACACCTGCGCAAGGAGAGTGAAGAACAACCAAGAATGCCCAGGTGCACAATTACGCAACACGCGGCAGATACAGATGACCTAGATCACGCGCCCGCTTCTAATCTCAGCCCTTGATTTTGAAACAGTGGGAAAATTGCATCTTAAACCCATACAACTTACAGGAATTGACTCCCACTCTAGCAAGTTTTTAGAATTTACATTTAGGTCCCCACGCTTATACCCTTGTACTATAGGGTTATTTGGAACCTTGATTTGATTATATTTATCATCGAATTTTTTATGGTAGTTACACAAGTACCCTAGCATCGATTCTTGTTATTTTTCATTAATTTTCATTGCATATTTTTCTCGCTTTTATTTTTGTAAAAATGTGCTAGTTTTGAATGTTTTGAGCGTTGTTGTATTTTTAAGTAGAAGAATAAATTCTTGAAATTGATTTATTCCTCAAAAACCACAGTACGGTTATTCTGCTTCCTCGAGTTCGTCCCAATGGAACTTACCTAGATAAAAATTAGTTTAAAGGATTAAAATAGGAGAGAATCTTACTTGTTCACCTTTTTTATCTCTCCTATTTTTCTCCGGATTTAGTTTTATCAACCCGACTTTTGTTTGGCGGTATTCTAAGTTCGACATCCCTTAACTGCTAGCAAAAGCTCGCATTATAAAAATGGCACCGTTGCTAGGGAGGCGTTAGCCTTACTTCGATTTTTGACCTCATTTCGAGATTTTTCGATTTTCTTGATTTTTATAGTTTTTTTTACTTCTTCTTGTTTTTTTGTTTTATGATTTTTTACGGCTTTTATGGTTTTATCAAGTTACTTTGATTTTTTTACGGATTTTGTTTGCTTTTATTTTTTACAAATTTTTGTGTATGTCTCTTTCTAACAAAAATTTACAGGGCCAGCATGATCAGCCGGCTTCGTCGGAAGATGAGTCAGTTGAAAGTGCAGAGACCAACCCCTTCTCTCACAGGTTGGTTGCATAGGAGCAAATTAGTCTTTTTACTTGTAATATTTTTGTTAAAAATGGGCACTTGCCCATTTTTCTGTTTTGTAGAAGGGGCCCCGTATGGGCATCCCGACTTGTACCTCCCTCCCTCTTTCTCAGGGTCTGTTTCACTGAGTGTCGTGCATTCGGGGGAGCATGGCACCTACCACAATTTTCTCGCATCGTTGGTTTTCCGTGACTTTTTACATTCGATTTTTTCTCTGCTTGCACCTTCGTAGTTAGTTCTAGGACTCGCAACCTAAAGTGCATGCTTATCTAGGATAAATAAAAAATGTTAGACGTGTTGTTTGAAAAAATAAAAAAAAAAGTAGCCGCTAAAATAAAATCAGGACTACTTAAATATTTGACCTAGAAATAAACGTAAAAGATCATTTGATTTGGTAGAGCAACCCCACACATGGATTGCAGGTACACTTTCCAGATATTGTTAGTGAGGGATGACATTTAAGGTTAAACCAGAGTCCTAGTCTTTCTCGGAATACTACTTAGTTCATACATCTAATCACTATTCTTCGATGGGTACTCTCAAGTAGCTGGCAACGGTCCGAGTTTACTTAGCAGAGTGGGAGATTTAGAGGACACCACGGTAGCATGGTCCTCAAGTAACATGGGTAGCCGTTCGTACTTACTCCCATACTGGCTGAGAATAAGTGGTTTCCTGTAAGGACTCGAGACAGTGTTTCGGGGAAATTCCGGGCACCTATCAACTCATGATAATCTTTGACAGGACCTGTCTGCCAAATAACCCTAAAATCGATAAGAGAAATGATAGAACTCTTACAATCATCACCGGGTTGTGTTGGTGAATTTGGGGTTGTTTTGTGTTTGCTTGTGAGGTGTACATTATCGCTCTTATACGCCTTCACCCTAGATCTCTTGATTTGATATCGTGCTCTCCTGATAACCGGTTGGCATCGAAGATGACGACTCGATGGCTTTTTCGCTCAGACTCCGTGAGCTCTCGATGATCCACCGTCCGTTGTACTTCTTCACAGACTCAAGATGACCCTCTTCCTTAGTCGATCCCATCTAATCTCGAGAAGAGTCAGACCCAGACTCCCTCGCTTCCCAGACCTTCTCTTGAGGCATACTCACGCCTCAAATTATCGTCTATTTCTTCTGTACAATTTTCACTGAGCTCTTATGGGACTTTTTCCTTCCCAGAAGATTCGAAGGATATGGCTCGTGGGAAGGGGCCAGTCAAGGATCGATCAGCGGAGGACCGACAGACTGGAGAGCAGAATACAGATGGAAGACCAGATCCAGTCGCAGACATTACCACAGGGATTCTAGAGACACTACAACAGAAGAATCTACAGTTCCGAGATCAGTTAAGAGTTCAGAATGAATTGCGAGCTGAGATCGTTGCGCTGAGAGCAGGAGCCGGGAAACCACGACCACCTGCCGTGGTTCCCACGGCACTCAGAGATGAGTATGACTCTGGAGACAAGACATTACATCATTGGATTCGGTTACCACCGAATCAAAGGCCATACGAGTTACGACCATCCTTCATATCGTTGCTTCCCAAGTTTTACGGGAATGCTACAGAGGAGTCGTTTACCTTTCTACAAAAGTTTGAGATGATTTGTTGTACGGCCAGCTATCCAGGTGTTATGTAGGAGGCCATTCGCCTCAAAGCCTTCCCCTTCGCCTTAGAAGATAAGGCGCTCTACTAGCTCAGTCATTTAGGGAGGGAAATATCAATGTGAGGCGACCTGAAGTCCACGTTCCTACATAAATATTTTCCTCTAGGATGGAAGAATATGATGAGGAGCCAGATCTCCAACTTCACGCAATTGGCGAATGAATCATTCCACAAGGTGTGGGATCGATTCAAAGACCTTACTGAGAGGTGCCCTCATCATGACATACCTTTAAAGGTGCTAGTTCAGAATTACTTCGGAGGACTCCAGCCGGATGTCCAGGGCCTTGTGAGTGCCACATGTGGCGGCAGTTATCTGAATCAGGATTCTGTCTAGTCCATCTTTGAGGGGATGGCAGAGAACTCGCGAGTCATTGACTCTACTCAGGCGTTCTAGAAGGCCCCGCAACCACCACACCACCGAGAGCATCAAAAGGTGGCAAATATTTTGGATTATGAATCAAATACCAACATGAGATACATTAGTGAAAAATTAACGTTGGTAGATGTGATTCAGAAGCAAGTTCAGGACTTGCAGCCGCTACGAGAGTTGGAGAAACTCTCATCACTTCCTCAGCAGCTAAGCGATCTGACGAAGAGAGTGACAGACATACAGCTTCAGTACCAACAGTCTCACTCTACTTCGACTTATCAACCTGTTCAGAGATCCTTACCCACTCCTCCCACCCATCAGATTCACTTTGTCCAAAGTGAGCAAGGTCAACCTACAGAGTTGATTGGCATGAGGACCAATCTTATGCCAACCCAAGCCAGATCACCAGCCTTGGAGACATTGATGTTGAGCCTCAAGCCACTGTTGAGATCAACGGGATATGGTATGCTCCAACTCATCCGTCATCACAGTTTTCCCCTCAGAGCATACACCATCAGCAGCAGCCGAAGCACTACAACCATCCACAGCATGGACGCCCGTAATTTCAGCACCGACAGAATTACACGTTGTAGCAGTCTCACCAGCAAGCCTATTAGAGACCACATTCTTTTCACCATCCTACTTCATATTCATAGCCACATCATTACCAGCAACGTCTTCATACAACCTCAGAGATCTCCTCAGCCGCACGCTCCACAACAACATACTCTGAGGTAGAAGAGAATAGAGAGCCAGGGTTATCGCAGTGAACCTGAGATATCTTCACAGGTCATGGCATTGAATCAGATCATGGACATGTTGAGTACGCTCCAAACTGCACACAAAACCGAGAAGGAGTGGTTTAACCATCGTCTGGATGAGTTAACCGCACCCAAGACCACTCTCCCGGCCTAGCCTCAGATGAACTCGAATAACAAGAGGAGGCATCCAGATTAGGTAGACAACATGACAAATACGATCACTTTTCATGAATTCTTATCTAACTTCATTCGTCTCATGAGCACTAGATTACCAAGAGCACCTCATCGGGAAGAGGAGAGGGAACAGGATGAGGAGCGAGAGTCGATCCATGACACTTATATTGATGCTAAGGAGGAGGACCACAAAGATAATGAGGATCAGCAGCTTGACAATCAGAGAGAAGGGAGTGATGTTGTGACAGTCGATATGGACTTAGGCGAATCAGACGATGATACCACGCTAGGCCATGCAGACACTCCGGAAGCTGATGTGTCTTTTCCTATTTTAGAGAGTTTTGTAGATATTTCTGAGACTCTCAATCTACAAGCTTATCCTGATATTAATAAAAAGTTTTGTTGTTCCTGAAATTATTCCTTTTCCTGATGCTCTTTATGGTTAAGGAAATAAAAAACACAAAATAATGATGTTACTCCAGAGACCGATCGTTTATTAAAATATCACATCTTTATGAAGATTCCACTTCACAATGCCTTGGATTATTTTCCTACGCTCAAGAATCAGTTGAGGAATAGATGCACAACACGTAGGAAAAAGGTTCACGAGTTGAGAAACATGTATTGACCAAGGCAACTTCATGTTCTATTCAGAATAAGGTACCAAAGAAGAAGAAACATTCTGGATCTCACTATGTCACATGTTAGATTGAAGATGTCGCATTCCATTGTACTCTCTTAGATAATGGTTCCTCGATTAATTTGATTCCATCTTCTTTACTTGATAATCTCAATCTAGATCCTCTTTACAAATCACGGGCGATACTTTTGTTTGCAGATCGATCTGTGAAGAGTCTTAGAGGCGTGTGATGAATCTCGGATTCATCACTCTAAATCTCATTAATTAAGCTCAGATCCCTCAAAATCATCAGCATTTCCTCATTTATTCTGTATAATTAGCATTCACGCATGTTTTAATAAGAATTGCATTTTAGCACTTATTTCTTCACAAAATAAGAAGCCAAAAATCCCAACCAAAATTGACCTGTAAATAGCCTAACTTTCCGAATTTTTAATTAATTCATGCAAACTCCAAATGACCCAAAACGACCTCCACTGTGTACATATCACTAACAAGAATAAATAAAAAAATATAAAAAATCACTAACCCAAATAAGTGGACCAAAAACCCAAACCCTAGATCTAGGATTTCCGGACTAAAACCCTTATATCTTTCTCATCCAGTATCTGTTTTGATCCTACTCACTTTTGAACTGTTGTACATTCAATTACCTTCAAAACAAGACCAAGTTCAAGTGAATCGGAGCTCATGTGTGAAAGTTGGGTTTTGGGCCTCTTTTGTACATTTTGTATTTTAGTTGATTTTGACTTATTATTTTATGTATATAATTAACCTATTTTAGTTTATTTCTTTTTCATTTGTCTTCTTTGATGAAAGTTTTATTAAAATACACAAAAATGCAAATCCCAATTGAGCTTGAAATCAAAGAAACAAATTGGGTCCGAGTCTTCACTGACCGATTGTAAAAATTGGTCTTTTCATATTTTATTTTATTCCTTCTGTTTCTTCATCAATAAAAATCCAAAAAATAGATTAATGTGTAATTATTTATCTTTGATTTTACCATATTTTTCGGATTTTTATCTGGTTTAAAAATGACAAAAAATTATAAAACCCAAAAATCAAGGTATTCTATGTACATGGGATACCCTAAAAATATCGCTTTTTGCAATTGATCGATTTTGGTTTTGATGTCTTCATGGAAGTTGTAGATCTCATCGAGACGAGCAATTTCGCGAAGAAGCTTTTTCGATCCAAGCCATTTGCTATTTATTTTTGATTTTATAAAGTATTTATTTTTCAGATTTTTGTGGTGCTGACATGTGGCAACTCCTGGAGCCACTACGTGTCACCCTTTTTGGGGTTATTTTAATTCGATTTTATAAAAAAATATTAAAAAAAATTAAATTAAATTAAACGCACGTGTGGGGCACGTGCCTCCCAAGCATGTGTCGCGCACGTGCAACCTCCTTCCCCCCTTTGTGCCACGCGTCACCCCCTCGGTCGCCCGATCACGGCCGAGGATCCTTTGTCATCGAGCCCTTCGTCAACCCGTGTATTGCTCCGCTGCCCTGATTTCTCCGTCGAAACCTCGCGTGCCCTCGCCGTGTATCTCGCCCATCTCCAATCCGCATCCAATCTCTTCAGATCGCCAAATCTGCTCCAATCAGATATTTGTCCTCGTCAAACCCCCAATCTCAATCAAACCCCCTATCTCATCAAACCTCCAGATATCCCAAATCACCTCGACGTCCCTATTTAAGAACCTCCGTCGCACAACGTTTCTTCATCCGTTGAGTTGTACCTTCACGGACACCGATGTGACAGCCCGGTCGATCCTCTTCGCGGTGAGATCTGCCCACTATCCTCGCGGTCTTCGCAGCTTGCAGCTTCGTGCTGCCCTGCTCCAGCTCCGCCTTAGCGTCGAGCCTCCAACGACCCCCTCCGACCTTCATCTCTGACTTTCAATGCAAGCAACTTCACCATCCACGCCGGTCATCTTCTCCACCTGGAGCTTCAACTACCAACGTAACCACTTCCCACCAACAACTCGGACACTTGCATCCAATGACGTCATCCTCTCAGTTCTTCGCGCACGTCGACGCCACTGTTTGCATCAGCCCCTCCGCCTTGGTCGGCCCTCCTCCGTTCATTCCATAAACCGTCGGCCGGGTCTGAGCCCCGCCAACAGCCAGAAGCCCCGGCCCCTTCCCCCATTCCACTCCACCGCACCTCCGAGCGGTGTGCCCGAGACCCTGTGCACGTGATCTGCACGTGCATGGGGGGACGATGTCAGCTGACGCCAGCCGACTCAGGGGTCACATGCAGCGCACGTGACCCGCTGGGTCATTTACGAAAGGGCCCCGAAGACTTCCTATTTGCTGCTTGATCCAGACAACCAGAGGGCACGTGTTGCGCCCGTGCCCCTCTGGCCATTTTGTAGAAGCCCCCCCCCCCCCCCCGATCCTTCTCCTTTTTGTGCGTAGGCCCCCACCGACCAGGTCACGTGCTTGGCACGTGACTTGGTGGTAATTTTGCAAGGCGCCCCCCAGGATATCGGTAATTATATAAAGGTCCCCTACTGCATTTTTATATATTTATTCTATTTATTGTAATTGCACTTTCACCCCTGTGTTCCCTTATTATTCTTAAATGTCAATATTACCCTGAAAATGCGCATGCAAATGCAAGAAAATATGTACAATGCAAAGAAAGCATTTTTTTGAAAAACAAATGATGCACATGTGAAAAGAACTTTTTTAAAAATAATTTTCTAATTTTGAACTTTTTATGGATTTTTTTGAAGAAAAATGCAGATGTAAAAGAAAGCTTTTTTTTTTAATTATGCAAGTTTTTATAGATTTTCGGTTTTGTAGTTTTTTTTTTCAAAAAGGAAAAAGGGTTAGTAATATATATATATATATATATACAAGTATATACAAGAAATTTTTTTCCTTTTTTTGTGCGTTTTTGTTTTTTTTTTTGTTTTTTATTTGTTTTTTGTTTTTTTATACATGTGGATTTTACTAAATTTATAAATATATACTCCCCCAAAAAATAATCATCAAAAGTACGAGTTATGTCTAAAGCATATATACAATATATACGACACCCCCTATACTTAGCTCGAGCTATGTCCTTATAGTGATCAGAGAGTGAAAAAAGAAGACATAACTCGTGCTAAGTATAGAAAAGTGAAAAGACTCCTATGCTATAACGACTCAAAGAAAAGATAAAAAGAAGAGAAGTTGGTGATCCCTCCCTATACTTAGGATCAAGTAATCCTAAGTATAGTAAAGTGTACAAAAGGGGAAGACCGATGAAGAGAATGTATAGACTCAAAAATAAAAAGACGATATGAACAACATCACCCCCCCATACTTAGGGTAGAGTATCCCTAAGTATAAGCAACAACAAGAGTGATGACCAGGATGAATATGAACAACACAAATCATTCAAACCCCCCCATACTTAGGATAAAGCACATCCTAAGTATAGCATATATACACGCACGGAAAATGGGTGAATGATAAAATGGGAGAAGAAAGAGTGAAACGAAAGGATATACAAGAGAAGTGGATGTACAAAGGTCAAGAAGGTCGAAAGCGAACCTTCTTGCGGGACCGTTGAGGTATGGATTTGATAAGGTGTAGCTCGATATTGGGATCATCATTAGTCATAAACTGAGTAGGATCGACCAAGAATGTATCCTCAGCGATTTCAGATTGTGCAGGCCTAAACCGATTATTGGAAGTAGTGTGGTCATGTCCTGCCTGGGAAGTCTCGCAAACATCAAAGTAAAATGGCTCGAAATCATTATCAGAAAAAGTAGGATCAATTTCAGCCTGGCGAGCCTCTAACAAATCATCATCATTATCAAAAGATCCAAATTCATTTATAAAAGCAATCAAATCAAATTTGGTCCGGTCGGTTTCGTCTGAATCAGGGTGAATAGGAACGAACTCATCGGTGAAAGTAGTCAAATCATGTTCGTCATGTCTAGTCTAAGAGTTTGCCTTCTTCTCTAGGGTGTCTATCACGTAAATTCTGCGGATGTCATCAATGCATCACCACATACCAGAAGGGGGAACTCCAAGGTCTATGCTTTCCGAGTCTTCCTCCTTCAAGAGGAATTCTTGGGTTTCATTATCATCCAACCTATAACAAGAATCTCTGATATTATCATCAAGGTCAAGGTTCTTGGGGTTGGCTAACACGGACGGGCTTCTCATGGGATGCAGGTCTCTAGTAAGTAGTGGGTGTAGTGATCAACACATCGCTCCCTACATCAGAATGGAAGTGAATCTCTCCCGAACCATAATCAACAACGGCTCCCGCAAAGGCGAGGAAAGGTCGTCCCAGGATGATTGGACAGTGTTCCACGGGGGTGGAGGTCTCCATGGGAAATACGACAAAATCCGAAGTGAAATTCATGCCCTGAATAAGAATTAAAGCGTTTTCTAGAATACCATTCGGCCTCTTGATAGATCCATCAGCAAATTAAACTATCATCCTCGTTTTCTTGAGAGGCCCAAGATGAAGAGACTGTACCATAGAGAAGGGTATTATTTTGATTGAAGAACTGCCGTCAAGGAGAGTGTTATCACAAGAATGGTTAGAGATGAAGCAACTCACAAGAGGTATGGTAGTGTTCTCTTTCTTAAAATGTGGACGGTGAGAGATGGCATAGGTAGTGGCCATAGTCAAGATGTGATGCTCAGATCTTATCCTTTGCTTTCTCTTCTTGTGTTGAGGAGTAGATAAATATGACATGGCATGTTGAAGTGGGGCTTTAATGATCCCATGAAGGGTGGCCAACACTTCAGGTTCAATCAACATTTTTTCAATTTTTAGACCTCCTCCATACAAGGGAGGAGATCGGGATCAGCATTTACACGAGGATTGCCAAGAGTAGTCTGTATAATGGAATCCTTGAGGTCATGGTCGGGACATGTGGTGGATTATTGTGTGGGTAAATGATCGGGCATTTGGGTCCTCTCCTCACTAAATGAATCAATAATGTGTCTCTCAGAATCTTTTTGGATTTTCAAAATTTTCTCATTTTTTGTATTTTGGGCGATTGTAAGCTCTCATGATTATCCTCAAGTGAATCCATACCCTCAAATAGTGGAGCAGCGTTCTGGCTCGTATTTATGTTAAATAGATTGCTAATCCTTGAATTCATATGCTCCATCATCTGATTCAGTGTCTCAAGTGTGGAAATCATGAAAGGTGACTTCATAATCCCAGGATCGGGTGGGTTGAATGAGGGTGGGTAAAGTCATCGTCTGATTCCTGAAATAATGGGTTAGGCAGATATGCACAAAAATCAGGAGGAAAGTCTTCCTGGAAAGGGGAAGGTGGATCGTCTAGAGAGTGTGAGAAGTCCGCGAAGATCGGATTAAAATAACTCCAGTCGGCCATCTCCGAAACAAAAGATGAGATCGAGAGAGCATGAGGGTCAAGTCAAAAGATATGGAGAAAAAGTCGCAAATGCACAAAAGGATCGAGTATGCACACAAGCAATCAAACACAATACAAACCCCTAGTTTACCAACTCAATTCAAGGTGAAGACCGTGAAGGTTCGGTCAATTATCTTCTCACTTTTAGAGTTTGGTGAGAATACAATCTATTAGAGTGGTTAAATAGAGTTGTTAGGAACCTAATGCTCTCAAGAGACTGGCCCAATCCTAAAGATAGATCTTTCCTAGCTGAAAAATGAAAATGCGAGAGCCGCTAAATAATGGTCTGATAAATCAGACTCACTATCGCTGAGGCGACTACTCAAGCCTTCCTGTTTGTCAACAATTAACCCACACAATTAATCAAGCAATCAACAGCAAGGATTAAAATTTATTATACCCTACTAAAAATGTACAATGGCAAGCAAGTAGGGGTCGAACATAGGAAACAAAGGTGTAGAGTAAAGACAAAAAGTCAAATCCTAGGTCTAATGGACTACTTAACCAATCTGGAACCTTTTTGTGGGTTTTTAATTTTATATTTTTTTATTTTTTTTTATTTAATTTTTAATTTTGTATTTTGATTTTTAATTTTCTGATTTTTTTATTTTCTTTTTATGTTTTATATTTTTTATTTTCTTTTTCAATATTGGAATATATAAACTATATAATAAAAGAGGTGCTAGAATATTTATAAAAATATGTAAAAATGCTCAAAAATTCAGAAATAAGATATTTTTGGCCTTTTTATAATTTTTTACTATTTTTGTGATTTTTGGGGATTTTTCTAAATATTTTTGGTATTTTTAAAAGTCAAAATAAAGAAAACAGTGAATTAATGTTCTGGCTGAAGGTAAAATAGGAATGAAAAATATCAAACAGCCACAAAATTCTTCAAAACTAATTTTGAAATAAAAGGAATAAAAAGGGGAACCTACAGGAACTTGAGATTCTATTTTTTGGATTTTTCTTTGATTTTTTAGATTTTTTGGGAGTTTTTGGATATTTTCTATTTTTTAAGGTTTTGGTTTTGAATTTTTTAGTGGTTTTTGGACTGACACTAAAATAGGCTAAAATAGACAGTAGGTATTTTTTTGGAATTTTTTCAGGTATTTAATATTTTTTTGGTATTTTCTAAGATAGACAATAGTTAAAATGCATATTTTTTATTTTTAATAAATAATAAAATGCAATAGAAATGCAATGCAAAAATATGGCGTTAAACTACTATGCAATAGGGACCTAAGTTGATTTTTGTGGAATTTTTGGAGTTTTAATGATGCAAGAAATAAATAGAACAATCAAGCAAAAATACTAAGCCTAGTAGGGGTATAAGTGTAATTATATAAACATCTAGGGGTTTGGATGCAAATTTCACCAAAAATACACGTGTGATGCACGTGATCTGCTGTTCACAGGGGTATATTTGCAATTAATAAAAATCGACAGGACAAGAGTGCAATTATCCCAGAAATATATTTAAATCATGACGCACAGGGGTATAACTACAAATACAGGAAAGTTCAGGACCAAAAATGCAAAATACCCAAAAAAACGTGGCCCAGTCACGTGAGGTGACGTGGCCGAGGACTGAAGTGCAAATCTAGAAAGTTAAGGGGTCTACTTGCAATTATTACAAAACTTTTTGAACTGAAAATTAAAGTTTTAGGACTATAAACTAAATACAAAAAGGGCCACGGTTAATAGTGCAAAAAGGGCCCAGTCACGTGAGCGGACGGTGGAGATGACTTCACTTAACGCGTGGCGCTCCCTGGTGGCTCAGTGACGGTTCGCCTTCAACGGTCGTGATTAGATCGTCAATGAAGATCCAACGGCTGCTGCTCACGATCATCCAACGGCTGAGGGTGAATCTGGTGCGTGCTTGTGATCGGACGGCCTTCGAGGATAGTGGAAGAACTCGGCCTTGGGGTTGCTTCGAGCGATGATCGTGGCCGATTTTGGCATCCTCCGGCCCTAGGATCAAGGGCAAAATGATCCTAGGGCCCTTCCGCGTCGAATGGGGGTCTCAGGCGGGCCTGAGATGGCGTGGAGCGTAGGGACGGTGGAGATGACCTGGGCGACTGCTCCCTGGAACATCGAGGCTCGATAGAGCCTTCTCCTTGGCTCTGACCTGTAGAGTTAGTCGCGCAAAAACCAGGCGAAGCTACGGGTATCTTCAGATGGTGCAATGGAGGCGAGTGTTGGCTCGGACGTGGAGCTCCGGCGAGCGGTGGAGAAGAGAGCTCGGTCGCTCGATGTGGGAGAGATCGAGGGTGATGGAGGGATGGAGCGGAGCGACGGAGTGAAGGGAAAGAGGATGGAGGCGGCAGGTGGTCGGGTTGATGCTTGGAACGATCAGAAACGATGGGCGGAGCTCAGCTCCGCCGTTGGCTCGATTGATGAAATCACGGCGATGGACTTAATCGAATACGAAACTACTACTAACCTAACCTAAACTAGACCTAAACTATCAAATGAAACAAAAAGAAAAGGGAGAGACTCACCGGAGTCGGAAGTGGATGAGCTTTAGGCGAAGCTCCGGCGAGGGCTGGATACGCCTCGATTCAACTCCAAACTCCACGTGAATGGGGTCCTTGAGTCGTTGCTGTCACCAGGAACCTCGAAGGATGTCCTAAGGTCGGTGAATGATGGAGGAAGAGGGATCAAAAGAGAGAGGAAAGTCGGGGGTGCATTTTTGAAGGGTTGACGGTCGTGGTGCAGGTGCTCCAAAGAATGAGGTGGACCGAGCAAATCGTTGGTCCAATCCTCGAAAAAACGAAGAGGCGTGTAAGCCTGATCACAGGGCTACAAAAGTCCTTAAGTTGAATCATGAAAATGTGCATGGAATCGCCTCGAAAAAAGGGAGAAAGATGGTCAAAATCTCGGTCTGACATGAACAAGAGCTGGCTCAGACAGTTGACCTGAGGTCAACTGTCAGAGCCTCCTGGTTGGTCCACGTGGACCAACCAGGAAAATCATGCAAAAAGAATTTTATTAATTCAATTAGAAATAGAAAAAGGTTGAATTAAATTTAGGTTATTAAATAAAAAATATTTATTATTTTATGTAGTATTTTATTCTGATTTTTAATCATTTTTATAGGATATGTTTTTACAAGTTGCTTTTTAAAGCTTATATAGGTATAATATCGATATATTTTATTAATTTATTTTTATTTTGGTATTTTTAATTTCTTTAATTCTGTTTATTATTTTATAAAATTATAAAATACTTTTATACATGTAATTATATTTTTATTTTATTTTTCTGAATTGTTTTGTGTACTTACTAAAATAAAAGTATGTATTGCATAGGTATAAATATAGGTCTTATACCTTTGCATTGTATTTATAAGTATTTTTATTTTATGTTTTATTTAAGTTTTTATTCTGATTTTAATGTACAAATGTATTATAAGTAATCTTTACAAAATTATAAAAATATAAAAATATAAAAATAATGAATAAATAATAAAATGAATATTTTAATCTATACAAGTATACAATAGGGGTCCAAAACTCAACTTTCAAACCGTAGCTCCGCCAAATGCGAAACCACCGCCATTAAATAGCTTATTTTATTCTATATACAATTAAAGTGAGTTTGATGCATTTGGAGTTTTCATTTGTGAGATATGATCCTGGGAAGTTGGGATTCTGGATTTTTATTCAGACCATAACTTTTTATCTGTACATTATTTTTGAGTGAAATCAATTTTGTATTTTTCTATATATAATTATCTACAACTTTCATGTACATAGTTTCTTTATTTGAGGTATGAAAAGTGGAACCAAAAATAGGTCCCAAAATGAATAAAGAATGGGTAAAACAAAAGGTATTTTTGTTGTATTTTGGCCCTTATCTCCCCCTACTTTATTCCTTGTCGACCTATTCATCGAGATGCCTAGGTCTCGGGGTTTTCGGGTCATAAAATATTTACAATATTTTATTCTTTTTCTTTTCTTTTCTTTATTCTATAATTTTGGCTTTAAAAACCGCATTTTATACACTATTTACATGTACATGCATGAATGCTAAATTGCTCTATTTAATGCTATTTACAGGCATTTGCTAGGGTTTTTGAGGCCAAAATGATAGAATAAAGATGATGAAATGTGGATTCATCATCCCCCTATACTTTACCTTTGCTAGTCTCTAGCAAACACTTATGCAATAAGTGCAGAAAGAAAGAAAGAAAAGAAAAAGAAGAAGGTGGATTAATTTAGGTTATCAAACTTATCTTCACAAAATCAAAGTTTGGAGCTTAAGTCAGACCTTTGGAATTTTAGTGCGGGCGGAACCTTAATGAGAACCGGATTCAAAATCCAACAGTCCTTGAAAATCCCAAAACTCTGCCCAAGTCTCCTCAATAGCCAGGTCAGAAGTACTATAACTCATACGCAAACTCTTACGACTATGAATCTGACTCGTACAGTGTAAGTGATGGTGGCTCTCCCCAACTAGAATGACAAGGAAACTGACTTCTCCAGTAGGACAACCCAATGATTCCCCAATCCAATAACTCCATCCTCGAGAAGCAGGGTATTCCCTTCTAAGTTCAAGTGGCAACCAGCTCAAGAGGAGGGGATGAAGAGAAGAATGGACGGTAGCCAGTGTAGCTACCTATCCTGGGATGCAAGACCAGTGTAGTCAAGTCATCCTGCTGCAAACTCACATATTTGACTTTGGAACTCAAGCTTGCTTATTGGCTTTACAACATTTGTACATACTTTGCAGGCTTTTTATTTTTGTACATGCCTGAACACTTTTTTTTAATACTATTCACAACAACATTTATATAAGGAGTTTTTCCTCTTGAGCCAGTAGACTATCCCTCTTTTGAAGCTTTATCGCAACCCACAGCCTCCTGTCTTTATACTTCCTTATCACTGGACGGGTTGGGGTGCACTTCCCTCCCTAGAGGAGGACAAATGTTTCCACTTGTGTGCGTCTCATACTGACAAATCCAATCCCCTCACCATTCCAACTGAGTTGAGCCATGTGAAAGGTGCAGGTGTCCAAGTTAGGTCATTATCAACAAGAGTCGTGTGTGTGCTCTGAAATACTCTACTTAGGCAATCAAGAATCCATTGAACCAAGTCCCGTGATCCTCAAAGAATTAAGTCAACTAGACCTGAAGTACCTCAAACGCAGTTCCTATAAGGTTCCTGTTATTGGGTAGATTTTAAGGTCCAGTCAAGCTCCAATCTCCGGATTTTACTTAGACTTGTTCAACTATCAAACTCAATCCGAAAAATGCTCATGCTATGCAATGCAATGCAGAAAATATTTTTGTGATGCAATTTTCAAAGATTTTGAACTTTTTATGGATTTTTGAAAAGATGATGATGATGCATATGCATTTTTTGTATTTTTCAAAAAGATTTTTCACATGTTTTTGGATTTTCATTTTGCAAATGTTTTTGTGATTTTTGAAAACAAAAAGTTTTGGCTAAAAACTAGGTGAAAAATCTGTACACGGGAGTTCTTCTTATATCTATAATAAGTCGATTTTAAGAATTTACAGGGTAAGTGCTCAATTTTATACATATATACAAATAATGGATTTTAGGTGTGATGTATATATTCCTCAAACTTATTTGACACAAGCTTTTCACACAATTGTTTTGAAAACTAAAGTTCAAAATAGTTTTTACAAACATTTTTGCAAACATGTACACACATTTGAAAATCATTTTGCAAAGGTTTTCAAAACATTATATATAGATTTTTCAAAACATTTTTGCAACCATTTTTCAAACCATTTGCAAATCATTTTTTAAACATTTTATTTCACACAAAGAAAATAAATTTTACAAACCACACATTTTTACAAAGGTTGAAAACATGTAACAAAATATTTTCAAAATAGTTTTCAATAAATGTTCACAAAAATTTTCAAACTATTTTTCAAACATTTTGCAAAAAACATTTTCACCTGATTTATTAATCAGTAAATACAAAAAGAATTTTGAGGAATGGTAACATCTTTTTATTAAGGTTTTTAATGAATTTTAAAGAATTTTTAGCCAAATTATTAGGAAAATACGAAAGTACGAGTTATGGCTAAAGTATATACGTAGTATATACGACCCCCCTATACTTAGCTTGAGCTATGTCCTCATAGATCGGAGAGAAAAGAGAAGACATAACTCGTACTAAGTATAGGCAAGTCTAAAGAATAAATAAATGAATGAATCAATGGGAAGTTGATCGTCCCCCCTATACTTAGGATCAAATAATCCTAAGTATAGCGGACTGTACACAATGCAGGGAGGATCAAGGGTGGGAATGAACAGTCGTACTCAGATTGTCTCCCCCTATACTTAGGGTAAGATATCCCTAAGTATAGACAAGAAGAGGAGGCAATGGAGAGGATCGAAAAGAATAGAAGAAACTCGGGGTGCACACCCCCCTATACTTAGGACAAAGTACATCCTAAGTATAAAAGACTGTCTACAAGGGGGTGACACTTTTTGGATAGATACAGAAGATAGAAAAGGAAAAGAAGAAAAGAAGAAAAGAAGAAAAGAGATGAAAGTGGATATGAACAACTCGGGATGCGCATCCCCCCTATACTTAGGATAAAGTACATACTAAGTGTAGCAATGATGAAAGGGATGGCATCAAGTAGGTAGAAGAGGATAAAAGAAATTGAAAAGAAGAAAAGAAGAAAAGTCATTCAAAAATGTTTTGTTGTGCTTGGCCTTCCTCTGCCTCTTTGGAGATATCTAGCTCATCCTTATAGATTACTTGAATCGAGTCAATGACAGCCATGAATGTATCATGTTCAAGGTATGGCTTCAGAAGCTGTCCATTGACCACAAATGGATGTGCGTCAGCTGACAGATTGGATATCAATACACTTCCGTTGTCACGCACCTGCCTAACCATAAATGGCCCAGTCCATTTACTCTTCAATTTGCCTGGAAAGATCTTTAATTTTGCATCAAACAACCACACCTTCTGACCTGGATCGAAGGACTTGCGGCGGATATGCTTGTCATGCCATGTTTTGACCTTCTCCTTGTACATCAGGCTGTTGTCATATGCATAATCTCTGAATTCCAATAATCTGTTCAGATCCAGTTTTCTGTTCTTTCCTGCTTGCTTGGAGTCCAAATTACAGATGTTAATGGCCCATAAGGATTTGTGAATTAGTTCGGCGGGTAGATGACATGGCTTGCCATACACAAGGCGGTAGGGAGACAATCCCAAGGGTGACTTGTACGTTGTCCTATAAGTCCAAAGAACGGAATCAAGCAGCTGAGACCAATTCTTGCGATCCGGACGCGCAAGCTTCTGTAAAATGGTCTTGATCTCCCTATTTGAACATTCAGCTAAGCCATTGGATTGCGGGTGGTAAGGTGAAGCAACACGATGTTCAATGTAGAATTCATGAGTCAACTTCTTCACCTCTCTGTTTATGAAATGACTACCCCCGTCAGATATGAGAATCTTAGGAATCCCGAACCGTCCTATGATGTGATCTCTCAAGAATCGACAGACAGTCCTACTGTCGGCGGTTCGGGCGGGAATAGCCTCCACCCATCGACTTACATAATCGACAGCAAGCATAATATATTCATAGCCCTGACTGTTGGGAAACAGGCCCATAAAGTTGATGCCCCATGCGTCGAAGACGTCTGAGATCTAAATGTATTTCAGAGGCATCGTGTCTCTCTTTCCTATGGTTCCGCCCATCTTCTGACAGTCAGTGCAGCCTTTGACATAATCATTTGCATCTTTGAATAATGAAGGCCACCATAGGCCACTTTGAAGAACTTTTGCTGCCGTACGTTTGCCTGAATGATGTCCTCCAGAATCTTGGTCATGACATAAAGCGAGGACACTTGGAACTTCCTCCTGAGGAATGCACCTTCTCCAGATACAATCTGCTCCCTCACGAAACAAATACGGATCCTCCCACTGGTAGAAATGGATTTTAGACAAGAATCTGTCTATTTTCAACTTAGGCCAGTCCTGTAGGATTTTCTTGGTCACCAGATAATTCACAATGTCTGCATACCAAGGAAGCGAGGTGACAGACAGAATTGCCTTATCTGGAAAGGTCTTTGTAATCGGCTGCAGGTTTAGCTTAGGAGATTTCGGCTTAGGAAGCCTTGACAGATGATCGGCCACCACATTCTTTACCCCAGGTTTATCTTTGATTTCCAAGTCAAATTCCTGGAGGAGAAGGATCCACCGAATGAGACGTGGTTTGGCGTCCTTCTTCTGTTGTAATTACCGAATGGTCGAATGATCAGTGTAAATGATTACTTTGGATCCAAGGAGGTAGGATCTGAACTTTTCCAAGGCCAAGACTACTGCTAGCAGCTCCTTTTCAGTGACAGTGTAGTTTCTCTAGGCTTCGTCGAGCGTTCGACTAGCATAGTGAATCGCAAATGGTACATTATCTTTTCTCTGTCCAAGTACAGCTCTGATGGCATAATCTGACGCGTTGGTCATTATCTCGAAAGGCTGAGTCCAAATCGGTGGCTATAAGACAGGGGCCTGTGTGATGAGTTCTTTCAACTGATTAAAGGCAAGGAGCACTAGGTCATCTACAATAAATTCATTCCCCTTGCCGAGCAACTCAGTCAACGGTCTGGCCAGTTTGCTAAAGTCTTTTATGAATCGTCGATAAGAACCGACATGGCCCAAGAATGACCTGATTTTCTTGATAGTTGTAGGTGGCTCAAGTTTGGAAATCACATCCAGCTTGGTTTGGTCAACCTCCATACCACGTTTAGAAACAACGTGACCTAGCACGATTCCTTTGGTCACCATGAAGTTGCTCTTCTCCCACGAGAGTACAAGATTGACTTCACAGCACCTCCGTAAGACTCGGTCTAAATAATCCAGACATTGGTCAAATGAATCCCTGTAGACCGAAAAATCATCCATAAAGACCTCGAGAAAGTTGCCCACCATATCGGCAAAAACTGCAAGCATACACCTTTAAAATGTGGCTGGGGCATTGCAAAGCCCGAACGGCATCCGTCTGAAGGCATATGTACCAAAAGGACCGGTGAACATGGTCTTCTCTTGATCTTCGGGAGCAATAGCAACTTGATTATACCCAGAGTAGCCATCCAAGAAGCAGAAATATTCCTTTGCGGCCAATCTCTCCAAGATCTGGTCGATGAAGGGTAAAGGAAAGTGGTCCTTCTTGGTAGCGAGATTAAGTCTTCTGTAGTCCACGCACACTCGCCAAGAAGTGGGTACTCTAGTTGCGATCTCCTCTCCTTTGTCATTCTTCACAATGGTGATCCCAGATTTCTTTGGCACAACATGCAGAGGGCTCACCCATTTGCTGTCGAAGATGGGGTAAATAAATCCCGCATCACACCACTTCTGGATCTCTTTCATAACAACCTCACGCAGATTAGGATTTAGTCTTCTCTGAAGTTCTCGAGAGGGTCTGCAATCTTCTTCCAAAAAAATGCGATGCGAGCACAGTGATGGGTTGATCCCATGGAGATCTGAAGTTCGCCAGCCTATCGCCTTGCGGTTGCGTTCAAGAACCTTCATCAGACGAGATTCTTGGTCTTCGGTCAGATATGCATTGATAATGACTGGGTACATATTCGGTTCTCCCGCAAGGAAGGCATATTTCATGTTGGAGGGCAAGGGTTTCAGCTCTGGCGGGGTCTGAGCTGCTTCAGAAGTGACCTCATCTATTAATGCAGGTGATGATTCTTTCATCTGTTCTGCGTCCACCATAATCTGTTCTGCTTCTTCTCTCAAATCTTGACAGAATGTCTAGATGATTTCCTCCTCATCAAAAGATTCTTCAAAAACTTGCTCTTGGTTTTGAAGGCATATCACCCCCACGGTAGTCTCTTGCAGCACATCAGCGAGTTCCTCATCCTGATCGATAAGGGGAAATTCAACTGCGGTCTCCACTTCCTCCTCAGGGCAGAGGAGTTCATGGATCTCATCATCATCCAAAAATAAGTTGGTGTCTTGAATTTCTGCTAGAAAGTCGCAGTCGTCAGAATACTCAATCGCTCTTGCACATGCCGCAGATGTTCGTTCGGTTGATGTTCTGTCAGGCAGGGTCTCTACTCCGATTGTTTCATTGCCAGAACCAAAAGTGATTTCTCCCGTCTCATAGTTCACTTCTGCGTTAGAGGTCTGCAGAAATGGCCTTCCAAGTATGATTGGGGTAAGGAGCAATGGAGCAGGGACGTTAATATCTAGTACCACAAAATCGGCCGGGAACGGCTTTCCCTGAACTGTGACTATCACGTCCTCCAACAGGCCCCTAGGCCGCTTAACGGACTTGTCTGCAAACTGCAGAATCATCTTTGTAGGCTTGAGCGGTCCCAGCCTGAACTCCGTAAGTAGCGAAGCTGGCATCAAGTTGACAGAAGACCCGCTGTCGAGAAGTGTTCGTTCAAACTCCTGATTGAACATCTGGCAATGTACAAGAGGTGCTCCCATATATGGCTTTTTATCCGGGAGGTTGCTGATGGCATTGACGGTGGCCATTGTGAGGATATGCTTTTCGGACTTGCCACCCTTGCTTCTAGAGTTGTGAGGATGAGGTCGGCGCTTGGTTGTACATGCCTCTTTCAATCCTTTCTTCACGGCTGGCATGTACTCTAGAGCTTTCATTAATGGCATATTCAGC
The DNA here is from genome assembly GCA_037367405.1 of Ottelia alismoides. Taxonomy (NCBI): domain Eukaryota; kingdom Viridiplantae; phylum Streptophyta; class Magnoliopsida; order Alismatales; family Hydrocharitaceae; genus Ottelia; species Ottelia alismoides. Next base: position 221,619 of record JAZKJV010001146.1, read on the forward strand.
ACCAAATTCTTGATGATTTCTATAATGGCCGGATCAGACAAAGCATTTTTCAAATTTTTCATTTTTTGTGTTTTTTCATTGCTTCAGGAAAAGGAATATTTACAATATCTTCATCAATTTCATTCAAAAGAGTGTCCATACTGTTGTGTACAGGTAGATGGCAAAAAGGAATGGATTCATCTACAATTTGTGGACCAAAAATGACAGGCTCGGCTTCTGGTGCTGGCGTTGGACTCGCTGCAGGTGCAATGCTCCTCCTGTCAGGAACTGGCTGTGAGGCAGGTGCAAACGTCTCCAATGCTGGCCGATCTCCATCGAGGTTGCTGCTATTTTTTTGTGTTTTGCTATTTTCTTCATTTTTTATGATTTTTTGAATGATGGTGCTGCTCCCAAAATGCTGCTCGTCCCTCGTGTTGGTTGGACTGACGATTCCCCGTCAGAAGCAAGATGCTTTCCCTTCATCGTCGCTGATGGCTGGAGTGTCCTACCACTCCTGAGAGTAACGGCATTAGATAAAAAAACAATTTAATTCACCTGATTCGGGTTGGACACTGCCGGCTACCTGCTCCTTGCGTTGGAAGTTGTTCGGATTGGCTTCGACCTGAGCTGGTATGACGGTCTTGGCTATCATCAGGTCATCGATCTTCTGGGTCATCTCAGCCATGTTCTTCATTAATTATTCTAAACAGGCCAGGGCCGGATTAACCGGCACAATCTCAGAAGAATCCCCCTGCTGGGGTCTAGAATGCTGGTATGGCGGCTGAGATTGCGACGAGTAACCCTGAGAAAATTGGTGAGGAGGATGGTTGGAGGAGTACTGTGAATTCTGTTGGTTGTATTGAGTAGCCGGTTGCTGATTGTATCCTTATCCGCGATATCCGGACTGCTGAGGACCGTGCTGGTAATTCTGCCTCCAGGTGTTACCGTGAGATGGAGGCTGGTATTGGTAGGAGGGTTGGAAGGGTCTCCCACCCTGCTGCTGCTGGTGATAGGGCATGTTGCCCATGTTCTGACCCTGAGAGTGTCCCTGAGGACGGGTCAGTTGCGCTTCATTGTTCCATACGGCATTGAGCTCCTGAATCAGTGGCGGGGGGAGAGAGAACTGCTCGGAGTAAGCTGGCTGAGACTCAGGTTGATATACAACCATCTGTGTCTGGGGCTGCGGGGGCTGCTCCGGAACCTGCACGTAATACACATGCTGAACAGGTTGGGGCTGCAGTGGAGTCAGCTAAGGGTTCTGCTGCATTGTGGGATCCTTCTTCTCAGCATGAGGCTCTGCAGAAGTAGACACAGCGTTGCACATGTTGGCATTCAACGCACGAACGAGCTGCTCCAGCTGTTGGGAAATCTGGTCGATCTTTTCCAGAACCTGGGTCCTCTTCTCAATGATAGATAGTTTTTCGAGATCCTGCGACCTCTTCTCAATGATGTCCACCTTAGACAGATGGCTCCCATTGATGCTCAGGTTGGAGCTCTCATCCTTGTCCTCTGTGTGAGAAGCCATGTTTATTGGCTTGTTGATGGCGGTTGGTATCTTCAGGTATGCTCTATATGAGGATTGAGCGGCTTCTCCTTCAGCCATTTCCTCGAAGACGTTCCATACCACGTCCTCGTCCTTGTTGAAATGCGAACCGTCGCAAGTGGCATCTACAAGCTTTTGGCTCTCAAGAGATAGCCCACCAAAGAAGTGCTGCACGAGACTAGTCTTCGGAATTTCATAGTGGGGGCACTTTTCCTGGAGATCCTTGAATCTCTCCCACGCTTCATGGATGGTCTCGTGGGGCTGCTGGCAGAAACTAGAGATACGAGCACGCATCTGATTCAATCGCCCAAGAGGATAGAATTTATGGAGAAATGCAGACTTCAGCTCCTCCCAAGTCGTGACGACCTTCCAAGATGGTCGACCCAATATAGGGCCTTGTCTTTAAGGCTGAAGGGAAAGGCGGTCATCTTGACTACCCCCAGAGGAATACCCGAGTAGTGAGCAGTGGCACAGATGTGGCCAAACTTCTTGAGAAAGATATAAGGTTCCTCAATGGTATTCCCGTAGAATGTGGGAAGCAGGGACAAAAATTGCGGCTTTAGCTCGAAGTGGGCATGCATATGTGGAACCTGAATCCATTCTGTGATGCGGCCCGCTCATGGGTTGTATGTTTCCTTTAGTGTAGGATTCGGCTGCGGTGGATCCGCTTCCACTGCATCAAATTCTGGTCCTCCCACTGAGAACTCATCTCTGACTTCTTGAAAATTAGGATCCTGGTTTGGATCATCCTCCCTGCGGTCATCTCTTGCATCGGCCCCCCTCCTCAGATTGTTCAGCATATCTTGGAAGGCGGTATGGGCCAGGGCTTGATTAGTCAACTGGTGTTGGATGGCTTGAATGGAAGCCAGCAGCTGACTGTTAACCTCGTTCTGCGTGATGTACTGCCCTTCCCTCGGATTGACTTCAGGTTCAGGTAGGGGATGTGGTCCCTTTCCTCTTCCACCTACCATCTCAGATTCTGCTTGGTATGCTGGCTCATGATCGGGCTCTAAGTCTGCACATGGAAGAATGCCCCGATCAGTCTGAATTGCAGCATCAGATAAAGAGAAACGGTCTGTGTCAAGGTCAACACAGAATTTTGTTAAGGATGGCGATGTGTAAGGAGTGAAATCAATTGCCATCCAGAACGGACAGAGTTCGGGACGAGAGTGGTCCTGGTTTATTGAAGAAGATAGGGAGTCTGGAGATCGGTCCACGGAGTCTGAACCGGGTTCTCGGGAATCGCCCTGAATTATTGGAGAGGGAAAGCAAATGGAACTGATGTGGGTGTTGATGGAGTCTCGACTAAACTACCCATTCGTCGCCATCTCGGAGATCAAGTGGAAGATCGATGTGGATGAAAGATACGGGGGTCAACAATAAATAAATGGAGTGTAGAACAGTAGAATGCTCACAATGAGCAAGGGTCAACTGGAGGGAGAACAAAATTTGCGCAAAGGCACGATGTTTTTGATCTTGACCTAAATGCAACTAGCAATAAAACACAAAACAAGGGGATTCACCAACTCAACACGTGAAGCCGTGAAGGTTCGGCTTTTATCTTTGTAATTTTTAACTTGAATTCAGGAAGTTATCTTTCAACGAATCCTTAGAGCGCTACGCCTATAGGAACGAGAGTACTGCCGGAAAAGTATTCCCGTACTTGTCCTCCTCCTGTGTAACCTGTAGCCTGCGCTTTGTAAGGTCCTTGTAATCCTTCCTGGATCCCTACTCAACCAAAGAAAAGAGGGAGGATGCCGATAGGCGAAACCGATACTTCAGATCTTGCTCGCAACGGAATCACCTGTGAGTGTGCAAGATCCTACTCGGACGCAGACGGTGAGACAGACACACCCGTGAAGGCGTGGCCTATGCTCGGTACTTCGGACAAGGTCGATGCTCACACAATAGTGAGTCGCCAATGGCGACCAAGCCCTACTCACCTACATACGATAGTAGCGCCAATACTTCGAAAATCCAGGCGATACACAAGGCAGCCACAAGCTGGGTTTTTGGCTCTAATCCTTACGAAGCACTCAGCTCACTTGGAAGGAGACCTTCCCATGCAACCTGAAAACAAGTGAGGGTGTTGCTCTCCCCAGACAATGAATCCAATTACCAATTTTATTTAGGTCAAAGTTTTCTTAGCAGTCCCTTTTTAAATTTTTTTGGTGTTATCTCTTCTTTTGAGTGGATTCAAACAAGCGCCTAACGATTTTGTGTTTTCTTTGATTCCTACTTTGTCCAAAAACAGAGGGAGGATAGAGTCGGAAAAGCCGTGCAAGTCGGTACCAAGATGGAAATCTCACCTTTGTGCCTAAATGATGAATGCTAAGTAAGAAGACTTACAGCACCTCCAGCTCTCTCCATGCGGGATGCAAAGCAGAAATTTTTTAAACCTAAACTATATGACGATATGCAAGCGGAAATCATCCTAAGCACGCAATTGCTAGCGTTAAGAACCACAAGTCAACCACCAATCTCCAATCCTAAGGTCCGGTATAGGCTCACCCCTCCTCTCGACACATCGAGTTTAGGAGAAGCGCTTGGCGGGATGAGCTCGCGACGCGGCGGATCGAAGACTAATGATTAAATGTTTAATTAGACTAAGTCCAAAGATGAGCTATAGGTACATGCAATGATTATTAGGGTGTTTGGACCTAATCTAATCGATCAAGCAAAAGCCTAGAACTAAGGGCTCAATCCACAAAAGAAATAAAAAATGAAAACAAAACCGGAAAATGACTGCGGCAAAACACGAAGAAAACCGTGATGGGCCCCGAGGTGAACAAACACCTGGAAATTAGGCCCCGAAGTATCTTAGTGTCCAAGTCCTGTATTATTACAATTCAAATTACTCTCTCTCACAAAAATAAAAAAATCTAACTATCTCTCTCTCTCTCAAGCTCTCCTGCTCTCTCCTGACGGCTAGGGTAGAATAGTCGGCTCCTCCTCCTAAGGATGCGCAGGATCCCCTAGGCGATCTTCCTCAGTCAGCGGTCCCTCGTAAGAAAACAAGAGAAGTGTCAGACAGTTCAAAACAAATTATGCATGAAAAACAAATAATAAAAAATGGCTAAGCAGATAAAAGACACAAATGTACTCTACAAGCTGATGCTCCTCGGCAACGGCGCCATTTGAAAAACGAAAATGCGAGAGCCGCTAAATAATGGTCTGATAAATCAGACTCACTGTCGCTAAGGCGACTACTCAAGCCTTCCCGTTTGTCAACAATTAACCCACACAATTAATCAAGCAATCAACAGCAAGGATTAAAATTTGTTATACCCTATTAAAAATGTACAATGGCAAGCAAGTAGGGGTCGAACACATGAAACAAAGGTGTAGAGTATAGACAAAAAGTCAAATCCTAGGTCCTAATGGACTACTAAACCAATCTGGAAACCTTTTTGTGGGTTTTTAATTTTATATTTATTTTATTTTTGATTTAATTTTTTATTTGTATTTTGATTTTTAATTTTCTGATTTTTTTATTTTCTTTTTATGTTTTATATTTTTTATTTTCTTTTTCAATATTGGAATATATAAACTATATAATAAAAGAGGTGCTAGAATATTTATAAAAATATTAAAAATGCTCAAAAATTCAGAAATAAAAATATTTTTTGTCTTTTTATAATTTGTTACCGTTTTTATGATTTTTGGGGATTTTTCTAAATATTTTTGTTGTTTTTAGAAGTCAAAATAAAGAAAATAGTGAATTAATGTTCTGTCTGAAGGTAAAATAGGAATAAAAACTATCAAACAGTCACAAAATTCTTCAAAACTAATTTTGAAATAAAAGGAATAAAAAGGGGAACCTACATGAACTTGAGATTCTATTTTTTGGATTTTTCTTTGATTTTTTAGATTTTTTGGGAGTTTTTGAATATTTTCTATTTTTAAGGTTTTGGTTTTGAATTTTTTAGTGGTTTTGGACTGACACTAAAATAGGCTAATTTTTGTAATTTTTCTAGGTATTTTAATATTTTTTAGTATTTTCTAAGACAGACAATAGCTAAAATGCATATTTTTTATTTTTAATTAATAATAAAATGCAATAGAAATGCAATTCAAAAATATGGCGTTAAACTACTATGCAACAGGGACCTAAGTTGATTTTTGTGGAATTTTTGGTGTTTTAATGATGCAAGAATAAATAGAACAATCAAGCAAAAATACTAAGCCTAGCAGGGGTATAAGTGCAATTATATAAACATCCAGGGGCTTGGGTGCAAATTCACCAAAAATACACGCGCGATGCACGTAATCTGCTGTTCACAGGGGTATATTTGCAATTAATAAAAACTGGCAGGATAAGAGTGCAATTACTCCAGAAATATATTTAAATCACAACTGCACAGGGGTATAACTGCAAATACAAGAAAGTTCAGGACCAAAAATGCAAAATACCCAAAAAAAACACGTGGCCCAGTCACGGCCGAGGACTGAAGTGCAAATCTGGAAAGTTAAGGGTCTACTTGCAATTATTACAAAACTTGTTGAACTGAAAATTAAAGTTTTAAGACTATAAACTAAATACAAAAAGGGCCAGGGTTAATAGTGCAAAATACCCAGGCCTTGCACGGGAGCGGACGGCGGAGATGACTTCACTTGACGCGTGGCGCTCCCTGGTGGCTCGATGACGGTTCGCCTTCAACGGTCGTGACTAGATCGTCGATGAAGATCCAACGGTTGCTGCTCACGATCATCCAACGGTTGAGGGTGAATCTGGTGCGTGCTTGTGATCAAACGGCCTTCGAGGATAGTGGAAGAACTCAGCCTGGGGGTTGCTTCAAGCGATGATCGTGGCCGATTTTGGCATCCTCCGGCCCTAGGATCAAGGGCAAAACGATCCTGGGGCCCTTCCGCGTCGAATGGGGGTCTCAGGAAGGCCTGAGATGGCATGGAGCGTCGAGATGGTGGAGATGACCTGGGCAGCTGCTCCTGGAACGTCGAGGCTCGATAGAGCCTTCTCCTTGGCTCTGACCTGCATAATAAGTAGCGCAAAAACCAGGCGAAGCTACGGGTATCTTCGGATGGTGCAATGGAGGCGAGTGGTGGCTCGGACGTGGAGCTCCAGCGAGCGGCGGAGAAGAGAGCTCGGTCGCTCGATCTGGGCGAGATCACGGGTGATGGAGGGATGGAGCAGAGCAACGGAGTGAAGGGAAAGAGGATGGAGGCGGCAGGTGGTCGGTTTGATGCTTGGAACGATCAGAAACCATGGGCGGAGCTCAGCTCCGCCGTTGGCTCGATTGATGAAATCACGGCGATGGACTTAATCGAATACGAAACTGCTACTAACCTAACCTAAACTAGACCTAAGCTATCAAATGAAACAAAAAGAAGAGGGAGAGACTCATCGGAGTCGGAAGTGGATGAGCTTCAGGCAAAGCTCCGGCGAGGGCTTGATACGCCTCGATTCAACTCCAAACTCCACGTGAATGGGGTCCTTGAGTCGCTGCTGTCACCAGGAAGCTCGAAGGATGTCCTACGGTCGGTAAATGATGGAGGAAGAGGGATCAAAAGAGAGAGGAAAGTCGGGGTGCATTTTTGAAGGGTTGACGGTCGTGGTGCAGGTGCTCCAAAGAACGAGGTGGACCGAGCAAATCTCTGGTCCAATCCTCGAAAAAACGAAGAGGCGTGTAAGCCTGATCATAGGGCTACAAAAGTACTTAAGGTTGAATCATGAAAATGTGCATGGAATCGCCTCGAAAAAAGGGAGAAAGATGGTCAACATCTCAATCTGACATGAACACGAGCTGGCTCAGACAGTTGACCCGAGGTCAACTGTCAGAGCTCCTAGTTGGTCCACGTGGACCAACCAGGAAAATCCTGCAAAAAGAATTTTATTAATTCAATTAAAAATAGAAAAATGTTGAATTAAATTTAGGTTATTAAATAAAAAATATTTATTATTTTATGTAGTATTTTATTCTGATTTTTAATTATTTTTATGGGATATATTTTTACAAGTTGCTTTTTAAAGCTTATTTAGGTATAATATCTATATATTTTATTAATTTATTTTTATTTTGGTATTTTTAATTTCTTTATTTCTGTTTATTATTTTATAAAATTATAAAATACTTTTATACATGTAATTATTTTTTTATTTTATTTTTCTGAATTATTTTGTGTACTTACTAAAATAAAAGTATGTATTGCATAGGTATAAATATAGGTCCTATACCTATGCATTGTATTTATAAGTATTTTTATTTTATGTTTTATTTAAGTTTTTATTCTGTTTGAAATATACAAATATATTATAAGTAATCTTTACAAAATTATTAAAATTTAAAAATATAAAAATAATGAATAAATAATAAAATGAATATTTTAATCTGTACAAGTATACAATAGGAGTCCAAAACTCAACTTTCAAACCGTAGCTCCGCCAAATGCGAAACCACTGCCATTAAATAGCTTATTTTATTCTATATACAAATAAAGTGAGTTTGATGCATTTGGAATTTTCATTTATGAGATATGGGTCTGGGAAGTTGGGATTCTGGATTTTTATTCAGACCATAACTTTTTATCTGTACGTTATTTTTGAGTGAAATCATTTTGTATTTTTCTATATGTAATTATCTACAACTTTCATGTACACAATTTCTTTATTTTAGGTATAAAAAGTGGAACCAAAAATAGGTCCCAAAATGAATAAAGAATGGGTAAAACAAAAGGTATTTTTGTTGTATTTTGGCCCTTATCTCCCCCTACTTTATTCCTTGTCGACCTATTCATCGAGATGCCTAGGTCTCGGGGTTTCGAGTCATAAAATATTTACAATATTTTATTCTTTTTCTTTTCTTTTCTTTATTCTATAATTTTGGCTTTAAAGACTGCATTTTATACACTATTTACATGTACATGCATGAATGCTAAATTGCTCTATTTAATGCTATTTACAGGCATTTGCTAGGGTTTTTGAGGCCAAAATGATAGAATAAAGATGATGAAATGTGGATTCATCACTAGCCAGTATGAATTGCGGATCGTTTACCAGCTACCTGATCAATTCAATCTGTTAAGCACGTCACGGGCCGCTTTACCGGCTACCGAAGAGATCCTCACTGGAGAACGACTAACCCAGGATAATAGTCTGAAAAGAGTTCGAACGTGACTTTATCCTAGTGTGTGGGTATCTCTCTCGCTACATACAAACCAAACAATGAGGGGGTTACTCTCCCCAAAACAATGATGTTTGCTTGTATTTTTTTAGGTTCGAGTTTTCTTTAGCAGTCCCGTATTCTAGGCAGTTGTCACTTGGTTAAAAAATATTCAAAGAGTCGCCTATCGAGTGTCCAATTTCCTTTTTAACTTATGTGAGTGAAAACAATGAAGGAGATCGAAAATGCCAATGTGCGATTAAAAACAATGATGCATGCAGGGGTGAGAGATGCGTACCTTGTCGCCAGTACTCTACATGCAAGTGATCCGCACAGAATTGAAATAAACTATCCTATATGCAAATGCAAGTGAACCGTATTAGATGATAACTTTTATTAATGGGCAAGAACAAGTTAAATTGACAAAGTCCAAATTACGCTCTACTCTATAGGTACAGAAATTCTTGTTTAGGGTGTTTGGACCTAATTAATTACCTGGCTCAAGTAAATTAATTAAAGCAATCAAGAGGTAGCTCACGAAATCTGCAAGAAATAAAGAAAAATAAAGGCGATGAAAACAAAATCGGTGAGGTCCCCCAAGTGCACCGACACTTGGTGAAACAGACTCCGCAACAAATGAATGTTCGTTTTACAGAGTTCAAATGCTAGAAAAAAACTCTCTCTCTTTTAAATTTTCCTTTTTCTTCAATTCTTCTTCTCCTCTTCTCATCTATCCTACGGCTTGGTGAAGAATCAAGCCACCTCCACATTGCTTAGGTGCTTCGGCTCTCCTACGATCACCTCCTTCTCTACGCGGGCCCTCGCAAGAAATAGAAAAGAGAATGTGTAAGAAACACAATGATCAAATATGAGAAAAAATGAAACAAATACAGTGGATATGAACAATGAAGTGAATGGTAAAATATAAACAGATATTTACAACCAAAAATAGCAGGTCAAAAGAGAAACCTAACTACCCTCACCATGCCCCCCGGCAATGGCGCCATTTTGTTGCTACAGGATCTCTCGAGGATCGAAAATTATTAGATATGAATGTTGTTGCTATCCTAAAAATCCCGTGACAAACAAAATATTTTTTATTTTTGCTACTTGTTAACCTGTATAGCAGACAGAATCAAACTCAGGGAGGCTACGATTCCCGAGGGTTATTCAATTAATCGACAAAAAAATCAATTAAAAGGAAATCTCAAAGGCAAACTATCTTTGATTTTTGTGGAATTTTCTCTTTTTATTTTTTTTATTTCTATTTTTATTTTCTGATTAACAAATTTTTAGTGATTTTAATTTTGCATTTTTTTAAGTTTCAAAGAAAGAACAATATACACAAGATAAGAAATACACACACCAACTCTTTTTGTAATTTTCAATTACATGAAAAATGCTCAAAAAATTCAAAGAAAATATTTTTGTATTTTAGATTTTGAAATGTTTTTAGAAATTTTTATAGAAATTTTCAAATGTTTTTATATTTTTCTAAAAATCAAAAAGTGGCAAAATGAGAAACACTGCATAGCCTGGAGTAATTTGCAACTTAAAAATATTTTAAAGCTCAAAACTCCTGGTAATTATTTTTATGACAAACTATATGCAAATATCTACAAATAGGAAGTGAAATGACAATTTTTGGGTTTTTCGTAGAATTTTTTATAATTTTTATAAGATTTTTAGTATTTTTCAATTATTTTGGATTTTATAAAGAATTAATGTGCAAAATTTGGATAAAAAATAAAAGACAGTAAAATAAAACTACTCTAATTTTTTGGAATTTTTGGAGCTATTTTCAATTTTTTATGAATTTTTGAATTTTTGGAAGATAAAAAGATGTTGTTTTTTTATTTTTTTTAAATATATCAAAATTCAACAAAAATTAATGAAAAATTTATACTATGATAAAACTACAGCAGGAGCATGCACAATTTTTTTGAGAATTTTTCGAATAATAAAAGCATTTATTTCATCAGAGAGATCAAGCAAATTATTGTTCTGAAAATGCAGGGACCAAATTGCAATTGTTCAAAGTTTAAGGGCTAAATATATAAATAAATAAAAAATGAAGCTCAGTTGTAAATTACCCAGGAAGTATGTGCAATGCACGTGACTTTCTTTGGAGAGCAGGGACGTCTTTGCAATTCAGACAACTTTGTGGGGCTATTTCGCAATTATTTCAATAGTTTATTCAAAACCCAACATTTAGGGCTTGGTTGCCTTCATTTGTTTTTCAACAAGAGGAATGGTGAACGGCAATCGTCGCCCCTTCTTCTTCTTTCCAATGGCGGCACGGCGCGAAGGGCGACGCGGAGGTCGCGCACCGCACGCGGCACTGAGGGCGACACGGCCTCGCGTGGGGCGCTGGGTGGTTGGCCTGGAGATCGGCAGAGGGCGGCTGTCGACACGGGGCGGTCGGAGGCAGAGGGGCGAGGAGGCGCGCTGTGGACGGTCGCAATGGAACAGATCGCGGGCGGAGGAGGCTGAGCCTCAAGGAGGTGGTTGCGCAGTAGCATCGTCTAGAGCCCACGGTGGAGCGGGCCTCTAGGGATGACTACCCATGGCAGAGGTGGCAGGGGGTAGCGACCCTACTGCGATGAGGATTTTTTGTTTTTATTTGTTGTTTTTATTTTTTTTAAAAAAATCCGTGAGCAGAATAAAGACTATATAAATTTTTTAATTTTTTTTTGCAAATAGAACTGTAAAGAGAGAATGTGAAATTTTTTTATTTTTTTTATTTTTTTTAGTTTTCCTGCAAAATAAATGTTAGAGGTATAAAAACAATTATATGTATTTTTTATTATTATTTTTATTTATTTATAAACAAATAGAAAGGTGAACGAGGATCCGGTGAAACGTGAGGAATCGAATCTGGTTCTCTAACCATTGTGCGTGGTTGGAGTTGATAGATCGTAGAAGATAGAAGATGAATGCGGAGAGATCAAGAAAATGAGATAAAAAATCGAGTTGGTTGCGGATCAAGTCGTGATGGATTTAATGATCTAAATAAAAAATGATGATGAAATAAAAATACGAGAGATAAAACTACGATTAATCTACGATAAAAATAAGAAAAAGAATGGATCTCACCTTAGGAGCGGAAAACTACCGTGATCGCCTCGACGAAGGCCGACTCGTTGTCACCGAACGGCTCAGAGGCTATGCACCTTTCTCAACCAGAAGACTCTCGGAGATTGAGCTCCTCTCACCAAAGATTGATCTAGTTGGAATGAGGGAGAAGGAGCCATATAAAAGAAAAGATAATGGAGATGAAATTTGAATTTTTGGCTTTTTGGATAAAGATAAGAGATAAAATTGAAATGATATAGAGATAAAAAGATAAGTGTCAAAAAATATTTACAAAAATTAACTAATTTTTTTGAATTTTCGTCACTTTATTTATTGGAAATTTAAAAATTAATTTTTTTTCCTTTTTGTGGAAGTTAATTAACTTTTTTGTTTTAAAATTTTAAATTTTTTATTTTTATTTTTATTTTAAGTAATTAGTAAAAATATTTACAAATATGTATAAATACAATATGTACAAAATACATGGGAAAATTGCACAAACTACCCCAGAAAACCAACTTTTTACTCGTAACTCCAAAAATTATGAAAATACAGTCATTTTAAAGATAATTTAATTTAGAATCCAATAGAAGTGAGATTAGTTCAGTTTGAGTTCATATGGAGCCAGAATTGGTCTTTCAATTAGTGCTTAGTGGCTTTTTCCAAACGTGGTTGCTTTTATTTTGTACATGATTTAATAGTGCAATTATTTTTATTAATTAGAACACATTTTTATTTACAACTTTGGTTTTGAAAGTTATTTGATTTGAGGTCAACTAAGGTAAAAATAAAATAATGTAGTATACAAATATACACAGCACATACTTTTTTTGGATTTTCTGATTGAGGACCCTATCTCCCCCTACTTTATTCCTGGTCGATCAGGTGAAATCTTGACCTTTTCTCAGGGTTCAGGTCAGCCTGTATCTATTACATATATACAGTCTTCCTTTTTATTTTCTTTTCTTTATTGTTCCTTTCTTTATTAATTTATTTTAGGTTAAAATAATATACAAATATACAATATTTACATACAGATGCAGGTGAGTAAGAATATGGAGTTAGTGTTATATACAGGTGTTTAATAAGGGATTTTAAGCTAAAATAAATGAATAAAGATGGCGAATCGTAGATTCATCAGACTCTCCGTTGTTTCTATCCCACGAACATATCAGGAAGCCATAAAGGATAATAGGTGGCATCTTGCGATAGAGGAGGATATGGCAAATTTATAGTCGCATGGCACATGGAGCATTGTTTCTGCTCCTCCAGATGCCTCTGTAGTAAGGTGCAAGTGGATATTTACAGTCAAGTAAAGGGAAGATGGTAGTTTGGATCGCTATAAGGCAAGGCTTGTGACACGTAGGTTCACCCAAACCTATGGGGTGGACTATCAAGAAACATTCTCACTAGTGGCCAGACACTCGACACTTCACATTCTTTTATCAGTTGATGTTTCACGTGACTGACCACTTTATCAACTTGATGTAAAGAATGCATTTTTATACGGTGATCTACAGGAGGAGGTTTATATGCAGCAGCCACCAGAGTTTGCTGCTAAGGAGGAGTCACAGGAGGTGTGCAAGCTTCATAAGGCAATTTATGGCCTGAAGCAGAGTCTGAGAGCTTGGTACCAGAAGCTATCAGAGTTGATAGAGCAACAGGGTTTTGCAAGGTCTACAACTGATCACTCACTATTTGTTTAGACGACACATAGCGGTATTGTTGATATTCTTGTCTACGTTGATTATATCATTGTCATAGGGGATGATGAGAAGGGTATTCAGGCTGCCAAGATACCAATTTTGAGCATTTTGTTATATTTGAAAAATTCAAAAAAATGCATTTCTTTTATGCATGAATTTGTTTTGAAAATCAAATTTTTTAAAATTTAAAAATTGCAACAATCAAAATCATTAAAAAATTGAAAATTAGAAAATAAAAAAATAGAAATAAAAAACCATAAAAATAAAAAGATAAAAATTCCACAAACAACCAAGATAGCTTACATTTGAGATTCTCTTTTTTTCTTTTAGTTGATTTTTTTATTAGTTAAGTAACCCTTGGGAATTGTATCCTCCCTGAGTTCGATCATGTTGCTATACAGGTTAATTAAATAGCAAAAATTTCTCTCACTACATTTCTTTTGTAATTAATTCATCTTCAGAATAAAAAATAGTATTTTTTTATTGCGGGATTATTTGGGTCAATGACAATTACACACTTTTATTTAACATCTAAATTATTTTAAAACCCGAAAAATACCGCTCAACAATTACTTAATATAGAGGGATAATAAATAAATAGTGATGATAAATCATGAATTTATGAGGGACTCTGTATATGCCCCGCTAGCAATATGCGAGTAGCTTATCTCAGCCATCTTCTCGAATACCTTCCAGACGCTATCCGCTCGCAATGATGGGTAGCTACCCCACAGACAACACTCACTATCCATGCACCTCAAGGTTTAGACCGTTAAAGAGACTGGACTAGAATGGTATCTTCTACATGATGACATGGACACTTCAGTAGTATGTCTTTAAATCTCTCCCGTGTGTCACAGAATGACTCATTGAGAAGTTGGGAGAAACCAGTGATCTGTGTCCTCATCTGATTAGTTCTACTCAAAGGTTAGAACTTCTTTAAAAATGGGTCGTTGAACTAGTTGTAGGTGGTCACTACTACACCTAGATTCTTAAACCAGTAGTCTGCCTTACCCCTCATACAAATGGTAGGGTTATAAGGCTAATATTATCTTAGTTAACCCTAGAGTGCCTAAGGTTATCGCAAATTAGCTCAAAGTCCCTTAGGAATGCATACGTTCCTTGTAGACATTCCCATTGAAGGTGGCAGCAAGTTCAAAAACCGCAGATTCAACTCGTATTCAATCTTAGGTTCCGTGGGACTCAAGTAATTCTATACTCAGAACTGATTCGTGTTGTAGGTTGCATCCATGGGTGCATCGACCCCTACATTTAACTATCCTTTCTGATCTTTAAAATTGGCATTCTACTGCTCAGATGCGTAAGTCTAGCTAGTATCATATGCATAGGGTCCTCACATTGTCCCTCATCATCGTTTTTGCTTCTTTGGTGGTATCTCGACTTTATCTTCTTGGAAGCCTTCATCAGAAAGCAATTCAAATTAGAAGAGGTTGTTGAACTCAAATCAATCTCACCGAGGCGAAGGTCTTCCTTGGTGAGTAGGGAAGAGGGGAAGGGGGTTGGTCAGTGTGTGACCATCCATGAAGTGGGTGAACCCGGACTCAAGAAGGTCAAGAGTCTAGGGAGGTCTGGGAAGTAATGGGACCTCAGGAGACATACTCTTTAGAGGGTTTAGAGATATAATCACAAAGTCCAAACAAAAATCCCCCCCCCCCCAACTAGTCATCTTCGATATCAAGAGGATCACAATGACATGAATAGCAAGGAGATCCTATGCACTATGGTGTACTTAAATGTGCGGAGTAAACTCACGCAATTCAAACACAATTCAAACCCTTTGAATTTACGAACTTCACACACGAAGGCTATAAAGGTTTGATCGAATTATCTTATCAATTTTAATTGGAGATAAAATAATGTTTCAGAGCATTACACACAGGGAGTCGTCTTATGCCCAGTGGTGCTCCTGATAGCTCCAACTCAAAGAGGTTATCTTCCCACGTTGTCATGTTTCAATATGGCATCTCTAAAGAGACTACCGGTCTTACACAACCGAAACATACATTAAGTTCGAAGGAAATCCCTTGCAAATCTGTGAGAGTCAGAAATGGAGACTTAGGGGGTAGGTCCAGGGATTTGGGCACTAACCTTAGGGGTTACGTCCTCACCCACTCTATTTGGGGATAAATACATGTGTCCAATGAGGTCTTTATGCACCCGTAATACAAATCTTCATTTTATTCCAAGTTTTTGGGTCGACTTACTTAATTGCGTCCCAATTTTATGTTAGGTTTCCACTGAATTTGATGTGAGCACAACCAAATCACACCTAAGATCCAGTCTTGTTTCCTTTTTAGACTTAAGTTACAAAACCAATGGAGGAATCGGAAAACGGAATGCAAGCACGAAGTTAATGATGCATGCTCATGAAGAAGTACACTTACAGTGCTTCCCAACAGTCTCCATGTGCTATGCAAGACTGAATTTTAAATTTACACTAAATGTATGAAAGTCAAGAAAAGCTACACCTAAATAGGATAAATTAGCGTGAAATAATGGATTTTAATTTGAGCTAATTGTACGTGTTTATGTGCATCTCATTAATGAATCTTAAGGATGTGAATCTTAAGATGTGTGTAGCTTAAATTAGAAGGGAACAAACACATTTGAACTTAATCTAATCATGTGCTTGTCCTAATTTCGTCACTCAAGTCGAGCCCCACTCTTGATGAGAGTAAACCATGTCTCGCTACAATCCACAAATAAAAACATAAATGTATGAGTCTTCTTTACACACTCGATCTCTCAAATGAGAGCGCCTCTTAATATGCAATTACCTAATTATTACAACACATAATTATAAGAATAAGTACACTAAGACAATGAAATTATTAATCTAATTAACTAAATCTCTTAATATGGTTGGATTGACCCTCTTCAGCTCAAGCAATGAGTTTGAACCTCCACTTCACTTCTCATCGAGTCACTTCATGGGCCCTGGTCAAAACAACTTGTGGTTAGCAATTTCCAAGAGATGTAGCTAATCAAATTAACAATTGAACTCCACAAGACATAATTAAAATAATTGATAAATCCATGATTTATCATCATAATTGATATTTAGTATCCCTCTTGCGTAAATTATTCTATAAAATATAATGCTAATTAACGTTATTTAACAACTAACCCTATATATATAATTAACCTTAGTTAATGTATATAAATAATTATATTAATGCATTTCATTTTTTGTTTCATAAATATTAAAATTAATATAAAAAAGATAATATTATGCATACTTATTTTAACATTAATTCTAAATTAAAATACATAAAGTCATCAAAACAAATTAAAACATGTATTTTAATTCCTTAAAAATACTTACAAAAGTATCTATGTATATGACCTATTTTAACTTTGTGTTAAACATGAAACTTGTAGATCTCAAAAAGATCTACAACTTTCATGTTTTACACTTTTTCTTTGAAGCTTGTACATAGTTCCTTTTTATTTTTCTTTATAATTTCTCTTTTTATATTTTCCTATTAGGCCGCATGGCTCTCTCTGGATGAGCCACGTAACATGGTCTTTCTCTTCAACATGGGCCTCTTATGGGTTGTCTGATTGGCTATGATGGATTCAATCGACACCATTCACTCCCGCTCACACCTCTACCCACCGATCTGATCAGATCAGATTAGATTAGTTAGGGCGCTCCATACGCACCCCATCCTCGACCATTGGATCTCAAGATCCAATGATCGATTCTCCTTCTTCCTCCTCTATAATGCCCTCTCCCCCACGTTCGCCTTACCGGAACCCCTTCTACTCCTAACTCTCCCAACTGTTCTCTGTATCCTTTCCATGTCACTCTACCTCCACAGTGTAGCCTTAATCACCCTCTTTCATGCGACAATTTCCTCTCCATGTTCCTCCTCTCATATACCTGGAAACGGTGGTTACAACTCCTGACGACCCATCTCCTGTAACGATCGAGTCCTCCACAAAATTCCCACCGGAGGCTCCATTCCACTCTGTCCTTTACAAGAGGCTATGCCCTAGACTTCTTCCCTTCCCCCTGACAAGGGGGAGGTGGAATTGAAGCACAAGGATGGGTTGAAAACCCAGTAATGACCCATGGCTGATGGGCCATGCCACGGATGCATTGCATATGTTTGAGCTCCCTGGTGCGGCTCCTCTTAGAGCTCAGCCCAAGCCTTCCCTCCGCCTTATCTCGTTCATCAACCTCCATGTAATCATTTGTTTGCTTTTTAAATTTTCTCTTAATTTTCCCTAGTTATTTGGTCACCTACTAATCAGCTTGACCCACTCATGACCTTTCCCAGTGGTTAATGATCCTCGTGGGGGGTCTACCCCATCAGCTCCCCTTTCCTACGCACACGATCACCCCATTCCCTTTCCTCCATCACCACAGTTGAGGACCCATTGGACCTCCACCTTCAATGCCCCCTCCAGGTCCCCATTTCATTCACTCACACCTCACGTGCCTCGACTATTCGCAACTTAACCATTTCTGCAGGTCCACTCTTCAATGGTTGAAGGATTCCACTAGGACTCATTCTAAAGCAGCCACTTCCACGAAGCTCCATCACCTTATCGCTCTAAGCATCTTCATCGATCGTCTGCCCTTCTAGGATCTTCACCATCCAATTGTGAAGGTGATCCGACATTCCACATAGTGAATCGAAGTCGAAGGAATAATGGAGTCTTCACCGAAGCACAACTAGGACCATCGCATCAAGTGGCGTAGTAGAGGACGTAAACATGAATGTATTGTTCGACCATCTTGATCAGGAGGTCCCTGATCGATACCGAACCTCATATAGAGCCTACATGTTCGGTGGGACCAAGCCAAGACGAAGCCCCTCGGACCATCCATGTGGCTCGAGCCACTTGCACCGAGCCAGACCTCCATTGAGCCTTAGCACGTATACACAACGTGTACGAGCTAGGGAATTTGCAGTCGTACCCTTCTCGCTTCTCCATATTGCATACAGGTCATCTCCACGCACGCCTCGTGTGGCACACCAGGGTATTTTGCACGGGGACCCTATCTATTTCTTGAAATTGTAAAAAGGTCCCCATGCACTTAGGAAAATTATTGGGAAAGTCTTGCTACTTTTATTATTTGTAAAAATGCCTCTCTAGGGGCCTATTTGCGATGTTTCTGTATACATTTTGCATATTTTTATTTGTGTTTATGCCTTTGGACCATTTCTTTCATAACTTGATCATATGAGCTCCTTTTTCAGTGATTTCAGTTTCATTTTGATGCTTGTTATATTATCTATCTATTGGCATGGATAATTTCTAATTTGATATTATTAACAATATGAATTTAATTATGTATCTATGGTGTCAATTATTTCATATTTAAATGCCATTAAATAGAATTAGACTTATTCGTGATGCATCAAATGCTAATGAAATTGAGGCTAACTTTATTGCTCAATCTATTTCATTTAGGGGGCATATTTGTGTATGTATGTATGTATGTATGTATGTGATTGCATACCATTGCATCATGTTGCACATTGTAGTTGATCTAACTTGCATGAACCCAATAAAAATGCATTATGATCATTCATAACATTTTGCATCATATTGTTTGTGCATTATTGACCTAGGTAGATAAATATATCGTTAATTTAAGTATTAGGATATGATTAGTCATTAAGGTAGCTTGTATCCCCGAGTTCGACCATGGACTTCTCAAGTTTTATAAAATTTATTAAACCAATCCCCTCCTCGTGAAGATACTTCAGGCTTGATTTCTAATAGATTGTCTTGTGTTCGTACTACAATTCGACATTATTAACTTAGCCACTCAGCGGTTCATCAACAATCATGAAACAAGCTTAACCTAAATAACTCAAATTTCACTTAATCACATAAATAAAACCTAATCAAATAGGCTAATCAAGCCATGTCCCCGACAACAAAGTCATCTGATGAATGCTAAATCAGCTCGCTTAATTTGGTCGATTCATGTCTATCAAAACCTAGCAAGTATCTCCACGAGGAGTGGCTCAGCAAAAATCTCCTGGATAAGTCCGGTATCGAACACATGGATGCTACTGAACAAGTTTTCTAATTGTGTCCTTAAATACATGACTAATTACTCTAAGTGGTCATCTGGATTATCAAAACCTAGCAAGTATCTCCACGAGGAGTGGCTCAGAATGACAGAATGCATGTGCTGATTTTTATGGGTTTTTCATGCAAATTGATTAAATGAAACATAATGCTAATGATAAATGCACTACACAATACAAGCACACAAGAAAACTCAAATTTGCAATTAATGTTCCCGACTAATGATTTAGCAAGGAAATTCAATAAGCACAAACTGGTCCAAATGAATCACAAATCAAGATCCTAATTGGTCTTTTATTAATCATAAATCAATAAGTCAAACCAACCTATGCATAAAGATCTCTAAGCACCCTAATGTGATATTAAATAAGGAATTAATAGTTAGCATACTTGATGAAGAGTTCTGGTTAAAAATAAATGTATTCAAAGCATATCATGGGCTAAATGTTACATAAAAAACAATTATCGTGCGAACTTGATATAACTAATCCATGATTAAGACCAACATGATCTCTAATTTTTAATTCATCAACTATAGATGCTATCAGATAAATGAATACTCCATGTGAAAGACCTTGAAAAGATCTTTAAAATAATACTAATTTCATCAAATTTGGACTATGTATGCAAAAGATATGATCATATCAAGTCAAGGGCATAACTGTAAAGAAAACTTAATAAAACATAATAAAAAGGTCCAAAATAGGTCTGAAATGTAATACATATAGACCGTTGGGGTTCACATGCAATTTATCCCGTGTTGGGGGGTATAAATGGAATTAAAGTAAGTCAGTGGGGCTTATCTACAATTTCTCACAAGTGACACGCCTGGAATTGAATGTAAATTCCCAAAATATGGGTTTAGGCATTGCAAAAGACCCACTCACGTGAGTTAGATCACGTGATGGCTAGGCTCAGGGCATGGGGGAGCTTCGATATACGTTGCATTTTCCGGTGCTTAGGCATTGGCTTGGGTTGACCTAAAGCTCATGTCTGAAAGGCTGCTTTGGAAGGGGATCTTAATCGTTCGACCAGATGTGGAGGATCTAATCCAACGACATCTGCTAGTCAGTTCCACCTTCTTCCTCCACCGCAGCTCGACATAATTAATGAAACTATGGCGAATTATATCTCCCTCCTTTGCACTCCTCAACTCCTTCTGGAGATCAAGACACCTCCGTGAAGGTGTTGCGAAGATATTGGAGTATCAAAGAAGGAGATCCTTGACTTGGAAGGCATGATTGATGTAGGCTCATCATCATTTAAGTCCAAGATCGAAGATGGCTCGTAGAGTTCGGTCGATGATCTAATGCGTGGGTAAGTTAATAATCGAAGCTCTTGTAATCTATCTCGATGCTAATGAAATGGAATGGGGGATCAATTGAGGGGTAGGAATCGAGCCCTATTGGGTTCACTACCCTTTATGAGGGTCATAAAGGATAGAGGTGGATGTGATTGTAGAGAAGCGAATAGAAGAAGGAGTTGAGTGCACGAGGATGGTCAAATAACGACGGTGCTCAGTGAGTGATCAGGTGGTGATGAAGGCGTGTGTGTGCTGAGAGAAATTAGAGAAACAAGAATAAAGGGAAAATGTTACCTGGAGGAGGAAGTAGTCGACAAAGGAGATACTATAAGGGCGGAGACAAGCCACGAGGAGTAGTATTATCTTCCCCAATCGTTACTCGACACGAGGTCGGGTCATGGAGCTCAAGCAGCTCGAGGTGAATCTACAACAAGATGATAAACACTTTGGATCACGTCGACAAGAAGACAACCTTCTTTTCTCAAAATTCTCATACCCACTCTATCATAGGAAATGGAGGTATGCTCAGAGTACTCACATGCAAGGGTGGATCCCTACGTACGAATGGAAGGCTCTGTTTGAAGAAGGGGGCGGCTCTAGGAGGTTGCTCAATGAAGTTAAACTGCTCTCCTTTGATTGGAGTTGGATGGGAGAGGGGGTTAGGTCCTAGGTGTGGTTGGGGTGGTTTTGACATGGTCATGGGGTGATTGGCTGGAGGAGATGTCGCTTGGAGCAGTTGAGGAAAAATAGAGAAGAACATGTGGTTGCGAGGTTTGACGAAGGTCAGATGAACAATTGGAGGTAAAAGATAGGTGCGAGACAGTTTGATCCCGCGACGATCGAGGAAGAGGCACGGTTGTACGGTGGAGATGGCCTTGATCGGATCTAATCAAAGGGTTGTGAAGAAGACAATGATCGAATGAGAGTGGTTGTCTGATCAAAATGATCAGACAGTGTTGGATGTAGGCGGGAGTATGTAAAGGGTCGGGCCACGTGGGTTGATGAGGTGAAGCCGTGTGGCCCAATAAAAATGGAAAAATAAATAAAAATAAAAATTAAAAATAAAATAATTACATGTGTTAAATGAAAAGGTGTTCGACTTGAAAGTTGTAGATCTCTTCAAGATATGCAAGTTTCGTGAAGAAGTCAAAGTTAAAATGCATCATTTGTATATAGTTATATTTTGGAAAGTATTTTTAAGTATATACTTTTTTGTATTTTCTGATTTATGAATAATGTTAAAACAAATATATATAATATTACTCTAATTTTATGGGATTTTTACTTATAAGAAAACATAAAAAATAAAGGCACGATAATAGATTTATTTATGTACAATAATTAGGGTAAATTATATACAAGGGGTTATTGTTAATGTTATTTAATTAATGATGAATCTTATTAAAAAGTTAAACTTGGAGGGACAATAAATGAATACTATGATGATAAATCATGGATTTATCAGGAAGGAAGCTAGAGATATATGAAGAGTGAGATGGAGCAAGAAGAAGGAGATTAAGAGGGAGGATGAGATGGAAGAAGAAGATGAAGGAAATTGGAGAGGAGGAGAACAAGTACAAGATATTTCAAGGAGGAGGAGATTGGGGAGGATGAAGGAGACTTGGAGTGTGAGACCAACTACATGTACGAAGGAGCTATGCTCAACTAGGAAATATGACTAGGTATTTCAATTTTTTGTTCTGGTCTGATTTTGCGTCGATAGGTGATCCCCCTTGTGGTTGCATCAACCTGATTTTTATTATCAAGTCAGTCCTAATGTAAGACCACTTGGGACCATTGCGGTCATGCCTGGGGACCATACTACAAACATGATGTGATCGCATTGAGGTTTGTAAGGCCAACATGCGAGCACGTAACTTGCATCCACTGGTGGCCATAACTACCGCTTGTGGTCACATCAAGACCACTTCACATCCATTTTGGGACAGTCATTATGGACACAAATGCATGGGTTTCTTGTAGTGAACATCTACGTGGTCTGGAACCCTCAAAGTTTTCTTGTAACCCCCAAGTTATTCAAGCACAACAAGTTATCCGGCTATGTTTGCCATCTCAACACCTAGGTAGGTAAAGTTGGTAATGGAACTAATGAGGTAGCAATGTTGTGTAGTATGGGTGCCAAAGGTGCTTGGAGGAGAGAGGGAGCCATGGGGGTAGCAGAGTTTAGGGAATATGTGGCTCTAGAAGAGGAAGGGAGGTTGTGACGAGGTAGAGGTCAAGGGATGAGGAAGAAAGGACAAGAGTTTGGGAGGGATAAAATGGGGATGGAGATTAGGGAAGTAAATTTCAATGATGGATCGAATCATGGTTTGATTAACCGAAGGAGATGGTTAGGTTAACAAGGAAAATAAACAGAGGGAATTACATGTAAACAGAATTGAGTATCTAGGTTTCCACATGTAATTCGAAATTATACAGGGTCCATCGCATAATTGTGAAAGTATAAAAGAGTTATGTGTATAAATATCCGTTTATTTTAAATTGTCTTAATTAACGTCACATCTGCTAGTAGTATTTCGATTCGCATGCACTCTCATCGGGGACCATGGATTCACTCGAGAAAGATTAGAAGCAATTGATTTGGTTGGTACACGTGAAGTTTTCACTGTAGCATGTCTCCAAATTTGCCTTAATCATGATAGACAAAAAGTATGCATATATACACATGTTCAGTAATTTAAGTGTGTATAAACACATCTAGGAGTGTGCTTGTTGAGATAAGTGTATCTCCAACATGTTTCTTATTTACGTTTTCTCTATGTAATTCTCTGTAATTAACCTAGGCTTTTCTCTTATATAAGAGAGCCCTAGGGTCTCTTCTATGATATGAATTATGTTTCTCCTGACATGGTATCGGAGCAATGATCCTAGACCGGGGCTCCCGTATCCCACTCTAAACCCTACATGTCTACATCCCCCCCCCCCCCGCCTACCGCCACCGACATTTCCATCCCCTCTACCTGCCGCCAAAAGCTCTTCCCCAAGCCCGCCAAGCACCGCCGGGGCCAACCCAAGATCCTTCTCCCACCTTGGGGCACTACCTACCCCCAGCCCACGTTGCGCAGGGGACCCCCCCACCCGTGTACCGTGACCATGCTCCTGTGGCCCAGTAGCCATTCTCGTGCCTCTATTGTTCGGCCTAGAGGTCTGATTTGGTTCGGAGATTGTGATTTCGCACTTATAAATCACATCTTTCGGAACTATACCTCAACAAGAACCAATGAGGGTGGTTGTATGAGTCTACAGATATAACCACTCATCTTTATGGTGGTGTAGACGTTCTTGGATTGATCTGCTCCTCAGTTGTCTGTGGTTCTTCTTATTGGTACAATGTCAGAAAACAAGAGTGGCGTTTTTCTTCTTCTGGTGCCTTTAAGTATCAAACTCCCATAGTGAAGATGGATGGGACCAACTATGAGTTGTGGTCCATGCAGTTTCGTACTCTTATGCAGTGCCATAGCATGGAGCATATTTTGACAGAATCAGAACTGGCAGACAAAACTGGGCCTAATGTTTCTTAGAAGCAAGATGATTCCTACCCTCGCATTTGGCTCTCTGAGACACTCACCACGAAGATTGCCAAAGATATCGTCAACCAACCCACAACACAGGCTATGTGGGACATCTTAGCAGCCACATACGGGCAAGTAAAGAATGAGAGCAAGATTCTTGTCGGGTGAGATCTTCTGGGGTTTTTAATCAAGATATGAAATTAAATGCACAGTGGTCGTTGCAACCCAAATATCCCACAACAAACAAATAATTTTTTTCTTCTCAAGCTACAAAATTATTACAACAGAATAATGAAGCGAGAGAAATTTTTGCTACTTATTTACCTGTATAGCAACAGGATCGAACTCAGGGAGGCTACAATTCCTTAGGGTTATTCTATCCAATGAAATAAATCAATGAAAGAATGAAGGAATCTCAATGTACACTACTTTTGGTTTTTTACAAGATTTTTGTCATTTTATTTTTTTTAATTTTTTTATTTCTATTTTTTATTTTCTAATTTTTATTTTTTAATGATTTTGATCTTTGCAATTTTTATTTTCAAAAATAAGGACAATATGCACAAGTGAAGAAATACGCACACCGCACTCTTTTTGTATTTTTCAAAATAGATAGAAATGTCCAGAAAATTATAAAGAAAATATTTTTCGAGTTTTAAATGCTTTGAAATGTTTTTGGGATTTTTTGTAGAATTTTCATATGTTTTTATATTTTTCTAAAAATCAAATCATGGCTAAAATGATAAACAGTGCACAGCCTGGAGTAATTTGCAATTTAAAAATATTTTAAGTGCCTAAAACTCCTGGAGACTATTTTTATGCTAAAATATATACAAATATCTATAAATAGGAACTGAAATACATTTTTTGGATTTTTATGATTTTTATAATATTTTTAGTATTTTGCAAATTTTTGGGGTTTTATAAATAATTAATGCACAAAAATTGTATAGAAATTGAAACATGGCAAAAGAAAATTAATCTAATTTTTTTGGAAATTTTTAAGAAATTTTCGAATTTTTATGAATTTTCAAATTTCAGACAGAGAAAATGACACTATTTTGATTTTTTAATAATAACAAACGATGATAAAAATGCAATGAAAAAAATATGATAGAAAGATACACACATTAGGAGCATAGCATGATTTTTGCAAAATTTATTGACCAACAAAAGTACTATTTCAAAGAAAAGATCGTGCAAATTTGAAGTCCGGAAATAGGGAGTGAAAGGCAATTATTCAATTTTTTTGCATCAGGAAATAACAAGAAAATAAAAGCAGGATGAAAAATACAATTTACCCAAGAAACACGTGTGTGACACTTGCTTGAATCTGGCGGGGGTCCTTTTGTAACTCAGAGGAACTCCAGGGGCTACAATGTAAAGTCACCAAATATTTTATTACCTCCCCTAGGGTTACTGTAGATCTCTCTTGTTCACAAGCAAAGGGGAAGGGCGACCACCGCCTTCCCTTCTTCGTTCCCAGCCCAGGCGGTGGGATGGTGCTCAAGGCATTGGTGGGTTGCTCGTGTGGCGGAGTTGCGGTGGAGGATCCACTACCGGTGGAAGATGAACGATGGAGAGGTCGTCAAGGAACTTAAAGCGGATGAGGTTGCGGCAGCTACGCAGGAGGCGGAGAGGATCCGCCACGCACGGTGGTTGTTGGTGGCGACGGAGGATGGTGGTCAAGGATGGAAGATGTGGCGGTATTGCAGGTCGAGCTATGCAACCAATGAAAAGCCGCACAGGGGTGCGACCAAGCTGAAGATCGGCGTGGCAGGCACTACATGTGGCACGGAGGATGGTCGGTGGTCGTGCGCGGCCGAGGAGGAGGGGCTCACGGCAGAGATGGCGGCCGACGTTGAGGGGGAGAGGGCACGGTTACAGGGCCATGCCAGTTTTTATTTTTTTTATTTTTTTATTTTTTTGAAAACTATAACAGAAGAAAACATTTTTATAATTTTATTTATTTTTTTGTGTTTTTTATTTATCCTGCAAAACAAATGTTAGAAAGAAATATATATATTGTTTTTAATTTTTCATTTATAAACAATTAGGATGCGAGCACGGTGGCTCGATCTCAAAATCAAAATAGAAGACATGAATGAGTGTGGTTCTGAGGAAAATGGCAGATGGAACCGGATCTTTGACCACTGAGCGTGGTTGGAGGTGAGAGATCCTGCGAGGTAGAACGGGAACGTGTAGAGATCGAGATGTGAGATGAATAATCGAGATCGATGGCGAATCAAATCATGAAGGATTCTAAGATCAAGAAAAAGAAAATAACAACTAAATAAAAAATGAAAATTAATCTATGATATACCTAGGGTAAAAATAAGAGAAAAAAAGATGGATCTCACCTTAGGAGCAGAAAAGACCGTGATCACCTCGACGAAGGCCGACTCGCTGTCATCGGATTTTTCAGAGGCTAGGCACCCTTCTACAACAAGATAGCTCTTGGAGAATGGGCTCCTCTCTCCAAAGATTGATCAAGTTTAAAATAAGGGAGGAGGAGCCATATTAATAGAAAAAGATGGAGATTGAATTTCAAAAAAATGAAAATAAGAGATAAGAGAAAATTTTGAAATGAGATAAAGATAAGAAAGGATTAGTGTCAAAATTATTTACAAAAATTATTTTTTTGTATTTTTGTCACTTAATTAATTTGAATAAAAAATTTTAATTTTTTTGTGGTGGTTATTTAAGAATAGCAACTATATACATAAACTATATACATATGGTACATTGTATACATAGTTAAATAAGGAAATTAGTTTTTTGTTTTAAAATTTTTATTTTTATTTTATTTTAAATAATTAGTAAAAGTATTTACAAATATAATATGTACAAATAAATTGTAAAATTGCACAAATCACCCAGAAAACTGACTTTTCAACTGTAACTCCAAAAATTATGAAATCACATCCATTTTAAAAATAATTTCATTTAGAATACAATGGAAGTGAGTTTGGTTCAATTTGAGTTCATATGGAACCGGAATTGGTCTTTCAATTATCGCTTAGTGGCTTTTTCCAAGTGTGGTTGCTTTTATTATGTACATGATTTTATTTTGCAAACATTTTTATTATTTAGGAAGCATTTTCTTTCCCTTCTTTTTTTTGAAAATATATACAATGTGCAACATGTACATAAGGAGTTTTCCTCTTGAGCTAGTAGACTATCCCTCTTTTGAAGCATTATTGCAACCCCGCAGCATCTTGTCTTTAGACCTTAATGCTACAAGATCAGGTTGAGATGCACAACCCTCCATAGAGGAAGATGAGAGGTTCCGCCTAGATGTTCTACCCTTGTATGCTACTCCAAGCCTAAAGATTCTGTCTCCTCACTACCTCCTCAATGGAGAGCTACGTGTAGAGTGCTTGTCCAAGATAAGCCACGGTCTAAAAGAATCATGTGTGTGTTGTTAAATGTTTTACTTAGACTAATCAAGATGACATGTGAACATAGTCTTATGGACTCAAAGAATTAAGTCACTAGGACAAGAAAAGTCTTAACTCCAGTTCTTATAAGGTTCCTCTGAAATTAAGTGGATTAAGTCCCAACTAAGCTCAATTCTTCAATGTTATTTGATGAATCTCAGATTCATCACACTAAATCTCATTAATTAAGCTCAAATCCCTCAAAATCAACAGCATTTCTGCATCTATTCTGCATAATTAGCATTCTTGCATGTTTTCATAAGAATTGCATTTTATCCATTATTTAAGCACAAAATTAGAAGCCAAAAATCCAAGCCAAAAATGACATGTAAATAGTCTAACTTCCCGAATTTTTAACTCATTCATGCTAACTCCGAATGACACAAAACCACCTCCACTGTCTACATATCATTAACAAGAATAAATAAAAAATACAAAAAATCACTAACCCAAATAAGTGGACCAAAAAACCCAAACACTAGTTTCAGGATTTCCGGACTAAAAACCTCATATCTTCCCCCATCCAGTGTCCATTTTAATCTTACTCACTTTTGAACTAATGTACATTCAATTACCTTTAAAACTAGACCAAGTTCAAGTGAATCGGATCTCATATGTGAAAGTTGGATTTTGGGCCTCTTTTGTATATTTTGTATTTTAGCGATTTTTGACCTATTATTTTATATATATAATTAACCTATTTTAGTTCATTTCTTTTTTGTTTGTCTTATTTGATAAAAGTTCTATTAAAATGTGCAAAAATACAAATCCAAATTGAGCTTGAAATCAAAGAAACAAATTGGTTCCGAGTCTTCACTAACCAACTGTACAAAATTAGTCGTTTTCATATTTTATTTTATTCCTTCTTTTTCTTAATTAAAAAATCCAAAAAAATAGATTAATGTGTAATTATTTATCTTTGATTTTTCATATTTTTTCCCGTATTTTTATCTAGTATAAAAATGACATAAAAATTACTAACCTCAAAAATCAAGGTATTCTATGTACATGGGATACCCCAAAAATTCACTTTGTGCATTTGATCGATTTTGGTTTTGATGTCTTCATGAAAGTTGTAGATCTCATCGAGACGATAAATTTTGTGAAGAAACTTTTTTGATCTGAGGTCGTTTGCTATTTATTTTGTATTTTACAAAGTATATATTTCGAATTTTGTGGTGCTGACACGTGGCGGCTCCTGGAGTTGACACGTGTCAGCCATTTTTGGTATTATTATTATTATTTTGTTTTTATAAATAAAATAAAATAAAAAGGACCGCACGTGCGAGGCACGTGCCGCCCAGGCACGCGGCAAGCACGTGTGTCCCGCCTCTCCCAAAATGCCACCATGTGGCGCTACAGGGACCGCCCGATCTTGCTCGATCAGACGGCGCATGCGCGTCGTCTTCCTCATCCACGCCTTTCCCAAATCGGAGGCGCCGCCTTCGATTTCGTGCCGTTCCGATAACTCCGTCGGTGATCTCGCATCAACCTCCTCGTCTCCGATATCGAATCCCAAATCCATCGCCATCAATCAATCGGATCCTCACGCAATCTCCGATTCCTATTTCCATCTCCGACAAACCCTCGACCTTATTTAAGAACTCCGTCACCCTCATAACCAAGCATCCGCCGATAGACCAGGCGAAGCCCGGTAGTGACAGTCCGAAGCTTCGCCTTCGACGAGATCCATGGTGTCAACGTTGCCTTGCCGCAGACCGCCCTCGCGCGAGCTGCTTCTGCTCTGGCTACCTCTGTCGAGCCCAACGATGCAGCACTCCAACACCCATCGTCTTCGACTACGCCATCGACTCAACGATCATCGTCGGTCCTCCTCCCCGCTGCACCTCTAGAAGCCCATCCGCCTTGCCTGGTGCTCCTCCTCCGCAGCCAAAGCTCCAGACACCTCCAGCAGCACCACTCCGGCCTTCCACCACCGCCTGGCCTCCGTTCATCCGCCTCGTCCACCGCCTTGGCATGGGGCCTCCTCTCGCGAGCCACTGCCACCAGCCATCAGGTCCAGCCCCGAGACCCCCAGCACGTGTGTGGGGGGATGTCAGCTGCACGTCATCTAGGGGTCACGTGACTTGCTGGGTTATTTACAGTTAACCTCCCCCCCCCCCCCCGTACATCGCACGTGACCTCTGGTAATTTTGCAAGAAGAACGCCTCCAGCTCTTGGTAATTACATTACAACCCACTGCATTTATTTTTATATTATTTATTTATTACAGTTATGCCCCTGTATTCCCAATGATTTTAGACTTCTACATGACATTATTTTATTATTCAAAAAATAGTATGATGTTTGTCATTTAATTCTCTACCTGTTGACATATTGTGGAGAATTTTGTGATCATTGGCTAATTAATAATTACTTGTTTTGTGGAAAATTACATATTTTACCCATCTTGTGCTCCGAAATTTTTCATTGATTAACTGTTGCTCTAAAAATTCCTGAAAAATCAAAGATTGTAGAATTAATTGTGCTTGATATTGTGCCCAAAAAGAATTACATTTGCATGCATAGATTGCCCTGTAAAAATCATTTTACATATTTAGTGTTTAATTTTTAATAGGTATTAAATCTCACATTTTTTAGGTTTAGGATTTTTCTGAGATCCATCACCTAGTGATAGATCTTAGATAATTTTATCCCTTGAAAATAAGCAGGTTTAATATTTATTATAATTAAATATTGAAATTCATTTTGTTTGAATTTAAAAATTCATATTGCTTCCAAAAATTCCAAAAACATTACAGTGCATTCATTTCATCATATTTTGCATCTTGGCCAAGTTTCGTATTTTTCGGACATCATTTGAATGTAATTGACATTTTAGTCCCTAAAATAAGCCAAAATTGCATTTTACATCCTTACTTGCATTTAAAAAATTAAAAAAGAGAGAGAGAGAGACCGCCTCGAGAACCGCATACGAACTTTGATAGACATATTTTTAGGTTGTTCCTTTACCTCATTGTGTTCGACCTTGGGACTTGCCCAAGTAAAATAAACATAAAACCGCATCGATTAACAATTGATTAACTTATTGTGTGGTTATTTTCTTGACCGATTCTGATTGCCGCCTACAACGAAACGACAAAAATTAAATCATTTTTTTAACACGAACAAATAAACACGTCATCTTTAACAAGCGCAATTCTCGGACTCGTCAGATGGTGTCGTTACCGGGGAGGCAAACGGCTTAGTTTTGTGTTTTGAAAATTTTTGTTCGATTTTCTGCATTCGGGTAGTCTGACCCCCGAATTTTTCATTATAAATTCCATTTTTTCCTGCATTTATTTTCAGCATTTATTTTTCTTATTTTGTTTTTGATTTATTTTTGAGTCACTCTCTTACACTCTCTCTCTTATTTTTTGCGAGGTACCCGGCGTATGTGGAGCGGTTATACAAGAACCGACGCATCTTCACCGACTTCCGAAAAAGCTGCAAATAAATTAAGATCGAGTCGAGTCATTTGAGAGCGTAGAGTCTAGGATTTTAATTTCTGCAATTTTATTTCTGTAATTAATTGCCTATTTACAACGTGTGTAAAAAGATCTTGAACTCTTCTTGTGGTGTCGTGGCCTGTTTCACTCTCCGGTGAGGGTGGGGCTCGACTTGAGTGGTGATTAAGATAGACCTGCACATACGGCTCTCAGAGCATTTTAATTTTTAATTGTGCTCGTATGAATTAGGCCACACTTCACTATTAATTGAGAAGCACATTATATCGTTAAATTTAGCCAAATTTAACTTAATTCTTTCCCACTAATAGAACTTTCTGATTAGGTGCAGTTTTTCATTGGCTTGCATTCATTTAGAATAATCTTTCAATTCTATATTGCATCCCACATGAAGATTACGAGGATTCACTGTAAGTCTTCTAACTGAGCATACATCATAGTTTTTCACGTGCATCGGCTTTTCCCAAACTTCTCCCTCTTATTTTGTCACATAATCTTAAAGGAAATCGGGATTGGACGATAGACGTGTATTATTGTGCTCATTTAATTCTTCAGTGATCACCTAATTAAAATTGGGACTGCTAAATATAGCCGATTTCAAAATAACCCATAAAATTAAGAATTTCTGCGGGAGAGCAACCCTGACCTTGGATGCTTTTATTTTTCTGAGTGAACGAGAGACGACACTTAAGGCTAGAGCCCAAACCCAAATTTTCATATTGACTACTAATTCTACCAAAAATGATTAGCTACTTCTCATTGAGGATCTACGGGTAGCCGGTAAACGGTCCGGATTTCCTTAGCAGAGTGGGTGGTTTAGAGGACACTGCGTAAGGCTCCGTCCTTAAGTAACGGGTAACCGTTCTACGATCCATACTTACTCCCATACTGGCTGAAAGTAGGTACAACTAGTCGTAAGAATTCAGGACAGTCATTATGAAAATTTCGGCACCTAAAAGCTCGCTAATTTTTTTCCAATATTGATTTATCACTAACTAAATTGAAAAGATAATAACCGAACTCTTATGGCTTCATTGTGTGTGTTGGTGAACCCGGGGTTTGATTTGTGTTTGCATTGTTGTGCGTGAACCGATATCAAATATCAAAAGTTGTACATTTGATAAAATTTCTTTTGACTATCCCGTGCAATCAATTCTCTCCTTTCTTTATTTAATCCTCATCATGGAACTTTTAGATCATTGCAAACCCGAACCATCATTCCTTTCAGCTCTTTCAAAAATGGCCGAGCATTTATCTGAAAAATCCATCAGAGCTATACTATGAAAATGAATTTGTCTCGATTAGGCCCAAATCAACTGAATCCTCTTCTTTTAATAATCCTCCAACATTCGCGGGAGACTTTCACCCGCAAATGAATTCGGCCCCCTCATTGAATTCCTCCTCGAACCATTCAACCACACATGACCAATTTCCATCATGGACTGAACCGTCTTATTCTCGATTTCTCACAAATGAATCAATGCAATATCAAATTACTTTTGAATCTCACGACTGGCGAAGAGACCAAATCCAGATGGAGAGCCATGTATGACTCCATTATTCGAGGATACGATCAATCATGACCATGGAGTATACTCTACTCAAGCCAGGATGGCATGCCCGAGTCACGGCATGTTGAGTACGAGACCTACACATTCTCGCTACATCCGGCCACTGAGCAGACTCCTTCCATAATTGTTTAGGAGAAAATTTTAGAAAATAATGATCATATATCAGATATTCAAAGAAACTCTCCTCTCAGCACATACAGGAAAATGGAAGATGAAATTATTGAACACAAACCGACTGCTCATATGATTGATCATGAACAGAATTTTGAGGATGATATTTCGAGGATAAATAAAAGATTCGAATTAATGGAGGATAGATTTCAAAAATTTGCTGACCGACTAATTTCACTCTCTGGGAGCTCAGATATAAAAATGAATGAAGAAATGATTGGATCTCATGCCGAAAATTTTGAGGATATTCAGAAATCTAGGGACGATTCTGACATCGACACCTCTGCATATTATTCCCCTATACATGTCTATGCATCTGACTCCTTCTCAGAACATCAAAGCCCCTACTCATCTACGGAAGGCACCACAACACTACAGCACACTAAAAACACCAAAAAAATCGAAAATCCAGAAAATTTCATAAAAATAGAGACTGAAGAAGATCTAAAGAATTTGGATCCTGCTGTATGGGAAGCTGATGGGGCTAAGGTCGGATTGCGGTTTTAAATGAAAGTGTTGTCGGTGTAGAAAACCACAAAGAGATCCTAGTCGATCAAACAAAGATCGGTTTTTAAAAAAAACTTACACCATCTATTTAGCCAGGTAAGTGTGCCTGGGTCGAACACAAGGAGGCAGAATAGCATACTTTGATTTTTTAAGTGAAAATATATTTTTGTGATTTTTTTATCTCTTCTTAGAGGGATCGAGGAAACACGATATTTTTTATTTTTTATTTTAAATTTTTATTTGATTTTTTAAATTTTTATTTGATTTTATATTTTTCCAATTTTTATTAATTTTTTCAAAGTGATATTTTTCAAACAATTTACCTACAATATAATATGTGAAGAATAGGTGAAATATATGTGATATTATATAGTAGGTAAAGTGGACGAGCAATGGGCTCGAACAACACTCAAAAAAACAAAGTAAAACGAAATCAATTTATGACAAATCAAAACACGATGAAGAAGTGACGAAAACACACAAAAGTTACTGAAAACCTTGTGTGGGTAATTGTGTAACTACCCTAAAAAACTACGAAAAATAATGTCAAAAATATGTCCAAAGATGCCTTACAATACAGGGGTAAAATGTAAGAAAAAGAAAGAAAGTTTCTATAGTTTGGTCCTCTGGCAGGGACTAAATCGTAAAGGAACTATGAATTATTACATTTAGGTCCCCGCACGGGGACCTAAATGCAATATCTGGAAAGCTTGGAGGAACGTTGAAATTCTGTAGATCCTCTGGACTTAGTATGCAAAATTCACATCCCTTCAGATCGGACGGTCAAGATTATAACGTCAGAATCGATCTGAGACGTCTGTTGCTGCCACGTGTCGTCCAACTGTAGCCTCTGGTGTTCTTGGGTTATTCTTCAGTTCTTGTGCAGGTGGCCGACGAGTCTTCTTCTCCGATTTATCGTCGGCGACTAGTGACGATCTGAGGCCTCCCATGGGGCCAGAGGGGTGGCTCCTCCACCCCTCGAGCTCGCCCGCGGTGGTACGTGGTCGGGAGTGGTCTTGGACGCTGGAGAAAGCTTGACGAAGATGGTCGTTTAATGCTTTGATGCTGACGCTAAGGTTGTTGCGTCATCTTTGAACATGAATTACGTGATGACTAAGGACTCCAGAAGCCTTGAAATTGCTCCAGATTCAAGAAGAACCTGCAAAGAAGAGATATATATATATATATATGCTCGATTTGCGATGAAATCGGCCAACGAGTTTAATTTTGCAAGATCGAAATGGTGTTTCCAGACTTGAAAAACAG
This sequence comes from Ottelia alismoides, assembly GCA_037367405.1. Taxonomy (NCBI): domain Eukaryota; kingdom Viridiplantae; phylum Streptophyta; class Magnoliopsida; order Alismatales; family Hydrocharitaceae; genus Ottelia; species Ottelia alismoides. The sequence continues at coordinate 256,376 of JAZKJV010001146.1, forward strand.
AGGTCTAAAGAATAATGAAAAATGGATCTCGATTCGATTTGAGGAAGAAACGATTTGAATGTTGAATTTGAATGTGCGTTTAAGCTAGATGATTAGGCTGACTAACTACGTGATTATCTACGCTAATGTATGCACGGAGATCGAGAAGGAAAATCGCAAAGATGAATGAGTAGATCTGGGAAAGAGAGGTGTATTTACCTCAGATGGTTGCTCGACGGTCGATCTTTGTCGGAGCTGAACGCGCACAAGGCGGTGATACAAGGGCTGGCGAGCACCTTGGAACTCCTCCCTGATGATCCTTTTCCCATGCGGGCACCTTTGGCTGGAGTTGTCACCTCCTGAGCGAGCGAAGCGAGGCGAGGAAGAGAGGGGTCGGCCACTGGATTCTGAGCTTCAGGTGGTTAAGAGAAAGTTCGTTATAATCCGCCAAGTTTAAGGGTATTTATAGAGTAATTTACTTGGGCTTCAAGGTTAATCCAAGGGTGGCGAGTAAGAAGATTGTTAGAAGAAGAGGTTCAATGGCTTAGATCGCCTGAGGAAGTTATAGGGTGCATGGGAAAAATAGGTGAAGATGGCCGATTGAAACAGAAGCTGTACCAGCTTCTTAGATAAGAAGCACCAGGTGCTGACACGTGTCAGCACCTGGTTGGCCAGATGCATAAATACCTTATAAATTATATAATAAATAGTAAATAACGTTATTTTAGATAGGTATAAAAATAAGAAATGTAGATAATTAAATTATCTAATTTATAGAATAATTAGTTTTTATAAATAATAATTATAATACGGAATATAAATATTATATTAATAAATAGGTATAGATAAATAGGTTTTGGATTTTTATTTTAATAAATAAATAAATAAATATTAATTTTGTATTTTCTTAATTATTAGAATAATAAATAAAGGCTATGTGAATTTTAGGGATTTTAATCAATTAATTTACATATATTAATAAATACATATATAAGTTAATCAGTTCATTTTTATCTATAAGTTAGGGTTTTGGATTTTATTAAAATAATAAATAAGCTCCAAACATTCTGAAATAAATTATGACGAAAATATAATATCATGAAAATAATTAGAAATTGTAAAATTAATAAAATTATAAATAGTGTGTTCTAAATAAAATAAATAGCCCAGAAACCCCGTTGTCATTAGGTCCCAAAACCAACTTTTTGCAAACGAACTCTGAATTCAATGAAACGACTCTATTAATTAGAGAATATTATTTTATGAACTTTAAAGGTGAGTAGTGTGAAATTGGAGTTCGTCTGAAGAAGTTATGATGTTTGGAAGTTGAGAATTTGACAAATTAAAAGTAGGATTTCTTGGTATAAGTACAGGAGAATATTTTTTAACTTATTTTTATATTTTTATATACATTTTTGGCAATAATTAGGAAAAGAGTTAGTGAAAAATATGTACATATGAATTGACTAAAAATCAATGAAGTTTTGTATTTATTTGATAAATAGTGAACAATGTGTGAAGTGTGTCTTAATTTATTTTTATGATTTTCTTTCCTTACCTCCCCCTACTTATTGGTTTGTCGACCAATCCATGCTGACTTGGTCTCGGGGGTTAGGTTATAAATATACCTTACAGTTATATTTATATTTATAAGTCATATTGTACATATATACATATCTCCAATCTGCCTTATTTTCTTTTCTTTGTTCTTTATTTATTTATATTTTTTATGCTTAAAACTGGATATTTATTCATGAATAAGGTTTTTATAAAAGATGGGAATTAATTATATTTACATGTATTTGTTAAGGGTTTTAAGATAAAATGCGATAGAAAAGTTAATGAATCATGGATTCATCAACCCCCTATACTTAAACTTTGCTAGTCCCTTAGCAAATACTTATTTGAAAAATAAGGGGAAAATAAGAAAGTTAGAATTAATTTGTTTTCCTAAACCAACTCATGGAACAGACAAAGGATAGAGCTCGATCGGGCCTGAAACAAGCATTCTGTCAGATCCTTAACTAGATTAGAATTTTATCCTCAACAGTCCTCAAGTTCCACAAATCCTTATTCAATATCACTCCATTAACTAGTTCAGACTCACTTATTCATATCGCAAACCTCTATCATCCTTGAAGTCAATTTGTATAGTGTGTGAATTGATTTAGCTCTTCCTGCTTAAAGAAACGAAGAAACAGTCCATCCCGACTATACACTTCTATTGCTTCCTCATCCATTTACTCTTTCCTCGGGGAGGGAGGTATTCCCTTCTGAGTCAGTCCGTGTTATGTCCACAATCGAGTATAGAGAGAAAGTAGATGAATGAGAAAAGAAGTGGAGTGCGACTAGTGTAGACGCATCCCCTTGTGAAGCTCAACCGGTGTAGTTAAGTCTCCACTAAGATGCGCAGACATTTTTGGTGGAAGCTTGGACCATTGTGGCCATATTTGTATTTGGTGGCTTCTTCTTTGATTTTGGCTTTGTAATTTGGCTTCACTGCATTCATCTTTTTGTGCCTGACGGATATAGCATCTTTTGTTCCGTCCCTTTTTTGAGGTCTTAGAAAAATTGTGTCAACGGATCCTTCCCTCATCCAAACCGACTATCGCAACCCAATTTATCTCGTCTTTAGACGTCAATGCCGCAAAGACAAGGATAGAAACGCACTACCAAGATGTACTGCCCTTCGCAACTCCAAGCAAGTCGAGCTAAGTGTAGAGTGCATGTGTTCAAGATTGGTTCACTGGTGTAGAGTTGTACGGATGACACCAAATGGTCTATTTAAGCACATATGACTTGATTTCTCAAATATGGTCTTATAGAACCCAAATATTTAAGTCAAAAACAGAATCCTAGCAAAATTCCAGATCTAACTAGCTCCTTACAACGTAAGTTAAAGGCCATAATCAAGCTCCATCCTTTAGACTAGACTCAATCTTAGTGTTAGAAATCAAACTTATTCTGAAAAATGTGAATGCAAATGCGACCATGTTTTTGTGAAGTATGTTTTCTGAATTTTACTCATTTTTATGGATTTTAAGGCTTTGTAAATTTTTATGACTTTTAGGAATTTGTAATTTTTATGGATTTTCTGATTTTTATAAACAAGTTTTTGTACATGATTTTACAAGATATATTTTATTTGAGTTAAATATCTAATGTATTTTACAGATTTTATCTACAGAGAATTTTACAAGGATTAAATGATTTTTACATATGTTTTAATAAATAGGATTTTAAATAAGTATTATACAAATTTTAAATACATATTTTAAATACATATTTAAATACAGATTTTGGACATATTTTACTTATTTACAAGGATTTTATAAGTAATAAATAAATGTATAAATAGATTTTAAATACACCCTCACCTACTTTTTATGGATTTTATAGATATAGAAAATACATAAAAGTACGATTACGGACAAAAGTATATATACAATATATATGCATCCCCTATACTTAGCTTGTGTACGTCCTCATTGCGTCAAAAGAGAAAAAGGAGGACATAACTCGTGCTAAGTAAAAGTGGGTGAAAAGAATAGAGAGTACAAGTTAGTCAACCCCCCCTATACTTACGATCAGGTCATCATAAGTATAACGAAAGAGCAAAAATGAGGTGACTGGGTAAAAAGAATATACAACGAAGGAACAAAAGAAATAAAGAAAACAAAATCATCGAAATCACTCGGTCCCCCCTATACTTAGGATAAGGCATCCTAATTATAGAAAGAGTGTGGCCAGAATCGGAGACCAGTGATTTGTGAAAAAGAAAGGATATACAAAAGAATCAGAACAAAATATAAAACGCAAATCAACGAACAATCAGTCCCCCCTATACTTAGGATCTGGTATACTAAGCAGAGAAGACGAGCAAAAATGGGGACGTTTGTGGTCTACGAAGAATATACAAGTGTTGCGGATCTTCAGAAATCAAATGGCTAAAAAGTATTCATACAGGATGAGATGAAGTGAAAGAATGATCACGAGTCATGTACAAAATGGATCACTTCAGTACGGGCTAGATGATCAGTAGTCTCGACGAAGTTTTTCAGCATCTGCATGTTAACCACGAACGCTCTGCACCAGATGACACATCTGATATTGCTATACTTCCATTGTCATGCACCGTTCTGACTATATAAGGTCCTTCCCATGTGCTTTTCAATTTGCCAGGAAAAATTCTCAATCTTGCATTGAACAACCAGACTTTCTACCCAGGGACAAAGCTTTTGTGCCGAATATGTCAATCATGCCATTCTTCACTTTGTCCTTATAAATGAGAGTGTTCTCGTATGCTGATTTCGAATTTATATCAGCTCATTCAGATCCATCTTTCTCTTAGCTCCTGCTTTCTTTGCATCAAGTAAAATTTCTCGTCATATTTGTGCATGGATCTCTGACGGGCAAATAAGCACGGTGATGAATACACATTTCATCATCTTTATTCTATCATTTTGGCCTCAAAAACCCTAGCAAATGCCTGAAAACAGCATTAAATAGAGTAATTTAGCATTCATGCATAGGTGTGTAAGAGTATATAAAATACTGTTTTTAATGCCAAAAGTATAGAATAAAGAAAAGAAAAGAAAAAGAATAAAATATTGTAAATATTTTTATGACCCGAAACCCCGAGACCTAGGCATCTCCGGTGGAATAGGTCGATAAGGAATAAAGTAAGGGGGATAAGGGCCAAATACAATATATTTATTAATTCATTCTTTATTCATTTGGGACCTTATTTGGTTCCACTTTTTATACCTCAAATAAGGAAACTTTGTACCATGAAAGTGGTAGATATTTTTATATAGAATAATACAAAATTAATTTCACTGAAAAATAATATACAGATAAAAAGCTATGGTCTGAAAAAAAATCCAGAACCCCACTCTCCCAGACCCTGTATCTCACAAAAGAAAACTCCAAATGCAGCAAACTCATCTTTAATTGTATATAGAATAAAATAATCTATTTAATGATGGTGGTTTCGCATTTGGTGGAGCTACGGTTTGAAAGTTGAGTTTGGACCCACATTATATACCTGTACAGCTTAAAATATTCAATTTATTCTTTAATCATTATTTTTGTATTTTATATTTTTATTATTTTGTGAATATTACTTATAATACTTATATACATTAAAAATAGGAATAAAAAACCCAAATAAACTCAAAATAAAAATAATGTAAATAAAATACACAGGTATTATAACTATGTACATACCTATACATATGTACTTATATTTTATTTAACATGCAAAACACCTCAGAAAAAAGAATAAAAATATATTTGTGTACATAAAAGTATATTATAATTTAGAAAATAATATATAAAAATCATAAAATTAAAATACACAAAATAAAAATTAAAGGCTAAAATATATAGGTAATATACCTATATAGGGGGTAAAAAGCAACTTGTAAAAATATAGCTCATAAAAAGAAATAAAAATCACCATAAAATACTTCATAAAATTACAACATTTTTTTATTTTATAATAAAAATTTTATTAATTCATCTGCTATTTTTAATTTATTTTATAAGGTTTTTTCACCAAGGAATTTTCTGGTTGGTACACGTGGACCAACCAGAGGAACTCCATTGGTTGACCTCGGTCAACTCCCTGACCGAGGTCTGAACCTTGTCAGAAGCGGGTTGACCCTGGTTTCATCCTTTTTCGAGGAGGCCTCGATAACCATTGGTGATGGCCTCTTCATGGAATCTCGTCCTCGATCAATGGTGATTCACGCCCAAGTGATTCCTTGGGCTGTGGATCACTGACCGAGGCGTTTGGCCCTCGTCTTCCACCGCCCGTCAACCCTACAAAAGACGACCCCCGACTTCAATTCAAATTTTAATCCTTCTTCCGCCATTTCCCACCCTCAAACCCCTAGCCCTTCGTGTTCCTGGTGACAGCAGGCATCGAATCGAGCCTGGGTTTGAAGCATTTGGCGTCGAATCGAAGAGATTCACCCCTCGCCGGAGCTCCGCCGTGCCTTCCAGCCCGTCGTCTCTGGTGAGCTTCTCCCTCTTTTATTTCCATTTTCTTGTAGCTCTAGTGTAGGATAGCTTAGCCTAGGAGTAGTTTAGATTTCCATCGCGTTCTTCGCCGTGAATCTCCGATCAAAGCTCACGGCGGAGCTGAGCTCCGCCTCCATTTTTCGGCCATTCCCGTTATCGACCGCCGCCAAAATCAGCTCCATTCTCTTCCCCTTCACTCCGTCGCTCCGCTCCACCCTTCCATCCACCTCGATCTCGCCCAGATCGAGCTATCGAGCTCCTCTCTTCGCAGCTCGCCGGAGCTCTTCATCCAAACCACCTTTCGCCTCCATCGAACCATCAAAGTGCACCCGCAGCCTCACTTGGATTTCGCGCACCTCACCATGCAGGTCTGAGCCATGCAGGTCTGAGCCCCAGAGAAGGCTCCATCGAGCCTCGAAGTTCCCAGGAGCTGCTCCCCAGGTCGCCTCCGCCGTCCGAGCTCCCACGCCATCGCAGCCTCGCCTGAGACTACCATCAGACGCGGAGAGGCCCCAGGATCGTTATGCCCTTGATCCTAGGGCCGGGGCGGCCGTGTGTCGGCCGCAATCGCCCGCCAAAGCTCGACGGGGAAGGTGTTCTTCGTGATCATCTTCCGGTCGTCGGATCAGGAGCACCCTCCAGGTGCCACACCAGCCGTTGGATCTTGGCCACTCTCCACCGTCCGATCGCACCGCTAAGATCTAATCCCAGCCGTCCCGGTCGAAGCGTCATCCCAGAGCCGCCACGTGTCAAGTGAAATCTCCTCGGCCGCACGATCAATCCCCGTGGGTATTTTGCATTTTTCACCCACGTGCTTTTGTATTTACTTTTTAGTCTGAAAACTTTCAACTGCAGTTTAAAAACTTTTGTAATAATTGCACTTAGTTCCTCGCACTTTTATATTTGCACTTTGCTCCACGCCGCGTCACCTCACGTGACTGGGGCGCGTGACTTTTGGGTATTTTGCATTTTTGATCCCGACCTTTTAGGTATTTGTAGGTAAACCCATGTGCGTAGTTGATTAAATATGTTTTTTGGGGAAAATTGCATGGATGCCCTGCCGATTTATTTTATTTGCAAATATGCCCCTGTGAATGACAAAACATGTGCCTCGCACGTGTCTTTTGGTGAAATTTGCACCTAAGCCCCTGTATGTTTCTATAATTGCATATATACCCCTACTAGGCTTAGGATTTTGTGTGCTTGATCCATTTATTTCATGCATCATTTTAAGTCCAAAAATACTCAAAAATTGAACTTAAGCTCATGTTTGCTTGTTCTTCAATGCCATATTTTTAGTTTTTAATTTTATTGCATTTTTATATTTATTAAAAATAAAAAACATGTCGTTTTAGCACTGTCTAGCTTAGAAAATACCAAAAAATATTAAAAGGCCTTAAAAAATTCCAAAAAAATCCCTTATTGTGTATTTTGACCTATTTTAGTTTCAATCCAAAAACCACTAAAAATTTCAAAAAGAAAATCTTAAAAATTCAAAAATACTTAAAAACTTCAAAAAAAATATAAAAAATTGTAGAAAATCCCAAAAAGTGTAAACTTAAGCTCTGTAGTCTCCTGTTGTTATTATCTTTATTTGAAAATTAGTTTGGAAAATTTTTGTGATTGTTTGATATTTTAAATTCCAATTTTACCCCCAGCCAGTAGCTTATTCATTGTTTTGCTTTTTTTGCTAATTAAAAATACTAAAAACATTCTGAAAATTACCCAAAAATCATAAAAATAGTAAAAATTATAAAAATACCAAAAAGATTTTATTTCTGAATTTTTGACTATTTTGCATATTTTTATAAATACTTTATCTTGTCTTTTAGTATATTGTTTTCTTACTCCAATATTGAAAAAAATATAAAATATAAAATTATAAAAATTAAAAAAAATTAAATTAAAAATCAAAATACAAAATTAAAATTTAAAATAAAAAATTAATAAAATTAAAAACCCACAAAAAATTAGATTGGCTAAGTAGTCTAATAGACCTTGATTTTGACTTTGTCTACTATGCACCTTTATTTCCTGCGTTCGACCCCTACTTGCTTGCCATTATACATTTGTAGTAGGGTATATAAATTTTAATCCTTGCTATTGATTGCCTGATTGATTGTGTGGGTTAATTGTTGACGAACGAGGAGGCTTGAGTAGTCGCATCAGCGACAGTGAGTCTGATTTGTCAGACCACTGATTAGCGGCTCTCGCTTTATCGTTTTTCAAATGGCGCCGATGCCGGGGAGCATCGGCTTGTAGAGTACTTCTGAGTCTATTATCTGCTTAGCCATTTTTTGCTTATTTGTTTTTCTTGCATAAATTGTTTTGAACTATCTGACACTCCTCTTGTTTTCTTGCGAGGGACCGCTGACCGAGGAGGATCGCCTAGGGGATCCTGCGCATCCTTGGGAGGAGGAGCCGGCTATTCTACCCTAGCCGGTTGGAGAGAGCATGAGAGCTTGAGAGAGAGAGAGAGACTTAGCTTTTTATTTTTGTGAGAGAGAGTGATTTGATTAATTGTAATAATACAGGACTTGGACACTAGACACTTCGGGCCTAATTTCTGGGTGTTTGTTCACCGGGGGGCTCACCGCGGTTTTCTCGTGTTTCTCGACTGTCATTTGCCGATTTTGATTTCATTTTCATTTCTTTTGTGTATTGAGCCCTTAGTTGTAGGCCTTGCTTGTTCGATTAAATTAGGTCCAAACACACTAAAAACCATTGCATGCACCGATAGCTCGTAGTTGGACTTAGTTTAATTAAACAGTCAATTCACTTCTCTTTGATCCGCTGCGTCGCGAGCTCATCCCGCAAAGCGCTATCTCCTAAACTCAAGTGTGTTGAGTAGAGGAGGGGTGAGCCTAGACCGAACCTTAGGATTTGAGATCGGTGATTGACTCGTGGTTCTTAACGCTAGAAGTTGCCTACCTTAGGACGATTTCCGCATTGTATACCGGCATATAAATTAGGTTTATAAATTTCTGCTTTGCATCCTGCATGGAGAGAGCTGGGATTCGCTGTAAGTCTTCTTACTTTGCATCCATCATTTAGGCACAAAGGTGAGATTTCCACCTTGGTGTCGACTTGCATCGGCTTTACCGACTCTATTCTCCCTCTGTTTTTGGACAAAGTAGGATCAAGAAAATACAAAATCGTTAGGCGCTTGTTTGAATCCACTCAAAAGAAGTGATAACACCAAAAAAATTAAAAAAGGGACTGCTAAGAAAACTTTGACCTAAATAAAATTGGTAATTGGACTCATTGATTGGGGAGAGCAACACCCTCACTTGTATTCAGGTTGCATGGGAAGGTCTCCTTCCAAGTGAGCAGAGTGCTTCGTAAGGATTAGAGCCCAAAACCCAACTTGTGGCTGCCTTGTGTATCGCCTGGATTTCCGAAGTATTGGCGCTACTATCGTACGTAGGCGAGTAGGGCTTGGTCGCCATTGGTGACTCACTATTGTGTGAGCATCGACCTTGTCCGAAGTACCGAGCATAGGCCACGCCTTCACAGGTGTGTCGGTCTCACTGTTTGCGTCCGAGTAGGATCTTGCACGCTCACGGGTGATTCCGTTGTGAGCGAGATACGAAGTATCGGTTTCGCCTATCGGCTTCCTCCCGCTATTTCTTTAGCTGAGTAGGGATCCAGGAAGGGTTACAAGGACCTTAAAAAGCACAAGTTACAGGTTACACAGGAGGAGGACAAGTACGGGAATACTTTTCCGGCAGTACTCTCTCTCCTTTAGGTGTAGCGCTCTAAGGACTCGTGACAAGATTAATTCTTGAATTCAAGCTAAAACCGACAAGATAATAGCCGAACCTTCACGGCTTCATGTGTTGAGTTGGTGAACTTACCCCTTTTTTGTGTTTGATTGCTAGTTACATTTAGGTCAAGATCAAAAATATCGCGCCTTTGCGCAAATTTTGTCTTTCCCCCAATTGACCCTTGCTCATTGTGAGCCTTCTACTGTTTTGCAATCCTTTTATTTCTTGTTTATCATCGTGCTCTTCATCCAACATCTTTTCCTCTTGGCCTTCTCGAGATGTTGTCACACGGATGGTTTAGTCGGGACCTCGCCGATGCCCACATCGATTCCGTGCCGGCAACATCTTCAATAAAGAGGGGTGATCTCCGAGAAGTTAATTCGGATCTTGCGAATGTCTCCTTGGACTCCCCTATTCTCGCTTCTTTCAATACGTGCCTTTCTCCAATAAATCTGCTATTCGGGATGGACTCGCAACCCGAACTCGCTCTTCCCTTTCAGCTAAATCGGGATTACTCTTGTCCCCGAAATAACCCCTTGTGGATGGAGATCGATTTCAGTCAATATCATATGCTCCATTCACGACATTCTGGGATTGACCTTAATCCCAGATTAATCTCAACAGCAGGTGCTCAGGGAGATACTGATCAGGGTTTACTCCGTCATGCAGATCCTCCACCCGATCACGAGTCAGAGATTCAAGTGCAGTCTGAGATGGCAGGTAGAAGAGGAAAAGGACTACAGGCCCCACCTGAACCCGAAGTCAATCCTGGGGAAGGACAATACACCACGCAGGGCGAGGTTAATAGTTAGATGCTGGCTTCCATCCAAGCCATTCAGCAGCAGTTGACTAATCAGGCCCTGGCCCAGACCGCCTTCCAGGATATGCTGAACGATCTGAGGAGGAGGGCCGACGCAAGAGACGACCGACGAGAGGATGATCCGAAGTCAGAGATGAGTTTTCAGTGGGACCCGAATATGAAGCAGCAGAAGAAGATCCACCGCAGCCAAAGCCTACACTCAAGGAAACATACAACCCAGGAGCGGGGCGCATCACTGAGTGGATTCAAGTTCCACGTATGCATGCCCACTTCGAGCTGAAGCCGCAATTTCTGTCACTGCTTCCTACTTTCCATGGGAACACCACTGAGGAACCATATATATTTCTCAAGAAGTTCAGACGCATCTGTTCCACTGCTCACTACCCTGGTATTCCTTTGGGGGTAGTCATGATGACCGCCTTTCCCTTCAGCCTTCAAGACAAGGCCCTATATTGGGTCGACCATCTTGGGAAGGTTGTCACGACCTGGGAGGAGCTGAAGTCTGCGTTTCTCCATAAATTCTATCCTCTCAGGCGACTGAATCAGATGCGTGCCCGGATCTCCAGTTTCTGCCAGCAGCCCCACGAGACCATCCATGAAGCGTGGGAGAGATTCAAAGATCTTCAGGAGAAGTGCCCCCACCATGACATTCCAAAGACCAGTCTCGTACAACACTTCTTTGAGGGGCTATCATTTGAGAGCCAAAAGCTTGTAGATGCAGCTTGCGACGGTTCACATTTCAACAAGGACGAGGACGTGGTATGGAACGTCTTTGAAGAAATGGCTGAAGGAGAAGCAGCCCAATCCTCGTCCAGAGTATACATGAAGCCACCAACCGCCATCAGCAAGCCAGTGAACATGGCTTCTCACACCGAAGACAAGGATGAGAGCTCCAACCTGAGCATCATTGGGAGCCACTTGTCCAAGGTGGATATCATTGAGAAGAGGTCACAGGACCTTGAATAATTGGCAGTCATTGAGAAGAGAACCCAGGGTCTAGAAAGCTCGACCAGATTTCCCAACAGCTAGAGCAACTCGTACGTGCATTGAATGCAAACATGTGCAACGCTATGTCTACGTCTGCTGAGCCGAATGCTGAGAAGAAGGAGCCTACAATGCAGTAAAACCCTCAGCCGACTCCACCGCAGCCCAGCCTGTCCAGCACGTATACTACGTGCAGGTTCCAGAGCAGCAATCGCATCCCCAGACACAGATGGTTGTATACCAACCTGAGTCCCAGCCAGTTTATTCTGAGCAGTTCTCTCCACCCCCGCCACTGATTCAGGAGATCAATGACATATGGAACAATGAAGCGCAGCTGACCCGTCCTCAGGGACAACCTCAGGGTCAGAACCATGGGCAACAGGCCCTATCAGCAGCAGCAGGGTGGGAGACCCTTCCAGCCCTCTTACCAGTACTAGCCTCCATCCCACGGAAACACCTGGAGGCAGAATTATCAGCACGGTCCGTAGCAGTCCGGATATCACGGACAGGGATATCACCAGCAGCCGGCTGCTCACTACAATCAGCAGAATGCACCATATTCCTCCAACCCTCCTCCTCACCAATTTCATAATCCCAGCCGCCATATCAGCATTCTAGACCCTAGTAGGGGACTCCTCTGAGATTGTGCTAGTTAATCTGGCCCTGGCCTGTTTAGAGCAGTTAATGAAGAACATGGCTGAGATGACCTAGAAGATCGACGACCTGACGGCAGCCAAGACCGTCATACCAGCCCAGGTCGAAGCCACCCGAACAACTTCCAACGCAAGGAGCCGGTAGCCGGCAGTGTCCAACCGAATCAGGTGAATTAAATTGTTTTTTATCTAATGATGTTACTCTCAGGAGCGGTAGGACACTCCAGCCATCGGCGACAGCGAAGGGAAAGCATCTTGCATCTGACGGAGAATCGTCAGTCCAGCCAACACCAGGCCAGGAAGCATTTTGGGAGCAGCACCAGTATTCAGAAAATCACAAAAAATGAAGAAAATAGCAAAACACAAAAAGATAGCAGCAACCTCGGTGGAGAACAACCTGCATTGGAGACGCATGCACATGCCTCACCGCCAGTTCCTGACAGGAGGAGCACTGCACCTGCAGCGAGTCTAACGCCAGCACCAGAAATCGAGCCTGTCATTTTTGGTCCACAAATTGTAGATGAATCCATTCCTTTTTGCCATCTACCTGTACACAACAATATGGACACTAATTTGAATGAAGTGGTGAAGATTTTGTAAATATTCCTTTTCCTGAAGCAAATGAAAAAACACAAAAAAATGAAAAATTTGAAAATGCTTTGTCTGATCCTGCCATCATAGAAATCATTTCAGAATTTAGTGTTGAATATGCCATTGATGAAAGCTCTTGAGTACATGCCAGCAGTAAAGAAAGGATTAAAAGAGGCATGCACGACCAAGCGCAGGCCGCACCCCCACAATCCCAGAAGCAAAGGTGGCAAGACCGAAAAGCATATCTCGCAATGGCCACTGTGAACGCCGTCAGCAACCTCCCGGATAAATGCCAGATATGGGAGCACCTCTTGTACGTTGCTAGATGTTTAATCAAGAGTTCGAGCGAACACTTCTCGATAGTGGGTCTTCTGTCAATTTGATGCCAGCCTCGCTACTCACGGAGTTGTAGGCTAGGACCGCTCAAGCCTACAAAGATGATTCTGCAGTTCGCAGACAAATCAGTCAAGCGGCCTAGAGGCCTGTTGGAGGACGTGATCGTCACGGTTCAGGGAAAGTCATTCCCGGCCGATTTTGTGGTCTTAGATATGGACGTCCCCTCTCCATTGCTCCTTACCCCGATCATACTTGGAAGACCATTTCTGCGGACATCAAACGCAGTAGTGAATTATGGGACGGGAGAAATCACTTTTTGGCGCTGGCAAAGAAATAATCAGAGTAGAAACCCTGTTCTGAGGGAACAACCAACGAGCAGACATCCACCTCATATGCAAGGGTGATTGAGTATGCTGACGACTGCGGACTTTCTAGCAGAAATCAAGATACCAATTTATTTCTGGATGACAATGAGATCCATGACCTCCTCTATCCCGAGGAGGAGGTGGAGTGCACAGTCGAATTTCCCTTATCGATCAGGATGAGGAACTCGCTGATGTGATGCAAGAGACTGTCGTGGGAGTGATGTGCCTTCAGGACCAAGAGCTGAAGTCTGAAGAATCCTTGAATGAAGAAGACATTATTGAGGAATTCTGTCAGGATTTGAGAGAAGAAACAGATCAGAATATGGTGGACACCGAACAGTTGAATGAATCACCACCTGCACTGATAGCTGAAGTCACCACTGAAGCAGCTCAGACTCCGCCAGAGCTAAAACCTTTGCCCTCCAACATGAAGTATGCCTTCCTTGCAGGAGAACCTAATATGCACCTGGTCATCATCAATGCCCATCTGACCGAAGACCAAGAATCTCGTCTAATGGAGGTTCTTGAACGCAACCGCAAGGCGATAGGTTGGCGAACATCCGATCTCCATGGGATCAATCGTCATTGTGCTCGCACCGCATCTTTTTGGAAGATGATTGCAGGCCTTCTCGAGAACTGCAGAGAAGATTAATTCGAAATCCTGCGGGAGGTTGTTATAAAAGAGATCCAGAAATGGTGTGATGCGGGATTTATCTATCTCATCTCCGACATCAAATGGGTGATCCCTCTGCATGTTGTGCCCAAGAAATCAGGATCACCATTGTGAAGAATGACAAAGGAGGAGGAGATTACAACCAGAGTACCCACTTCTTGGCGAGTATGCGTGGGATTACAGAAGACTTAACCTCGCTACCAAGAAGGACCACTTTTCTCTTCCCTTCATCGACCAGATCTTGGAGAGATTGGCCGCGGAAGGAATACTCTGCTTCTTGGATGGATATCTGGGTATAATCAAGTTGCTATTGCTCCTGAAGATCAAGAGAAGACCACGTTCACCTGTCCTTTTGGCACATATGCCTTCAGACGGATGCCGTTCGGGCTATGCAACGCCCCAGCCACATTTTAGAGGTGTATGCTTGTAGTTTTTGCCGATATGGTGGGAAACGTTCTCGAGGTCTTTATGGACGATTTTTCAGTCTACGGGGATTCCTTTGATCAATGCCTGGATTATTTAGATCGAGTCTTACGGAGGTGCTGCGAAGTCAATCTTGGGCTCTCATGGGAGAAGACAACTTCATGGTGACCGAAGGAATTGTGCTGGATTCACGTTGTCTCTAAACGTGGTAGAGGTTGACCCAGCCAAGGTGGACGTGATTTTCAAACTTGAGCCACCTACAAACATCAAGCAAGTCCGGTCATTCTTGGGCATGTCGGTTTTTACCGACGTTCATCAAAGATTTCAGTAAACTGGCCAGACCGTTGACTGAGTTGCTCGGCAAGGAAATGAATTCATTGTAGATGACCGTGTGCTCCTTGCCTTTAATCAGTTGAAAGAGCTCAATCACGCAGGCCCCTGTCTTACAGCCACCGATTTGGACTCAGCCTTTCGAGATCATGACCGACGCGTCAGATTATGCCATCGGGGCTGTACTGGGGCAGAGGAAAGATAATGTACATTTGCAATTCACTACGCTAGCCGAACGCTCGATGAAGCCCAGAGAAACTACACTGTCACTGAAAAGGAGCTGCTAGCCGTAGTTTTTGCCTTGGAACAGTTCAGATCATAACTCCTTGGGTCCAAAGTAATCTTTACACTGATCATTCGGCCATTCGGTACTTACAGCAGAAGAAGACGCCAAACCATGTCTCATTCGGTGGATCCTTCTCCTCCAGGCGTTTGACTTGGAAATCAAAGATAAACCCGGGGTAAAGAATGTAGTTGCCGATCATCTGTCAAGACTTCCTGAACCAGAGTCTCTGAGCTGAACCTACAGCCGATCACAGAGATCTTTCCAGATGAGTCAATTCTGTCTGTCGCCTCACTTCCTTGGTATGCGGACATCGTGAACTATCTAGTTGCCAAGAAAATCCCACAGGGACTGGCCTAATTGAAAATAGACAGAGTCTTGTCTAAAATCCATTTCTACCAGTGGGAAGACCCATATCTGTTTCTGAGGGAGCAGATTGTATCTGGAGAAGGTGCATTCCTCAGGAGGAAGTTCCAAGTGTCCTCGCTTTATGTCATGATCAAGATTCTGGAGGACATCATTCAGGCAAACGGACGGCAGCAAAAGTTCTTCAAAGTGGCCTCTGGTGGCCTTCATTATTCAAAGATGCAGGATGAGTATGTCAAAATGTTGCACTAACTGCCAGAGATGGGTGGAACCATAGGAATGATAGATACGATGCCTCTAAAATACATTCAAATCTCAGACGTCTTTGATGCATGGGGCATCGACTTTATGTGGCCCGTTTCCTAACAGTCAGGGTTA
This sequence comes from Ottelia alismoides, assembly GCA_037367405.1. Classification (NCBI taxonomy): domain Eukaryota; kingdom Viridiplantae; phylum Streptophyta; class Magnoliopsida; order Alismatales; family Hydrocharitaceae; genus Ottelia; species Ottelia alismoides. Next base: position 272,351 of record JAZKJV010001146.1, read on the forward strand.
TGAGTATATTCTGCTTGCTGTCGATTATGCCAGTCGATTGGGTGAAGGCTATTCCTGCCCGAGCCGCCGACAGTAGGACTGTTTGTCGATTCTTGAGAGATCACATCATAGCACGGTTTGGGATTCCCAAGATTCTCATATCTGACGGGGGTGGTCATTTCATAAACAGAGAGGTGAAGAAGCTGACACAAGAATTCTGCATTGAACATCGTATTGCTTCACCCTACCACCCGCAGTCTAATGCTTAGCTGAATGTTCAAATAAGGAGATCAAGACAATCTTAACAGAAGCTTGTGCGTCCGGATCGCAAGAACTGGTCTCAGCTGCTTGATTCCGTTCTTTGGGGCTTATAGAACAGCGTACAAGTCACCCTTGGGAATGTCTCCCTACCGCCTTGTGTATGGCAAGCCATGTCATTTGACCGTCGAGCTAATTCAACAAATCCTTATGGTCCATTAACGTCTGCAATTTGGACTCCAAGCAAGCAGCAAAGAACAGAAAACTGGATCTGAACAGATTACTGGAATTCAGATATTATGCATATGACTGACAGCATGATGTACAAGGAGAAGGTCAAAACATGGCATGACAAGCATTATCCATCGCAAGTCCTTTGATCCAGGTCAGAAGGTGTGGTTGTTCGATGCGAAATTGAAGATCTTTCAGGCAAATTGAAGAGCAAATGGACTGGGCCGTTTTTGGTTAGGCAGGTGTGTGACAATGGAAGTGTATTGATATCCAATCTGTCAGCTGACGCACAACCATTTGTAGTCAATGGACAGCTTCTGAAGCCATACCTTGAACATTGATATATCTGGCTGTCGTTGACTCAGTTCAAGTAATCTAATGGGGATGAGCTGAATATCTCCAAAGAAGCAGAGAAAAGCGAAGCACAACGAACATTTTTGAATGATTTTCGTCTTTTTCTTTTTCTTCTTTTCTTCTTTTCAATGTCTTTTATCCTCTTCTACCGAGTTTGATGCCATCCCTTCATCATTGCTACACTTAGGATGTACTCTATCCTAAGTATAGGGGGTGCGCATCCGAGTTGCTCATATCCACTTTCATCTCTTTCTTCTTTTCTTCTTTTCATCTTTTCTCTTTATTTTCTTTATCTATCAAAAATGTGTCGCCCCTTGTAGAACAGTTTTCTATACTTAGGACGTACTTGTCCTAAGTATAGGGGGGTGTGCACCCCGAGTTTTTCAGGCATTTTGATCCTCTCCATTGTCTCCTTTTCTTTTCTATACTTAGGGATATCTTACCCTAAGTATAGGGGGAGGACAATCTGAGTACGATCTGTTCATTCCCCACCCTTGACCCTTCTTGCTTGTGTACAGTCTGTTATACTTAGGATTATTTGATCCTAAGTATAGGGGGGACGGTCAACTTCACATTCGTTCATTCATCTCGTATTTCATTTATTCTTTAAACTTGTCTATACTCAGTACGAGTTATGTCTTCTCTTTTCTCTCCGATCTATGAGGACATAGCTCAGCTAAGTATAGGGGGTCGTATATACTGCATATATACTTTCGCCATAACTCGTACTTTCGTATTCTCTTAATAGTATGGCTAAAAATTCTTTAAAATTCATTAAAAATCTGTAATAAAAAGGTGTTCTGTTCCTCAAATTCTTTTGTATATACTGATAAATAAATCAGGTGAAAATGTTTTTTTGCAAATGTTTGAAAAATAGTTGAAAATCTTTGTGAACATCTATTGAAAACTATTTTGAAAATATTTGTTACATGTTTTCAACTTTGTAAAAATGTGTGGTTTGTAAAATTTATTTTCTTTGTGTGAAATAAAATGTTTGAAAAATGATTTGCAAATGGTTTGAAAAATGGTTGCAAAAATGTTTTGAAAAATCTTATTTATATTGTTTTAAAGCCTTTGCAAAATGATTTTCAAAATGTGTGTACATGTTTGCAAAAATGTTTGTAAAAACTATTTTTGGACTATAGTTTTCAAAAATTGTGTGAAAAGCTTGTGTCAAATAAGTTTGAGGAACGCAAACATCTCACCAAAATTCACTACCTATATATATATGTATAAAATTGATCACTTACCCCTTGTAAATTCTTAAATCCACTTCTTGTACGTATAGAAGCACTCCCGTGTACATATTTTAACCTAGTTTTCAGCCTAACGTTTTGTTTCAAAATCCCAAAAACATTTGCAAAACTAAAATCCAAACTTTGGAAAAAAATATTTTTGAAAAAAAATATACAAAAAATTGCATTTGCATATGCATCATCATCATCTTTTCAAAAATCCATAAAAAGTTCAAAATTCTTGAAAATTGCATCACAAAAATATTTTCTGCATTATGCATCGCATTTGCATAGCATTCGCATTTTTCGGATTGAGTTTGATAGTTGAACAAATCTAAGCAAAATCCGGAGATTGGAGCTTGATTGGACCTTAAAATCTACCTAATAACAGGAACCTTATAGGAACTGGGTTTGAGGTACTTCGGGTCTAGTTGACTTAATTCTTTGAGGATCACGGGAGTTGGTTCAATGGATTCTTGACTGCCTAAGTAGAGTATTTCGGAGCATACACACGACTCTTGTTGATAATGACCTAACTTGGACACCTGCACCTTCACATGGCTCAACTCAGTTGGAGTGGTGAGGGGAGTGGATTTGTCGGTATGAGACGCACACAAGTGGAAACATTTGTCCTCCTTAGGGAGGGAAGTGCACCCCAACCCGTCCAGTAATAACGAAGTCTAAAGACAGGAGGCCGTGGGTTGAGACAAAGCTTCAAAAGAGGGATAGTCTACTGGCTCAAGAGAAAAAAACTCCTTATGTAAATGCTGTTGTATATAGTATTCAAAAAAAATATGTTCAGGCATGTACAAAAATAAAAAGCCTGCAAGTATGTACAAATGTTGTAAAGTCAATAAGCAAGCTTGAGTTCCAAAGTCATATCATGTGAGCCTGCAGCAGGATGACTAGACTACACTGGTCTTGCATCACAGGATAGGTAGCTACACTGGCTACCATCCATTCTTCTCTTCACCCCCTCCTCTTGAGCTGGCTGCCACTTGAACTTAGAAGGGAATACCCCGCTCCTCGAGGATGGAGTTACTGGATTGGGGAATCATTGGGTTATCGTACTGGAGAAGTTAGTTTCTTTGTCATTCTAGTTGGGGAGAGCCACCATCACTTACACTGTACGAGTCAGATTCATAGTCGTAAGAGTTTGCGTATGAGTTGAAGTATATCTGACCTGGCTATTGAGGAGACTTGGACAGAGTTTTGGGATTCTCAAGGACTGTTGGATTTCAAATTCGGTTCTCACTAAGGTTCCGCCCGCACTAAAATTCCAAAGGTCCGACTTAAGCTCCAAAGTTTGATTTTGTGAAGACAAGTTTGATGATTAAATAAAGTCCAAGTTCTTCTTTTTCTTTTCTTTCTTTTTCTTTTTGCACTTATTGCATAAGTGTTTGCTAGGGACTAGCAAAGGTAAAGTATAGGGGGATGATGAATCCACATTTCATCATCTTTATTCTATCATTTTGGCCTCAAAAACCCTAGCAAATGCCTGAAAACAACATTAAATAGAGTAATTTAGCATTCATGCATAGGTGTGTAAAGAGTGTATAAAATACTGTTTTTAATGCCAAAATTATAAAACAAAGAAAAGAAAAGAAAAAGAATAAAATATTGTAAATATTTTATTATCGAAACCCCGAGACCTAGGCATCTTGATGAATAGGTCGACAAGGAATAAAGTAGGGGGAGATAAGGGCCAAATACCTATATTTATTAATTCATTCCTTATTCATTTTGGGACCTATTTTTGGTTCCACTTTTTATACTCAAATAAAGAAACTTTGTACATGGAAGTCGTAGATATTTTTATATAGAACAATACAAAATTAATTTCACAGAAAAATAATATACAGATAAAAAGCTATGGTCTGAATAAAAATCCAGAACCCCAACTTCCAAGACCTGTATCTCACAAAAGAAAACTCCAAATGCAGCAAACTCACCTTTAATTGTATATAGAATAAAATAATCTATTTAATGATGGTGGTTTCGCATTTGGCGTAGCTACGGTTTAAAAGTTGAGTTTTGGACCCACATTATATACCTGTACAGCTTAAAATATTCAATTTATTCTTTAATCATTATTTTTGTATTTTTATATTTTTATTATTTGTGAATATTACTTATAATACTAATATACATTAAAATAGGAATAAAAACCCAAATAAAACTCAAAATAAAATAAATGTAAATAAAATACACAGGTATTATACCTATGTACATACCTATACAATATGTACTTATATTTTATATAACATGCAAAACACCTCAGAAAAATAGAATAAAAATATATTTGTGTACATAAAAGTATATTATAATTTTAAAAAATAATATATAAAAATCATAAAATTAAAATACACAAAATAAAAATTAAAGGCTAAAATATATAGGTAATATACCTATATAGGGGGTAAAAAGCAACTTGTAAAATTATAGCTCATAAAAAGAAATAAAAATCACCATAAAATACTTCATAAAATTACAAACATTTTTTATTTTATAATAAAAATTTAATTAATTCGTCTGCTATTTTTAATTTATTTTATAAGGTTTTTTCGCCAAGGAATTTTCTGGTTGGTACACGTGGACCAACCAGAGAACTCCATTGGTTGACCTCGGTCAACTCCCTGACCGAGGTCTGAACCTTGTCAGAAGCGGGTTGACCCTGGTTTCATCCTTTTTTCGAGGAGGCCTCGATCACCATTTGGTGATGGCCTCTTCATGGAATCTCATCCTCGATCAATGGTGACTCACGCCCAAGTGATTCCTTGGGCTGTGGATCACTGACCGAGGCATTTGGCCCTCGTCTTCCACGCTGCCCGTCAACCCTACAAAAGACGACCCCTGACTTCAATTCAAATTTTAATCCTTCTTCCGCCATTTCCACCCTCAAACCCCTAGCCCTTCGTGTTCCTGGTGACAGCAGGCATCGAATCGAGCCTGGGTTTGAAGCGTTTGGCGTCGAATTGAAGAGATTCACCCCTCGCCGGAGCTCCGCCGTGCCTTCCAGCCCGTCGTCTCTGGTGAGCTTCTCCCTCTTTTCTTTCCATTTTCTTGTAGCTCTAGTGTAGTATAGCTTAGCCTAGGAGTAGTTTAGATTTCCATCGCGTTCTTCGCCGTGAATCTCCGATCAAAGCTCACGGCGGAGCTGAGCTCCGCCTCCATTTTCCGGCCTTTCCCGTTATCGACCACCGCCAAAATCACCTCCATTCTCTTTCCCTTCACTCACTCGCTCCGCTCCACCCTTCCATCCACCTCTATCTCGCCCAGATCGAGCTATCGAGCTCCTCTCTTCGCAGCTCGTCGGAGCTCTTCATCCAAACCACCTTTCGCCTCCATCGAGCCATCAGAGTGCACCCGCAGCCTCGCCTGGATTTTGCGCACCTCACCATGCAGGTCTGAGCCCCAGAGAAGGCTCCATCGAGCCTCGAAATTCCCAGGAGCTGCTCCCCAGGTCGCCTCCGCCGTCTGAGCTCCCCACGTCGTCGCAGCCTCGCCTGAGATCACCATCAGACGCGGAGAGGCCCCAGGATCGTTTTGCCCTTGATCCTAGGGTCGGGGCGGCCGTGTGTCGGCCGCAATCGCCCGCCAAAGCTCGATGGGGAAGGTGTTCTTCGTGATCATCTTCCGGTCGTCGGATCAGGAGCACCCTCCAGGCGCCACACCAGCCGTTGGATCTTGGCCACTCTCCACCGTACGATCGCACTGCCAAGATCTAATCCCAGCCGTCCCGGTCGAAGCGTCATCGCGCGTCCCAGAGCCGCCACATGTCAAGTGAAATCTCCTCGGCCGCACGATCAATCCCCGTGGTTATTTTGCATTTTTCACCCACGTGCTTTTGTATTTACTTTTTAGTCTGAAAACTTCCGTCTGCAGTTTAAAAACTTTTGTAATAATTGCACTTAGGTCCTCGCACTTTTTATATTTGTACTTTGCTCCACGCCACGTCACCTCACGTGATTGGGGCGCGTGACTTTTGGATATTTTGCATTTTTGGTCCCGACTTTTTAGGTATTTGCAGTTATACCCCTGTGCGTAGTTGATTAAATATGTTTTTTGGGGAAAATTGCATAGATGCCCTGCCAGTTTATTTTATTTGCAAATATGCCCCTGTGAATGACAGAACACGTGCCTCGCACGTGTCTTTTGGTGAAATTTGCACCTAAGCCCCTGTATGTTTCTATAATTGCATATATACCCCTGCTAGGCTTAGGATTTTTGTGTACTTGATCCATTTATTTCACACATCATTTTAAGTCTAAAAATTCTCAAAAATTGAACTTAAGCTCCTGTTTGCTTGTTCTTCAACGCCATATTTTTAGTTTTTAATTTTATTGCATTTTATATTTATTAAAAATCAAAAACATGTTGTTTTAGCACTGTCTAGCTTAGAAAATACCAAAAAATATTAAAAGGCCTTAAAAAATTCCAAAAAAAACCCCTATTGTGTATTTTGACCTATTTTAGTTTCAATCCAAAAACCACTAAAATTGCAAAAGAAAAATCTTAAAAATTAAAAAATACTTAAAAATTTCAAAAAAAAATATAAAAAATTGTAGAAAATCCCAAAAAGTGTAAACTCAAGCTCTGTAGTCTCCTGTTTTTATTATCTTTATTTGAAAATTAGTTTGGAAAATTTGTGTGACTGTTTGATATTTTTAATTCTAATTTTACCCCCAGCCAGTAGCTTATTCATTGTTTTGCTTTATTTTGCTATTTAAAAATACTAAAAACATTCTGAAAATTACCCAAAAATCAAAAAAATAGTAAAAAATTATAAAAATACCAAAAAGATTTTATTTCTGAATTTTTGACTATTTTTGCATATTTTTATAAATACTTTATCTTGCCTTTTAGTATATTGTTTTCTTACTCCAATATTGAAAAAAAATATAAAATATAAAACTATAAAAATTAAAAAAAATAAATTAAAAATCAAAATACAAAATTTAAAATTAAAATTAATAAATAAATAAAATTAAAAACCCACAAAAAATTAGATTGGCTAAGTAGTCTAATAGACCTTGATTTTGACTTTGTCTACTATGCACCTTTGTTTCTTGTGTTCGACCCCTACTTGCTTGCCATTATACATTTGTAGTAGGGTATAATAAATTTTAATCCTTGCTATTGATTGCCTGATTGATTGTGAGGGTTATTTATTGACGAACGAGGAGGCTTGAGTAGTCGCATCAGCGACAGTCAGTCTAATTTGTCAGACCACTAATTAACGGCTCTCGCTTTATCGTTTTTCAAATGGTGCCGTTACCGGGGAGCATCGGCTTGTAGAGTACTTCTGAGTCTATTATCTGCTTAGCCATTTTTTGCTTATTTGTTTTTTCTTGCATAATTTGTTTTGAACTGTCTGACACTCCTCTTGTTTTCTTGCGAGGGACCGCTGACCGAGGAGGATCGCCTAGGGGATCATGCGCATCCTTGGGAGGAGGAGCTGGCTATTCTACCCTAGCCGGCAGGAGAGAGCAGGAGAGCTTGAGAGAGATAGATAGTTAGCTTTTTATTTTTGTGAGAGAGAGTGATTTGATTAATTGTAATAATACATGACTTGGACACTAGACACTTCAGGCCTAATTTCCGGGTGTTTGTTCACCCGGGGGCTCACCGCGGTTTTTTCGTGTTTATCGATTGTCATTTGCCGGTTTTGATTTCATTTTCATTTCTTTTGTGTATTGAGCCCTTAGTTGTAGGCCTTGCTTGTTCGATTAAATTATGTCCAAACACACTAAAAACCATTGCATGCACCTATAGCTCGTAGTTGGACTTAATTTAATTAAACAGTCAATTCACTTCTCTTTGATCCGTCGCGCTACGAGCTCATCCCGCAAAGTGCTTTCTCCTAAACTCAAGTGTGTTGAGCAGAGGAGGGGTGAGCCTAGACCGGACCTTAGGATTTGAGATCGGTGATTGACTCGTGGTTCTTAACGCTAGAAGTTGCCTACCTTAGGACGATTTTCGCATTGCAAACCGGCATATAGATTAGGTTTATAAATTTCTGCTTTGCATCCTGCATGGAGAGAGCTGGGATTCGATGTAAGTCTTCTTACTTTGCATCCATCATTTAGGCACAAAGGTGAGATTTCCACCTTGGTGTCGACTTGCGTCGGCTTTTCCGACTCTATTCTCCCTCTGTTTTTGGACAAAGTAGGATCAAGAAAATACAAAATCGTTAGGCGCTTGTTTGAATCCACTCAAAAGAAGCGATAACACCAAAAAATTAAAAAAGGGACTGCTAAGAAAACTTTGACCTAAATAAAATTGGTAATTGGACTCATTGATTGGGGAGAGCAACACCCTCACTTGTATTCAGGTTGCATGGGAAGGTCTCCTTCCAAGTGAGCAGAGTGCTTCGTAAGGATTAGAGCCCAAAACCCAACTTGTGGCTGCCTTGTGTATCGCCTGGATTTCCGAAGTATTGGCGCTACTATCGTACGTAGGCGAGTAGGGCTTGGTCGCCATTGGTGACTCACTATTGTGTGAGCATCGACCTTGTCCGAAGTACCGAGCATAGGCCACGCCTTCACGGGTGTGTCTGTCTCACTGTCTGCGTCTGAGTAGGATCTTGCACGCTCACGGGTGATTCCGTTGCGAGCGAGATCCGAAGTATCGGTTTCGCCTATCGGCTTCCTCCCTCTATTTCTTTGGCTGAGTAGGGATCCAGGAAGGGTTACAAGGACCTTAAAAAGCGCAAGTTACAGGTTACACTGGAGGAGGACAAGTACGGGAATACTTTTCCGGCAGTACTCTCTCTCCTTTAGGCGTAGCGCTCTAAGGACTCGTGAAAAGATTAATTCCTGAATTCAAGCTAAAACCGACAAGATAATAGCTGAACCTTCACGGCTTCATGTGTTGAGTTGGTGAACTCACCCCTGTTTTGTGTTTGATTACTAGTTACATTTTGGTCAAGATCAAAAATATCGCGCCTTTGCGCAAATTTTGTCTTTCCCCAATTGACCCTTGCTCATTGTGAGCCTTCTACTGTTTTGCAATCCTTTTATTTCTTGTTTATCATCGTGCTCTTCATCCAACATCTTTTCCTCTTGGCCTTCTCGAGATGTTGTCACACGGATGGTTTAGTCGGGACCTCGCCGACGCCCACATCGATTCCGTGCCGGCAACATCTTCAATAAAGAGGGGTGATCTCCGAGAAGTTAATTCGGATCTTGCGAATGTCTCCTTGGACTCCCCTATTCTCGCTTCTTTCAATACGTGCCTTTCTCCAATAAATCCGCTATTCGGGATGGACTCGCAAGCCAAACTCGCTCTTCCCTTTCAGCTAAATCGGGATTACTTTTGTCCCCGAAATAACCCCTTGTGGATGGAGATCGATTTCAGTCAATATCATATGCTCCATTCATGACATTCTGGGATTGACCTTAATCCCAGATTAATCTCAACAGCAGGTGCTCAGGGAGATACTGATCAGGGTTTACTCCGTCATGCAGATCCTCCACCCGATCACAAGTCAGAGATTCAAGTGTAGTCTGAGATGGCAGGTGGAAGAGGAAAAGGACTACAAGCCCCACCTGAACCCGAAGTCAATCCTGGGGAAGGACAATACACCACACAGGGCGAGGTTAACAGTCAGCTACTGGCTTCCATCCAAGCCATTCAGCAGCAGTTGACTAATCAGGCCCTGGCCTAGACCACCTTCCAAGATATGCTGAACGATCTAAGGAGGAGGGCCGACGCAAGAGACGGCCGACGAGAGGATGATCCGAAGTACGATCCCAATTTCCATGAAGTCAGAGATGAGTTTTCAGTGGGACCCGAATATGAAGCAGCAGAAGAAGATCCACCGCAGCCAAAGCCTACACTCAAGGAAACATACAACCCAGGAGCGGGGCGCATCACTGAGTGGATTCAAGTTCCATGTATGCATGCCCACTTCGAGCTGAAGCCGCAATTTCTGTCACTGCTTCCTACTTTCCATGGGAACACCACTGAGGAACCATATATATTTCTCAAGAAGTTCAGCCGCATATGTTCCACTGCTCACTACCATGGTATTCCTTTGGGGGTAGTCATGATGACCGCCTTTCCCTTCAGCCTTCAAGACAAGGCCCTATATTGGGTCGACCATCTTGGGAAGGTCGTCAGGACCTGGGAGGAGCTGAAGTCTGCGTTTCTCCATAAATTCTATCCTCTCAGGTGACTAAATTAGATACGTGCCCGGATCTCCAGTTTCTGCCAGCAGCCCCACGAGACCATCCATGAAGCGTGGGAGAGATTTAAAGATCTTCAAGATAAGTGCCCCCACCATGACATTCCAAAGACCAGTCTCGTACAACACTTCTTTGGGGGGCTATCATTTGAGAGCCAAAAGCTTGTACATGCAGCTTGCGGCGGTTCACATTTCAACAAGGATGAGGACGTGGTATGGACGTCTTCGAAGAAATGGCTGAAGGAGAAGCAGCCCAATCCTCGTCCAGAGTATACATGAAGCCACCAATCGCCATCAGCAAGCCAGTGAACATGGCTTCTCACACCGAAGACAAGGATGAGAGCTCCAACCTGAGCATCATTGGGAGCCACTTGTCCAAGGTGGATATCATTGAGAAGAGGTCACAGGACCTCGAAAAATTGGCAGTCATTGAGAAGAGGACCCAGGGTCTGGAAAAGCTCGATCAGATTTCCCAACAACTGGAGCAGCTCGTACGTGCATTGAATGCAAACATGTGCAACGCTGTGTCTACGTCTGCCGAGCCGAATGCTGAGAAGAAGGAGCCTACAATGCAGCAAAACCCTCAGCCGACTCCACCGCAGCCCCAGCTTGTCCAGCACGTGTACTACATGCATGTTCCGGAGTAGCAACCGCAGCCCCAGACACAGATGGTTGTATACCAACCTGAGTCCCAGCCAGTTTATTCTGAGCAGTTCTCTCCACCCCTGCCACTGATTCAGGAGATCAATGGCATATGGAACAATGAAGCGCAGCTAACCCGTCCTCAGGGACAACCTCAGGGTCAGAACATGGGCAACAGGCCCTATCAGCAGCAGCAGGGTGGGAGACCCTTCCAGCCCTCTTACCAGTACCAGCCTCCATCCCACGGAAACACCTGGAGGCAGAATTATCAGCACGGTCCGCAGCAGTCCGGATATCGCGGACAGGGATATGACCAGCAGCCGGCTGCTCACTACAATCAGCAGAATGCACCATATTCCTCCAACCCTCTTCCTCACCAATTTTCACAATCCCAGCCGCCATATCAGCATTCTAGACCCCAGCAGGGGGACTCCTCCTAGATTGTGCCGGTTAATCCATCCATGGCCTGTTTAGAGCAGTTAATGAAGAACATGGTTGAGATGACCCAGAAGATCGACGACCTGACGGCAGCCAAGACCGTCATACCAGCCCAGGTCTAAGCTAACCCGAACAACTTCCGACGCAAGGAGAAGGTAGCCGGTAGTGTCCAACCCGAATCAGGTGAATTAAATTGTTTTTTATCTAATGTTGTTACTCTTAGGAGCGGTAGGACACTCCAGCCATCGGCAACAGCGAAGGGAAAGCATCTTGCATCTGACGGAGAATCGTCAGTCCAGCCAACACCAGGGCCAGGAAGCATTTTGGGAGCAGCACCATTATTCAGAAAATCACAAAAAATAAGAAAATAGCAAAACATAAAAAGATAGCAGCAACCTCGGTGGAGAACAGCCAGCATTGGAGACGCCTGCACCTGCCTCACCGCCAGTTCCTGACAGGAGGAGCACTGCACCTGCAGCGAGTCCAACGCCAGCACCAGAAACCGAGCCTGTCATTTTTGGTCCACAAATTGTAGATGAATCCATTCCTTTTTGCCATCTACCTGTACACAACAATATGGACACTATTTTGAATGAAGTTGGTGAAGATTTTGTAAATATTCCTTTTCCTGAAGCAATGAAAAAACACAAAAAAATGAAAATTTTGAAAAATGCTTTGTCTGATCCTGCCATCATAGAAATCATTCAGAATTTAGTGATGAATATGCCATTGATGAAAGCTCTTGAGTACATGCCAGCAGTAAAGAAAGGATTAAAAGAGGCATGCAGACCAAGCGCAGGCCGCACCCCCACAATCCCAGAAGCAAAGGTGGCAAGACCGAAAAGCATATCCTCACAATGGCCACTCTGAACGCCATCAGCAACCTCCCGGATAAAAAGCCAGATATGGGAGCACCTCTTGTACGTTGCCAGATGTTTAATCAAGAGTTCGAGCGAACACTTCTCGACAGTGGGTCTTCTGTCAATTTGATGCCAGCCTCGCTACTCACGGAGTTTAGGCTAGGACCGCTCAAGCCTACAAAGATGATTCTGCAGTTCGCAGACAAATCAGTCAAGCGGCCTAGAGGCCTGTTGGAGGACGTGATCGTCACGGTTCAGGGAAAGTAATTCCCGGCCGATTTTGTGGTCTTGGATATGGACGTCCCCTCTCCATTGCTCCTTACCCCGATCATACTTGGAAGACCATTTCTGCAGATATCAAACGCAGTAGTGAATTGTGGGATGGGAGAAATCACTTTTGGCGCTGGCAAAGAAATAATCAGAGTAGAGACCCTGTCTGAGGGAACACCAACCGAGCAGACATCCACCTCATGTGCAAGGGTGATTGAGTATGCTGACGACTGCGACTTTCTAGTAGAAATTCAAGATACCAATTTATTTCTGAATGACAATGAGATCCATGAACTCCTCTATCCCGAGGAGGAGGTGGAGTGCGCAGTCGAATTACCCCTTATCGATCAGGATGAGGAACTCGCTGATGTGCTGCAAGAGACTGCCGTGGGAGTGATGTGCCTTCAGGACCAAGAGCTGAAGTCTGAAGAATCCTTGAATGAAGAAGACATTATTGAGGAATTCTGTCAGGATTTGAGAGAAGAAACAGATCATAATATGGTGGACAATGAACAGTTGAATGAATCACCACCTGCACTGATAGCTGAAGTCACCACTGAAGCAGCTCAGACTCCGCTAGAGCTAAAACCTTTTCCCTCCAACATGAAGTATGCCTTCCTTGCAGGAGAACCTAATATGCACCCGGTCATCATCAATGCCCATCTGACCGAAGACTAAGAATCTCGTCTGATGGAGGTTCTTGAACGCAACCGCAAGGCGATAGGCTGGCGAACATCCGATCTCCATAGGATCAATCCGTCATTGTGCTCGCACCGCATCTATCTGGAAGATGATTGTAGGCCTTCTCGAGAACTGTAGAGAAGATTAAATCTGAATCTGCGGGAGGTTGTTATGAAAGAGATCCAGAAATGGTGTGATGCGGGATTTATCTATCCCATCTCCGATAGCAAATGGGTGAGCCCTCTGCATGTTGTACCCAAGAAATCAGGGATCACCATTGAGAAGAATGACAAAGGAGAGGAGATTGCAACCAGAGTACCCACTTCTTGGCGAGTATGCGTGGATTACAGAAGACTTAACCCCGCTACCAAGAAGGACCACTTTCCTCTACCCTTCATCGACCAGATCTTGGAGAGATTGGCCGCGAAGGAATGCTTATGCTTCTTGGATGGATACTCTGGGTATAATCAAGTTGCTATTGCTCCTGAAGATCAAGAGAAGACCACATTCACCTGTCTTTTTGGCACATATGCCTTCAGACGGATGCTGTTCGGGCTATGCAACGCCCCAGCCACATTTCAGAGGAGTATGCTTGCAGTTTTTGCCGATATGGTGGGCAACTTTCTCGAGGTCTTTATGGACGATTTTTCGGTCTACGGGGATTCCTTTGATCAATGCCTGGATTATTTAGATCGAGTCTTACGGAGGTGCTGCGAAGTCATTCTTGGGCTCTCATGGTAGAAGAGCAACTTCATGGTGACCGAAGGAATTGTGCTGGGTCACGTTGTCTCTAAACATGGTATGGAGGTTGACCCAGCCAAGGTGGACGTGATTTCCAAACTTGAGCCACCTACAAACATCAAGCAAGTCCGATAATTCTTGGGCCATGTCGGTTTTTACCGATGTTTCATCAAAGATTTCAGTAAACTGGCCAGACCGTTGACTGAGTTGCTCGGCAAGGACAATGAATTCATTGTAGATGATCGTGTGCTCCTTGCCTTTAATCAGTTGAAGAGCTCATCACGCAGGCCCCTGTCTTACAGCCACCGATTTGGACTCAGCCTTTCGAGATCATGACCGACGCGTCAGATTATGCCATCGGGGTTGTACTGGGGCAGAGGAAAGATAATGTACCATTTGCAATTCACTACGCTAGCCGAATGCTCGATGAAGCCCAGAGAAACTACACTGTCACTGAAAAGGAGCTGCTAGCGGTAGTTTTTGCCATGGAAAAGTTCAAATCATACCTCCTTGGGTCCAAAGTAATCATTTACACTGATCATTCGGCCATTCGGTACTTACAGCAGAAGAAGGACGCCAAACCACGTCTCATTTGGTGGATCCTTTTCCTCCAGGAGTTTGACTTGGAAATCACAGATAAACCTGGGGTAAAGAATGTAGTGGCCGATCATCTGTCAAGGCTTCCTGAACCAGAGTCTCCTGAGCTGAACCTGCAGCCGATCACAGAGACCTTTCCAGATGAGTCAATTCTGTCTGCCGCCTCACTTCCTTGGTATGCGGACATCGTGAACTACCTAGTTGCCAAGAAAATCCCACAGGACTGGCCTAAATTGAAAATAGACAGGTTCTTATCTAAAATCCATTTCTACCAGTGGGAAGACCCGTATCTGTTTCGTGAGGGAGCAGATTGTATCTGGAGAAGGTGCATTCCTCAGGAGGAAGTTCCAAGTGTCCTCGCTTTATGTCATGATCAAGATTCTAGAGGACATCAATCAGGCAAATGGACGGCAGCAAAAGTTCTTCAAAGTGGCCTCTGGTGGCCTTCATTATTCAAAGATGCAGATGAGTATGTCAAATGTTGCACTGACTGCCAGAAGATGGGTGGAACCATAGGAATGAGAGATACGATGCCTCTAAAATACATTCAGATCTCAAACGTCTTTGATGCATGGGGCATCGACTTTATGGGCCCGTTTCCTAACAGTCAGGGTTATGAGTATATTCTGCTTGCTGTCGATTATGTCAGTCGATGGGTGGAGACTATTCCCGCCCAAGCCACCGATAGTAGGACTGTTTGTCGATTCTTGAGAGATCACATCATAGCACGGTTCGGGATTCCCAAGATTCTCATATCTGACGGGGGTAGTCATTTCATAAACAGAGAGGTGAAGAAGCTGACCCAAGAATTCTGCATTGAACATCGTGTTGCTTCACCCTATCACCCGTAGTCCAATGGCTTAGCTGAATGTTCAAACAGGGAGATCAAGACAATCTTACAGAAGCTTGTGCCTCCGGATCGCAAGAACTGGTCTCAGCTGCTTGATTCCGTTCTTTGGGCTTATAGAACAGCGTACAAGTCACCCTTGGGAATGTCTCCCTACCGCCTTGTGTATGGCAAGCCATGTCATTTGCCCGTCGAGCTAATTCGCAAATCCTTATGGGCATTAACGTCTGCAATTTGGACTCCAAACAAGCATATCCGTCGCAAGTCCTTTGATCCAGGTCAGAAGGTATGGTTGTTCGATGCGAAATTGAAGATCTTTCCAGGAAAATTGAAGAGCAAATGGACTGGGCCATTTTTGGTTAGGCAGGTGCGTGACAACGGAAGTGTATTGATATCCAATCTGTCAGTTGACGCACAGCCATTTGTAGTCAATGGACAGCTTCTGAAGCCATACCTTGAACATGATACATTCATGGTTGTCGTTGACTCAGTTCAAGTAATCTATGGGGATGAGCTGAATATCTCCAAAGAGGCAGAGAAAAGCGAAGCACAACGAAACATTTTTGAATGATTTTTCGTCCTTTTCTTTTTCTTCTTTTCCTCTTTTCAATGTCTTTTATCCTCTTCTACCGAGTTGATGCCATCCCTTTCATCATTGCTACACTTAGGATGTACTCTATCCTAAGTATAGGGGGGTGCGCATCCCGAGTTGCTCATATCCACTTTCATCTCTTTTCTTATTTTCTTCTTTTCTTCTTTTCCTCTTTTATTTTCTTTATCTATCAAAAAGGTGTCGCCCCTTGTAGACAGTTTTCTATACTTAGGACGTACTTTGTCCTAAGTATAGGGGGGTGTGCACCCCGAGTTTTTCAGGCATTTTGATCCTCTCCATTGTCTCCTCTTCTTGTCTATACTTAGGGATATCTTACCCTAAGTATAGGGGGAGACAATCTGAGTACGATCTGTTCATTCCCACCCTTGACCCTCCCTGCTTTGTGTACAGTCTGCTATACTTAGGATTATTTGATCCTAAGTATGGGGGGACGGTCAACTTCGCATTCGTTCATTCACCTCATATTCATTTATTCTTTAGACTTGTTTATACTTAGTACGAGTTATGTCTTCTCTTTTCTCTCCGATCTATGAGGACATAGCTCAAGCTAAGTATAGGGGGGTCGTACATACTGCGTATATACTTTCGCCATAACTCGTACTTTCGTATTCTCTTAATAATATGGCTAAAAATTCTTTAAAATTCTTTAAAAATCTGTAATAAAAAGGTGTTCTGTTCCTCAAATTCTTTTTGTATATACTGATTAATAAATCAGGTGAAAATGTTTTTTTTTTGCAAAATGTTTGAAAAATAGTTTGAAAATCTTTGTGAACATCTATTGAAAACTATTTTGAAAATATTTTGTTACATGTTTTCAACCTTTGTAAAAATGTGTGGTTTGTAAAATTTATTTTCTTTGTGTGAAATAAAATGTTTGAAAAATGATTTGCAAATGGTTTGAAAAATGGTTGCAAAAATGTTTTGAAAAATCTATTTATACTGTTTTGAAAGCCTTTGCAAAATGATTTTAAAATGTATGTACATGTTTGCAAAAATGTTTATAAAAACTATTTTGGACTGTAGTTTTCAAAAATTGTGTGAAAAGCTTGTGTAGAATAAGTTTGAGGAACGCATACATCTCACCAAAATTCACTACCTATATATATGTATAAAATTGATCACTTACCCTTGTAAATTCTTAAAATCCACTTCTTGTACGTATAAGAAGCACTCCCGTGTACATATTTTAACCTAGTTTTCAGCCAAAACTTTTTGTTTTCAAAACTCCCAAAAACATTTGTAAAACTAAAATCCAAAAACATTTGAAAAAGATATTTTTGAAAAAAAATATACAAAAAATTGCATTTGCATATGCATCATCATCATCTTTTCAAAAATCCATAAAAAGTTCAAAATTCTTGAAAATTGCATCACAAAAATATTTTCTGCATTATGCATCGCATTTGCATAGCATTCGCATTTTTCGGATTGAGTTTGATAGTTGAACAAATCTAAGCAAAATCCGGAGATTGGAGCTTGATTGGACCTTAAAATCTACCTAATAACATGAACCTTATAGGAACTAGGTTTGAGGCACTTCAGGTCTAGTTGACTTAATTCTTTGAGGATCACGGGACTTGGTTCAATAGATTCATGACTGCCTAAGTAGAGTATTTCGGAGCACACGCACGACTCTTGTTGATAATGACCTAACTTGGACACCTGCACCTTTCACATGGCTCAACTCAGTTGGAGTGGTGAGGGGAGTGGATTTGCCGGTATGAGACGCACACAAGTGGAAACATTTGTCCTCCTCTAGGGAGGGAAGTGCACCCCAACCCGTCCAGTAATAAGGAAGTCTAAAGAAAGTTGGTTGTGGGTTGCGATAAAGCTTCAAAAGAGGGATAGTCTACTGGCTCAAGAGGAAAAACTCCTTATGTAAATGATGTTGTATATAGTATAAAAAAAATTGTGTTCAGGCATGTACAAAAATAAAAAGCCTGCAAGTATTTACAAATGTTGTAAAGTCAATTAGCAAGCTTGAGTTCCAAAGTCATATCATGTGAGCCTGCAGCAGGATGACTTGACTACACTGGTCTTGCATCCCAGGATAGGTAGCTACACTGGCTACCGTCCATTCTTCTCTTCACCCCCTCCTCTTGAGCTGGCTGCCACTTGAACTTAGAAGGGAATATCCCGCTCCTCGAGGATGGAGTTACTGGATTGGGGAATCATTGGGTTGTCGTACTGGAGAAGTCAGTTTCTTTGTCATTCTAGTTGGGGAGAGCCACCATCACTTACACTGTACGAGTCAGATTCATAGTCGTAAGAGTTTGCGTATGCGTTGAAGTATATCTGACCTGGCTATTGAGGAGACTTGGACAGAGTTTCAGGATTCTCAAGGACTATTGGATTTCAAATTCGGTTCTCACTAAGGTTCCGCCCGCACTAAAATTCCAAAGGTCCGACTTAAGCTCCAAACTTTGACTTGTGAAGACAAGTTTGATGATTAAATAAATCCAAGTTCTTCTTTTTCTTTTCTTTCTTTTTCTTTTTGCACTTATTGCATAAGTGTTTGCTAGGGACTAGCAAAGGTAAAGTATAGGAGGATGATGAATCCACATTTCATCATCTTTATTCTATCATTTTGGCCTCAAAAACCCTAGCAAATGCCTGAAAACAACATTAAATAGAGTAATTTAGCATTCATGCATAGGTGTGTAAAGAGTGTATAAAATACTGTTTTTAATGCCAAAATTATAGAATAAAGAAAAGAAAAGAAAAAGAATAAAATATTGTAAAATATTTTATGACCCGAAACCCCGAGACCTAGGCATCTTGATGAATAGGTCGACAAGGAATAAAGTAGGGGGAGATAAGGGCCAAATACCTATATTTATTAATTCATTCTTTATTCGTTTGGACCTATTTTTGGTTCCACTTTTTATACCTCAAATAAAGAAACTTTGTACATGGAAGTGGTAGATATTTTTATATAGAACAATACAAAATTAATTTCACTGAAAAATAATGTACAGATAAAAAGCTATGGTCTGAATAAAAATCCAGAACCCCAACTTCCCAGACCTGTATCTCACAAAAGAAGACTCCAAATGCAGCAAACTCACCTTTAATTGTATATAGAATAAAATAATGTATTTAATTATGGTGGTTTCGCATTTGACGGAGCTACGGTTTGAAAGTTGAGTTTTGGACCCACATTATATACCTCTACAGCTTAAAATATTCAATTTATTCTTTAATCATTAGTTTTTTATTTTTATATTTTTATTATTTTGTGAATATTACTTATAATACTTATATACATTAAAACAGGAATAAAAACCCAAATAAAACTAAAATAAAAATAAATGTAAATAAAATACACAGGGTATTATACCTGTGTACAAACCTATACAATATGTACTTATATTTTATTTAACATGCAAAACACCTCAAAAAATAGAATAAAAATATATTTGTGTACATAAAAGTATATTATAATTTTAGAAAATAATATATAAAATCATAAAATTAAAATACACAAAATAAAAATTAAAGGCTAAAATATATAGGTAATATACCTATATAGGGGGTAAAAAGCAACTTGTAAAAATATAGCTCATAAAAATAAATAAAAATCACCATAAAATACTTCATAAAATTACAAACATTTTTTATTTTATAATCAAAATTTAATTAATTCATCTGTTATTTTTAATTTATTTTATAAGGTTTTTTTTGCCAAGGAATTTTCTGGTTGGTACACGTGGACCAACCAAAGAACTCCATTGGTTGACCTCGGTCAACTCCCTGACCGAGGTCTGAACCTTGTCAGAAGCGGGTTGACCCTGGTTTCATCCTTTTTTCGAGGAGGCCTCGATCACCATTTGGTGATGGACTCTTCATGGAATCTCATCCTCGATCAATGGTGATTCACGCCCAAGTGATTCCTTGGGCTGTGGATCACTGACCGAGGCGTTTGGCCCTCATCTTCCATGCCGCCCGTCAACCCTACAAAAGACGACCCCCGACTTCAATTCAAAATTTTAATCCTTCTTCTGCCATTTCCACACTCAAACCCCTAGCCCTTCGTGCTCCTGGTGACAGCAGGCATCGAATCGAGCCTGGGTTTGAAGCCGTTTGACGTCGAATCGATGAGATTCACCCCTCGTCGGAGCTCCGCCGTGCCTTCCAGCCCGTCGTCTCTGGTGAGCTTCTCCCTCTTTTCTTTCCATTTTCTTGTAGCTCTAGTGTAGGATAGCTTAGCCTCTGAGTAGTTTAGATTTCCATCGCGTTCTTCGCCGTGAATCTCCGATCAAGCTCACGGAGGAGCTGAGCTCCGCCTCCATTTTCCGGCCATTCCCGTTATCGACCGCCGCCAAAATCACCTCCATTCTCTTCCCCTTCACTCCGTCGCTCCGCTCCACCCTTCCATCCACCTCGATCTCGCCCAGATCGATCTATCGAGCTCCTCTCTTCGCAGCTCGCCGGAGCTCTTCATCCAAACCACCTTTCGCCTCCATCGAACCATCAGAGTGCACTCGCAGCCTCGCCTGGATTTTGCGCACCTCACCATGCAGGTCTGAGCCCCAGAGAAGGCTCCATCGAGCCTCGAAGTTCCCAGGAGCTGCTCCCCAGGTCGCCTCCGCCGTCCGAGCTCCCCACGCCGTCGTAGCCTCGCTTGAGACCACCATCAGACGCGGAGAGGCCCCAGGATCGTTTTTCCCTTGATCCTAGGGCCGGGACGGCCGTGTGTCGACCGCAATCGCCTGCCAAAGCTCGACGGGGAAGGTGTTCTTCGTGATCATCTTCTGGCCGTCGGATCAGGAGCACCCTCCAGGCGCCACACCATCAGTTGGATCTTGGCCACTCTCCACCGTCCGATCGCACCACCAAGATCTAATCCCAGCCGTCCCGGTCGAAGCGTCATCGCGCGTCCCAGAGCCGCCACGTGTCAAGTGAAATCTCCTCGGCCGCACGATCAATCCCGTGGGTATTTTGCATTTTTTACCCACGTGCTTTGTATTTACTTTTTAGTCTGAAAACTTTCGTCTGCAGTTTAAAAACTTTTGTAATAATTGCACTTAGGTCCTCGCACTTTTTATATTTGCACTTTGCTCCACGCCACGTCACCTCACGTGACTGGGGCGCGTGATTTTTGGGTATTTTGCATTTTTGGTCCCAACCTTTTAGGTATTTGCAGTTATACCCCTATGCGTAGTTGATTAAATATGTTTTTTGGGGAAAATTGCATGGATGCCCTGCCGGTTTATGTTATTTGCAAATATGCCCCTGTGAATGACAGAACACGTGCCTCGCGCGTGTCTTTTGGTGAAATTTGCACCTAAGCCTCTGTATGTTTCTATAATTGCATATATACCCCTGCCAGGCTTAGGATTTTGTGTGCTTGATCCATTTATTTCACGCATCATTTTAAGTCCAAAAATTCTCAAAAATTGAACTTAAGCTCATGTTTGCTTGTTCTTCAACGCCATATTTTTAGTTTTTAATTTTATTGCATTTTTATATTTATTAAAAATCAAAAACATGTTGTTTTAGCACTGTCTAGCTTAGAAAATACCAAAAAATATTAAAAGGCCTTAAAAATTCCAAAAAAATCCCCTATTGTGTATTTTGACCGATTTTAGTTTCAATCCAAAAACCACAAAAAATTTCAAAAGGAAAATCTTAAAAATTCAAAAATACTTAAAAACTTCAAAAAAATATAAAAAATTGTAGAAAATCCCAAAAAGTGTAAACTCAAGCTCTGTAGTCCTCCTATTTTTATTATCTTTATTTGAAAATTAGTTTGGAATTCTTGTGACTGTTTGATATTTTTAATTCTAATTTTACCCCCAGCCAATAGCTTATTCACTGTTTTGTTTTATTTTGCTATTTAAAAATACTAAAAACATTCTGGAAAATTACCCAAAAATCATAAAAAATAGTAAAAAGTTATAAAAATACCAAAAAGATTTTATTTCTGAATTTTTAACTATTTTTGCATATTTTTATAAATACTTTATCTTGCCTTTTAGTATATTATTTTCTTACTCCAATATTGAAAAAAATTAAATATAAAATTATAAAAATGAAAAAAAATAAATTAAAAATCAAAATACAAAATTAAAAATTAAAATTAGAAAAAAATAAATAAAATTAAAAACCCACAAAAAATTAGATTGGCTAAGTAGTCTAATAGACCTTGATTTTGACTTTGTCTACTCTACACCTTTGTTTCCTGTGTTCGACCCCTACTTGCTTGCCATTATACATTTGTAGTAGGGTATAACAAATTTTAATCCTTGCTATTGATTGCCTGATTGATTGTGTGGGTTAATTGTTGACGAACGAGGAGGCTTGAGTAGTCGCCATCAGCGATAGTGAGTCTGATTTGTCAGACCACTAATTAGCGGCTCTCGCTTTATCGTTTTTCACATGGCTTTCCATAAACCAATCTAAATGGTGGAGTAACTAAGGGAGTTTTGTATGCAATACGATATGTCCAAAGAACCTGATCTAGAAGCTGCGACCAGTTCTTCCTGTCCGGTCGTACCAATTTCTGTAGAATTGATTTCACCTCCCTATTTGAAACTTCAGCCATGTCATTCGTCTGTGGGTGATAAGGAGAAGCTACTCTGTGATCAATGTCGTATTGCTTCACTAGCTTTTTGACCTCCTTATTAATGAAATGGTTACCCCCATCAGAAATAAGAATACGTGGAATCCCGAACCATGAAATAATGTGTTCCCTTAGGAAACTTGCAAACTATCTTACTGTCTGTGGTTCATACAGGTATAGCCTCCACTCATCTACTAATATAATCCACAGCGAGAAGAATGTACTCAAAGTCGCTGTTGGAAGGGAACAGTCCCATGAAATCTATGCCCCATGCGTCAAAGATCTCGCAAATAAATGACGGGTCGCATCGGCATTGCATCTCTAGCACTGACTGTCCCTACTGCTCTCTAACAATCCGGGGAAACTCTTCACAAATATGCATGCATCTCTAGTAAGAGTCAGCCACCATAATCCTCTCTGAAGTATCTTCTGTGTTGTCCTCTTCCCTGAGTGATGTCCCCCCTGCCTCTAAAGAATGGCACAAAGTGAGGACACTATTGTATTCCTCCTGAGGAATACAACGCCTGTAAACACAGTCCGATCCTTCACGAAAAAGAATCGGATCCTCCCAATGGTAATGTCGTGCCACGGAAACTAGTCTATCAACTCGATTCTTTGGCTAACCCTGAGGACTTTTCTGCGTAACCAGAAAATTCACTATATATGCATACCATGGAAGCTCAGTAACTGCAAAGATGCTCTCGTCGGGAAATCTCTCTGCAATCTCTAGCGTGTACTCATCTGAAGGCTTCTCTATCTATAATCGGGAGAGGTGATCAGCTACCACATTCTTTACTCCAGGTTTATCTTTAATATCCAAATTAAATTCCTGAAGTAAAAGAATCCAACGAAGAAGGCATGCCTTGGCATCCTTCTTTTCCATCAAAAACCAGATAGCTGAATGATCTGTATAAACTGTGATTTTGAGCCAAGAAGATAAGATCTGAATTTATCTAATGCAAACACTATTGCCAACATTTCCTTCTCTGTCACTGTGTAATTACGCTGAGCATCATCTAAGGTTATGCTGGCATAGTGGATGGCAACAGGAAGTCCATTCCTCCTCTGTCCTAATACAGCCCCGACCGCTAAATATGAAGCATACGTCATGATCTCGAAGGGTAGAGACCAATCAGGTGGCTGTAGGATAGGAGCACTGATAATCATCTCCTTTAATGTGAGGAAGGAATTAAGACATTTATCATCTAACAAGAACTCGTTGTTTTTGCCTAATAATTCAGTTAACGGTCGGGCAATCTTAGAGAAATCCTGAATAAACCGTCGGTAAAAACCGACATGCCCCAGGAATGATCGTAACTGCTTAATGGTGGATGGTGGTTCGAGGCACTTGATGACATCCACCTTGGCAGGGTCAACCTCCATGCCTCGCTGGGAGATGACGTGCCCCAACACGATCCCGTGTGTAACCATAAAATGGCTCTTTTCCCAAGACATAACGAGATCTACCTCACAACATTTTTGAAGAACCTGGTCTAGGTGCGCTAAACAATCATCAAAGGACTCACCACAGACCGAAAAATCATCCATAAAAACCTCTAGAAAATCACTGACCATGTCCGCAAAAATAGCAAGCATACACCTCTGGAAAGTAGCAGGGGCGTTGCACAATCCAAAGGGCATCCGTCTAAAGGCATACGTGTCGAACGGACATGTGAAGGTGGTTTTCTCCTGGTCTTCAGGAGCAATAGTTACCTGATTGTATCCATAGTAACGTCAAGGAAACAGAAGTATTATTTCCCTGCCAACCTTTCGATGACCTGGTCTATAAAAGGCAAAGGAAAGTGGTCCTTCTTCGTCATGACGTTCAATTTTCTGTAATCAACACCCACCCACCATGACATGGTTACTCTCTTTGGAATCTCCTCTCCACTCTCATTCTTAACCATCTAAATTCTCAACTTCTTCGGGACAACATGTAATGGGCTAACCCATTCAGAGTTGGACATGGGATGAATGAACCCTGCATCACACCATTTTGTAATCTCTTTCTTGACAACCTCTCGTAAAATCGGATTCAGCCTACGCTGAAATTCTCTGGAAGGTTTGTTGTCATGATTGAGATATATATGATGAGAACACAAAGCAGGATTAATCCCGCAGAGATCGGATACAGTCCACCCAATAGCCTTGCGGTTTCTTTCAAGAACCTCCATCAGACGAGGTTCTTGTTCTTCGGTCAAAGATGAACTGATAATGACCGAAAACTGTCGATGTGGACCCGCAAGGAAAGCGTACTTCATATTCGGTGGCAATAACTTCAGTTCAAGTAATGTAGATTCTGGCTCTGCTGAAACCTTATCTATATGTGTATTGGGATTAGTGTCAGTTGTGGATTTGTCGGCAATCTGGTTATCCACCATCTCAATATGCTCTGGAGTCGGACTACAGAAGATGTTTAAAACATCATCCGACTTGCTATTATGCTCATCCTCATAATGATCAGAGGAAAACAATTCAACTAAATGGAGCTCTATATCTTGATCATCTGAAGTGGAGGAATTGTGTAAAGATTTTGACTCTAGAAGATCTTCAATAAACTCTTCAGAAGTCTGATCCCTCTGCTTATCGTCATCCATACTGAAATATAAGGTACCGTCTGAAGAAACTGCCAATTGTGATCTCAGACCCATCCTCTGCTAGGAAATCTTGGGTCTCTACTCGATACCTCTCAAGGTCGTCAAGACGAACCTCATCCATGTAATCGCAGGTGGCTAAAGAACTCAAGAAATCAGAAAATGCATCACTGGATGTGTTTGAATCTCCCGCCATCTCTATATGTACCTTCTCGCCCTCGGCGTGAAAAGATACCTTCCTTGTATCATAATCGAAGAGAGCCTTTACGGTCTCTAAGAAAGGCTTGCCAAGAATGATTGGAGTAAGGTGTAACTGTGTAGGGCAATCCATGTCCAGGACCGTAAAGTCCACTGGGAATTGCATACCTTGCACGGTTACGATAATGTTCCTTAATATGCCCCTAGGTCTCTTTACGGATCTATCAGCAAATTGAAGGATCGCATAGGATTTGTAAAGAGGACCTAACTCAAGCTTGTCGAGTAAGGAAGATGGTATCAAATTGATCGAGGAACCGTTATCTAATAGAGTGCAATTGAATTCAGCATTTGCGATATTGCATCTGACATAGTGCCCTCCTAAATACTTCTTCTTCTTCGGTAACTTATTCTGAATAGCACAAGATGTGGCCTTGGTCAAAACATGTTTCTCTGTACATGATCTCTTTTTCCTACACGTAGTACACCGGTTTTTCAATTGATTCTTAAGCGTAGGAAAATGATCCAAGGCATCGTGAAGCGGAATCTTCAGAAAGATGTGATCTTTTAGTAGTCGCTCGATCTCTGGAGTGACAACATTCTTTTTGGAGTTTTTCTTTCCTTTTCCAAACAAAGCGTTAGGAAAGGGAACAATGTCAGGAATGAGAAAATCAGTCTTTTTATTCAATTCAGATTCAGCATGTACATCGAGAGTTTCATAATTATGTACAAAACTCTCTAAAACAGGGGAAGACATGTTTTGTCGGGAGTAACTGCATGGTCTGACGTGATATCATCGTCTGACTCGCCAGTGTCCATGTCAACTATATCGGCATCGCTTCCTTCTCTTTGATCTCCAAAGTGGTCTTCATCATTATATTGATTCTCCTCCTCAGCATCAGAATCTGGTTGTTCATGGATTTGCTCATGCTCCTCATTAAGTGCCCTCTCCTCTACTCCAGCAAGTGCTCGTGGTGATCTACCGCACCTGAGACGAATGAAGTTAGCTAAAAATTCAGGAAAAGAGATCGTACATGTAGTGTTGTCTACCTGATATGGATGCCTCCTCTTGTTGTTCGGATTCATCTGAGGATGGGCTGGGAGAGTGGTCTTCGGTGCGGTTAACTCATCCAGACGATGGTTGACTTGCTCCATATCTGTCTTATGCGTAATCTGGAGCGTACTCAGCATGTCCAGGATTTGATTTAGTGCCTAGACCTGTGAAGACATCTCAGGTTCAGTGTGGTGGCCCTGGCTCTCTATTCTCTCCTGCCTTGGCATGTAATGCTATGAGGTGGAAGGCTGGGAGGATCTCTGTGGTGTAAAGGAAGATTGTTGCTGCTGCTGATAGTGATGTGACTGTGAATGGTGAGCAGGATACTAGTATGAATGCGGTCTCTGATAAGCATGCTGGTGAGACTGCTGTTGCGTGAAGTTCTGCCGGTGCTGGAAGTGTGGACGTCCATGCTGAGGTTGCGGTTGGCTATACTTCTGTTGCTGATGATGAGGTATACTTGGATGCTGAATTGGAGTATACCAAATCCCGTTTGATTTTCAGAGTGGCTTGAGGCTCAACATCCATGGCTGCAGCACTGGTGATCTGGCTGGGATTGGCATGAGACTGATCTTCATGCCAATCAATCTGCGGAGTCTCGGGCTAGCTCTGTACAAAATGAATCTGTCGGGTGGGTGGAGCGGTTAAAGTCCTCCTTGCAGGTTGTGCTGTCGAAGAAGATTGGGTCTGCTGGTACTGAAGTTGGATCTTTATAACCTTCTTCATAAGACCACTCAACTGGTGAGGCAAAGATGAGAGTTTCTCTAACTCTCGCAGCGGTTGTAAGTCTTGAACTTGCTTTTGAATCACATCCACCAACATTAATTTCTCGCTAATGAAGCCCATGTTGGTGTTGGATTCAGATTCTGAAATATTAGCCACCTTATGATGCTCTCGGTGATGTGGTGGCTGAGGGGTCCTCTGAAATGCCTGAGTAGAGTCGACGACTCTTGAGTTCTCTGCCATCCCTTCGAAGATGGGCCAGACTGACTCAGCATCCTTATTCAAATAACTATCGCCACATGCGGCACTCACTAACCCCTGAATGTCCGACTGGAGTCCTCCGAAATAATTCTGAACTAGCACCATCATCGGTATCTCATGATGTGGGCATCTCTCCGTAAGATCTTTGAATCTATCCCATGCCTCATGGAAAGATTCATTTGGAAGCTGCATCAAATTGGAGATCTGACTCCTCATCATGTTCGTGCTCCCCAGAGGAAAACATTTACACAGGAATGTGGACTTCAGATCATCCCATGTAGAAACTTCCCTTCCCAGGTGGCTCAACCAATAAAAGTGCCTTATTGGCTAAGGCAAAGAGAAAGGCTTTGAGGCGAACAGCCTCATACGTAACGCCTGGATAACTAGCCATACCACAAATCATTTCGACCTGTTGCAAAAAGGTAAACGGCTCCTCTGTAGCATTCCCGTAAAACTTGGGAAGCAATGAGACAAAGGACGGCCTCAATTCATATGGCCCTTGATTCCACGGTAGCCGAATCCAATGATGGAGCGTTCTCGCGCCCGGGTCATACTCATCACGTAACGTGGTGGGAACCACTACAGGCGGTAAAGGGTTCTCGGCCCCTGCTCGCAACGCGGCTATCTCAGCTCGCAACTCGTTCTGAGTTCTAAATTGCTCTCGAATCTGTAAATTCATCTGCTGTAATGTGTCGAGAATTCCGGTTGTTATATCTGTGGCTGAGTCTGATCTTCTGTCATGGTGATCCTCTGTTGGTGGCCTCTCCTCTGCTGGTCCCTTGCCACGAGCCATCAGCTTCAAATCTTCTGGAAAAGAAAAGCTCTCGTAAGAACTCAGCAAAAACTCAGCAGGAGATATTGATGATGTATTAAGACAAGGGTCTGCCTCAATAGTCTGGCCAGGAGGAGAGGGAGTCTGGGTTTGACTCTCCTCGAGATCAGATGGGACCAGCTTGGGAAGAGAGTCATCCCAAGCTTGTGAAGATGTAAGAATGATGGTGGACGGTTGAAAGCTCACGGAATCTGAGCAGAAAAGCCGTCGAGACGTCATCTTCGATATCAAGAGAATGATCGGGAGAGCACGATTTGCGATTCAAGAGAGAGGGAAAATGCGTAAAGTCGCGGTAACTCACACCCGACAAGCAAACACAAAGTAATCCCGGTTTTCACCAACACAACCCGATGGTGACCGTAAGAGTTCGGTCTTTTATCTTGTTGGTTTTAGGGTTGTAATTAGTAAACAAGTATAATCGATTACGTGAGCTGATAGGTGTCCGATATTTTTTCCGAAACACTGGCCAGAGTCTCTACAAAAAAACCACTTGCTCTCAGCCAGTATGGGAGTAAGTACGGACCGTTTCCAACTACCCGTGTTACTTGAGGATGGAGCCTTACGCAGTGTCCTCTAAACCTCCCACTCTGCTAAGTAAACCCGGACCGTTTCCAGCTACCCGGGCGTACCCACTGAGGAGCAGTGATTAGGTGCATAGACTAAGTAGTATTTCGTGAGAAATACGGGTTTGTAGCTCTAACCTTATGGTTCATCTCTCACTCGCGCACTCTGAGAAAATGTGCGGGGATTACTCTCCCAAATCTATTTGAATCTTTGTGATGTTTAGGTCAGATACATTAACAGTCCCGATTTTATTTTTGAGGTTTTATATTTTTTGGGTTTTTTCAGACAAACGTCTATCGAGTGTCTTTATTTGTTTTTAAAAATCCTAAAATCATGCACCTAGGTGGCGATTCCTAAGACTAACTACGGAAGCACAATCAAATAGAATAAAAGAAAACTCCTAAGCAAGCATCTATCCACGAAAAAGCCGCGGAAAAACCGTCGATGCGAGAAAACTGTGGTGGGTGCCCTGATCCCTCGAATACACGGTACTCGACGAATCAGACCCCGAAAAAATGGGGGGGGAGTACAAGTCGGGATGTCCTTAGTGGACCCCTTCTGCTAAAGTTCAATACAACTCTCTCTCTCTCTCTTACAAAATTACACTAATCAATATTGCGCTCTGCAGTTGACTCGTAGAGAAGGAGTCGACCTCTGCTCTCTCAACTGACTTGGCTTCCTAAGAAACCGGTTGATCCTGCAGGCCCTACAACAATTAGTTAGCGGCTAAAGACGATCGATAAAAGACTCGAGAAAAAGCTGTAAGAAAAATCGAGTAAAAGCTACGAAAAAATAAGAAGAGAGAAAATAAAATCACAAAATATGTAAAAAAATGAAAATAACACTAACGCCTCCCCGGCAATGGTGCCATTTTGATGGGTCTAAGGTCGGATTGTGGTTTTAAATGAAAGTGTTGTCGGTGTAGAAAACCACAAAGAGATCCTAGTCGATCAAACAAAGATCGGTTTTTAAAAAAAACTTACACTATTTATTTAGCCAGGTAAGTGTGCCTGGGTCAAACACAAGGAGGCAGAATAGTATACTTTGATTTTTTAAGTGAAAATATATTTTTTGATTATTTTATCTCTTCTTAGTGTGATCGAGGAAATGTGATATTTTTTAGGGATTTTTTTATTTTAAATTTTTATTTGATTTTATATTTTTCCAATTTTTATTTATTTTTTCAAAGTGATATTTTTCAAACAATTTACCTACAATATAATATGTGAAGAATAGGTTAAATATATGTGATATTATATAGTAGGTAAAGTGGACGAGCAACGGGCTCGAACAACACTCAAAAAAACAAAGCAAAATGGAATCAATTTACGACAAATCAAAACGCGATGAAGAAGCGACGAAAATACACAAAAGTTACTGAAAAACCTTGCGTGGGTAATTGTGTAACTATCCTAAAAAAACTACGAAAAATAATGTCAAAAATACATCCAAAGACGCCTTACAATACTGGGGTAAAAATGTAAGAAAAAGAAAGAAAGTTTCTGCAGTTTGGTCCTCTGTCAAGGACTAAATCATAAAGGAAATATGAATTATTACATTTAGGTCCCGTGCGGGGACCTAAATGCAATATCTGGAAAGCTTGGAGGCGCGCTGAAATTCTGTAGATCCTCTGGCTTAGTATGCAAAATTCACACCCCTTCAGTTCGGACGGTCAAGATTATAACGTCAGAATCGATCTGAGATGTCCGCTGCTGCCATGTGTCGTCCAACTGTAGCCTCTGGTGTTATTGGGTTGTTCTTCAGTTCTTGTGCAGGTAGCCGACGAACCTTCTTCTTCGATTTATCATCGGCGACTTGCGGCGATCTGAGGACTCCGGCGGGGCCAGAGGGGTGGCTCCTCCACCCCTCGAGCTCGCCCGCGGGTCGGGAGTGGTCTTAGACGTTGGACAAAACTTGACGAAGATGGTCGTTTAATGCTTTGATGCCGACGCTAAGGTTGTTGCGTCATCTTTGAACATGAATTGCGTGATGACTAAGGACTCCAGAAGCCTTGAAATTGCTCTAGATTCAAGAAGAACCTGCAAAGAAGAGATATATATGCTCGATTTGCGATGAAATCAGCCAACGAGTTTAATTTTGCAAGATCAAAATGGTGTTTCCAGACTTGAAAAACAGAGGCATAAAGAATAATGAAAAATGGATCTCGGTTTGATTTGAGGATGAAACAATTTAAATGTTGAATTTGAATGTGTGTTTAAGCTAGATGATTAGGCTGACTAACAACGTGATTATCTACGCTAATGTATGCACGGAGATCGAGAAGTAAAATTACAAAGATGAATGAGTAGATCTGGGAAAGAGAGGTGTATTTACCTCAGATGGTTGCTCGACGACCGATCTTTGTCGGAGCTGAACGCGCACAAGGCGACGATGCAAGGGCTGGTGCGTACCTTGGAACTCCTCCCCGATGATCCTTATCCCACGCAGGCACCTTTGGCCGGAGCTGTCACCTCCTGAGCGAACAGAGAGAGGCGAGGAAGAGAGGGGTCGGCCACTGGATTCTGAGCTTCAGGTGGTTAAGAGAAAGTTCGTTATAATCCGCCAAGTTTAAGGGTATTTATAGAGTAATTTACTTGGGCTTCAAGGTTAATCCAAGGGTGGCGAGTAAGAAGATTGTTAGAAGAAGAGGTTCAATGGCTTAGATCGCCTGAGGAAGTTATAGGGTGCATGGGAAAAATAGGTGAAGATGGACGGTTGAAACAGAAGTTGTACCAGCTTCTTGGAGAAGAAGCACCAGGTGCTGACACGTGTCAGCACCTGGTTGGCCAGATGCATAAATACCTTATAAATTATATAATAAATAGTAAATAACGTAAATAGGTTAAAAACAAGAAATGTAGATAATTAAATTATCTAATTTATAGAATAATTGGTTTTTATAAATAATAACTATAATACAAAATATAAATATTATATTAATAAATAGGTATAAATAAATAGGTTTTAGATTTTTAATTTAATAAAAAAATAATTAAATATTAATTTTGTATTTTCTTAATTATTAGAATAAAAATAAAAGCTATGTGAATTTTTAGGGATTTTAATAAATTAATTTACATATATTAATAAATACAGGTATAAGTTAATCAGTTCATTTTTACCTACAAATTAGGGTTTTAGATTTTATTAAAATAATAAATAAGCTCTAAACATTCTGAAATAAATTATGATAAAAATATAATATCATGAAAATAATTAGAAATCATAAAATTAATAAAATTATAAATAGTGTGTTCTAAATAAAATAAATAGCCCAGAAACCCCGTTGTCGTTAGGTCCCAAAACTGACTTTTTGCAAACGGACTCCGAATTCAATGAAACCACCTCTATTAATTAGAGAATATTATTTTATGAACTTTAAAGGTGAGTAGTGTGAAATTGGAGTTCGTATGAAGAAGTTATGATGTTTGGAAGTTGAGAATTTGACAAATTAAAAGTAGGATTTCTTGGTATAAGTATAGGAGAATATTTTTAACTTATTTTTATATTTTTATATACATTTTTGGCAATAATAAGGAAAAGAGTTTAGTGAAAAATATGTACATATGAATTGACTAAAAAATCAATGAAGTTTTGTATTTATTTGATAAATAGTGAACAATGTGTGAAGTGTGTCTTAATTTATTTTTATGGTTTTCTTTCCTTATCTCCCCCTACTTATTGGTTTGTCGACCAATCCATGTTGACTTGGTCTCGGGGTTAGGTTATAAATATACCTTACAGTTATATTTATATTTATAAGTCATATTGTACATATATACATATCTCCAATTTGCCTTATTTTCTTTTCTTTGTTCTTTATTTATTTACATGTTTTGATGCTTAAAAGTGAATATTTATTCATAAATGAAGTTTTTATAAAAGATGAGAATTAATGTATATTTACATATATTTGTTAAGGATTTTAAGATAAAATGCGACAGAAAAGTTAATGAATCATGGATTCACCAGAAGCACTGGAGAAAAGATTGATTTTTGAACTTCCCTTCATAAAGGCCATTGAACACTTTCCCAACCTTAAAGGATTTGTAATGGATAAATTAATAATGAAAAAGTTGGGTAGGATTAGAACAAAGACTGAAAGACATATCTTGTCAATGGCCTCCTCCTTGGTGTTAAGGAGAACAACCAAGAGCCGCATAGTGAAGTGGTTGCCCAGATTTGACTGTGAAATTAAAGACACAACTTTCACCCATGCTCGAATCGATGACGATTCACCAATCAATATCCTCCCGACCTCTATATTTCACGAACTCAAACTCGGACCGATTCGGAAGATACGAGAGATTGTTCAATTGTCTGACCGATCAATAAAGCGGCCGAGAGGAATCATTTCTGTCATCATGAAATTCCAAGGTGCTCCGCTCAAAGTAGAATTCACGATCATTGATATTGAGCATCAAGGAGAATTCACCCAGTCTCCAATTATTATTGTAAAGCCATTCTTAGGATTGGCTAAGGCAATTATTGATTGTGAAACTCGGGAAATCAATTTTACAGCATTGGAAGCACTTAGATCTGACCCAATCTTTGAGGAACCATGATTTTCTGAGGTAACCCACGAAGTCCCCGACAACCGTAACCATGAAGCGGTAGAAGAGCCCTACCCCACTGTTACACCTGAGATATCGGTTGTTGATGAAACTATTGGTTTAGAGAATCCTCCCCCCCCCCAGCTCCATTCCCAGCCGCTCTCACCATTGAGAATCATGTATATGAATCATATGATCCGGAGACTTATGCATGGGCACACCCTGGGTCAACCTACTCTGACTACATGGAGTACATCAACTCGACACAGGAATGCTCCAACATCAAATCAATTAAATATGAACATGCAGAGACTCTCCCCAGTATTTCAATTCCCGCGGATCTCAAAATAGACAAATCTTTCTTCTATGATCCTGAGACATGCATGGTTGCACCCAGGGGCAACCTACTCTGAATATCTTGACCAAATCATCCCAAATCTAGAGTGCACCAACATTCAGAAGACTAAGAACAAACATGCAGGACGAAGACCAACCCAGGAGAAGAATTCTAATGGTTATTCATCTGGATACTCAAGTGAATCGACACCTTCACGAAGCAAGAAAAAGAAAGTCACCTTTGACATTTCAGAAGAGGAATCAACTGATGATCCCTCATCAGGTCCGAAAAAGGTAATCTACATGAGCGAAGTCTGTTCGGCAGCTCTAAACCACATCTTCGCAAGGATCCAAAATTCGACTCTCGTTGGACAACTCCCGTTCCTAACTACTATTCAGCCAAAGCTGATGCTCCTGCCCTCTTCAAGTACACTGGAATTATTTCTTATGAGTTGACTGAGACCGGTGCTTCTGAGTATTCATTTGAGGACAAACCTCTTGATCCCAAGAAGGAAAAATTTTGAGGAAACAATTGAAGAAACAAAAAGACATGAATATCTGGAGTGTGTCTACATTCAAATAATATTCCTCTGAAGATAACTCTGATGATGGCTACCTTTCATCTGACACAAACACTTCATCCATTATCCATCATGATTTTTCTGAGGATGACACTAATAATAGTTGGGAATCATATGCTTGATCTCCATCTCAACATTACGATCTCCCACCACAGGCTCACAAAAAGATCGGCCGAAAACCGCCTTAATCATCGGCTACCCACCCTCCCTCCCGACCACATCGGTCTCCTTGTACAGCTTCTTCCTCTACTTAGGCCAAGGCCAAAGTATAGGGGGGACCGATGCCATTTGTGCACACC
This sequence comes from Ottelia alismoides, assembly GCA_037367405.1. NCBI lineage: Eukaryota > Viridiplantae > Streptophyta > Magnoliopsida > Alismatales > Hydrocharitaceae > Ottelia > Ottelia alismoides. Next base: position 306,842 of record JAZKJV010001146.1, read on the forward strand.
ATCCTTCTCCTATCTCTCGATTGTTCCATTTCCATCCTTCTCTTATACTTAGGCTGACCAGAGCCTAAGTATAGGGGGAACCAACACTCACCTGTATATATTATCCTCATTCACATACCCCGACCGCAACATTTTTTTCCGCTCTTCTTCTATACTTAGACTATTCACAGCCTAAGCATAGGGGGCGGTCTTGTATATCTTTTCCTTTTTCTTTTTTCACTTTCTTATGCTTAGCCCGAGCTATGTCTTCTTTATGCTTCTTGTGCTCTGAGGACACAGCACTCGCTAAGTATAGGGGGGTCTGCATATATACTTTGTATATATTTTACCCATATCTCGTACTTACGCGTAAGTCTATATGTATTTACGGGGTGGGTAATTAATTTGAAAAAAAAAACCACAAAACAAAAGAAAAAAATAATAATAAGAAGAAAAGGAAAAAGAGTTTTTGCTACTAACACTAATTGTGCCCAAACTTTTTTGAAAATGGCTTCTTTTTCATTTTTTCATAAAAAAAATTCTTTGCATAAAATTTCAAAAAAATCAAAAAAAAAGAAAAAAAATGTGTCTGCATTTCACACACTTGCACTTCATCCAGCATCTCACTCATTTGCATATGTGAAAAGTCATTGGGTTCTAAACCGAGTTATGAGCAGAATTCGAGAGTGGTCTGGACTTGACCTTAATCCACCTGATTTTCAGAGGAACTTCACCGAGAAATAGGATTTTAGAAGCTTCAGGTCTTTGACTTAATTCTTTGAGTTCCACATGACAATGTGCAGCGTTTGACTCTTAGTGTCTAACCTGGTCTCTTCATTCTGGGTACAACTCTGGAATAGGGAATTAATTTGTACTCTCGCACTATGCACTTAGCTCAACTCAGATGGGATGTTGGAAGACTATGTAAGTTTCTTTTCTAGTAGCGTGGAACTCTAAAGACCGGAGTATGGGTTGAAATAAAGCTTCGGAAAAGGGATGGACGGCTGGGCACAATTTTTTCTAAGACCCCAAAAAATGTACGGAAACAAAAAGATTCTATATCCGTAGGGGCACAACAAGATCCAAGCAGAACCACCAAAAATTCCAAATACAAAGAAGCATTCTACCAAATAAATATCTGACCAAAAAGGTCCAAGCTTCAAGAAAACCTGCAGATCTTGGTGGAGACTCGGCTATACTGGCCAGCTTCACAAGGAGAGGTGACTACACTAGCCACCCTTTAGTTCTTTTCTCCTTCTTCTAACTTCTTCCCCAATTCGATTGTAAACACAACGCGATAGACCTTAGAAGGAAATACCTGACTCTTCGAGGACGAGTTACTGGAGAGGAGAGGAGCATGGTAGTCCGGCATTCTGGATGGGAAGAGCTAAAACCTTTCACACACATGAGTCGATTATTCAATGTTCATAGGATATGCTTTGGGAAAAGGATCGATCTAAGATGACTTCTGAACCGAAACTGTGGCAATGATGTGTAGAACTTGAAGGCTGTTGATTTTAAAATTCTAAGTCTCACAGAAGTTCCGCCACATTAATAATCCAAAGGTCGAGTCTAGTTTCATTTTCACCTTCAGCTCATGGTCTTGGTATGGAACCCAATCTCATTTCACCTCATGGCAATTCTTTTTGATGCTCAGGGACGAGCATGGTTTAAGTATAGGGGGATGATGAATCTCAGATTCATCACTCTAAATCTCATTAATTAAGCTCAAATCCCTTAAAATCAACAACATTTCTGCATCTATTCTGCATAATTAGCATTTATGCATGTTTTCATAAGAATTACATTTTATCCATTATTTATGCACAAAATAAGAAGCCAAAACTTCTAGCCAAAAATGACCTGTAGATTGTCTAACTTCCCGGATTTTTAACTCATTCATGCTAACTCCAATGATACAAAACCACCTCCATTGTGTACATATCAATAACAAGAATAAATGAAAAATACAAAAAAAATCACTAACCCAAATAAGTGGACCAAAAAACCCGAACCCTAGTTTCAGGATTCCAGACTAAAAAACTCATATCTTCCCCAGCTAGTGTTTGTTTTAATCCTACTCACTTTTGAACTAATGTACATTCAATTACCTTCAAAACAAGACCAAGTTCAAGTGAATCAGAGCTCATATGTGAAAGTTGGGTTTTGGACCTCTTTTGTACATTTTGTATTTTAGTAATTTTTGACCTATTATTTTATGTATATAATTAACCTAGTTTAGTTCATTTCTTTTTCGTTTCTCTTCTTTGATAAAAGTTTTATTAAAATGTGTAAAAATACAAATCCAAATTGAGCTTGAAATCAAAGAAACAAATTGGTTCTGCATCTTCACTAACCAACTGTACAAAATTGGTCTTTTCAAATTTTATTTTATTCCTTCTTTTTCTTAATTAATAAAAATCCAAAAAATAGATTAATGTGTAATTATTTATCTTTGATTTTTTTCATATTTTTTCCGAATTTTTATCTAGTTTAAAAATGACATAAAAATTACAAAACCCAAAAATCAAGGTATTCTACGTATATGGGATACCCCAAAAATTCACTTTGTGCATTTGATCGATTTTGTTTTGATGTCTTCATGAAAGTTGTAGATCTCATCAAGGCGAGTAATTTTTGTGAAGAAACTTTTTCGATTCGAGGTCGTTTGCTATTTATTTTGTATAAAAAGGATCGCACGTGTGAGGCACGTGCCGCCTAAGCACCGGCAAGCACCTGCGTCCTACCTCTCCCAAAATGACACCACGTGGCGCTACAGGGACCGCCCAATCTTGCTCGATCGGACGACGCCTACGCATCATCTTCCTCATCCACGCCTTTCCCAAATCGGAGGCACCGCCTTTGATTTCGTGCCGCCCCGATAACTCCGCTGGTGATCTCGCATCAACCTCCTCGTCTCCGATATCGAATCCCAAATCCAATCGCCGCCAATCAATCGGATCCTCACGCCATCTACGATTCCTATTTCCATATCTGACAAACCCTCGACCTTATTTAATAACTCCACCGCCCTCGTAATCAAGCATCCGCCGATAAACCAAGCGAAGCCCGATGGTGACAGCCTGGAGCTTCGCCATCGACGAGATCCAAGGTGTCAATGTCGCCTTGCCGCAGACCACCCTCGCGCGAGCTGCTTCTGCTCCAGCTATCTCCGTCGAGCCCAACGACAATCCACCACCTTCAACGATCTTCACCAACTGCAGCACTCCGACTCCAACATCCGTCGTCTTCGACTACGCCACTAACTCAACGATTATCGCCGGTTATCCGCCCTGCTACACCTCTAGAAGCCCATCCGCCTTGCCTGGTGCTCCTCCTCCGCAGCCAAGTCTCCAAGCACCTCCAGCAGCGCCACTCCGGCCTTCCACCACCGCATGGCCTCCGTTCATCTGCCTCGGCCACCACCTTGGCAGGGGGCCTCCTCTCGCGAGCCACCGCCACCAGCCGCCAGGTCCAGCCCCGAGACCCCACACACGTGCATGGGGGGACGTCAGCCGCACGTCATCCATGGGTCACGTGCTACGCACGTGACCTGCTGGGTTATTTACAGTTAACCACCCCGAAGATCCTTATAATTGCAATCTAGCCCCCGCCGACCAGGGGTTACGTGCATCGCACGTGACCTCTGGCAATTTTGCAAGAAGAACCCCCCCCAGCTCTTGGTAATTACATTACAGACCACTACATTTATTTTTATATTATTTATTTATTGCGGTTATACCCCTGTGTTCCCTAGTGATTTTAGACTTCTACATGACATTATTTTATTATTCAAAAAATAGTATGATGTTTGTCATTTAATTCTTTACATGTTCACATATTGTGAACAATTTTGTGATCATTGGTTAATTAATAAATAATTATTTGTGGAAAATTGCATATTTTACCCATCTTGTGCTCCGAAAATTTTCATTGATTAATCGTTGCTCTAAAAATCCCCGAAAAATCACAAATTATAGAATTAATTGTGCTTGATATTGTGCCCAAAAAGAATTGCATTTGCATGCATAGATTACCCTGTAAAAATCATTTTGCATATTTCTGTGTTTAATTTTTAATAGGTATTAAATCTCACATTTTTGAGGTTTAGGATTATTCTGAGATCCATCACCTAGTGATAGATCTTAGATAATTTTATCCCTTGAAAATAAGTAGGTTTAGTATGTACTATAATTAAATATTGAAATTCATTTTGTTGATATTTAAAAATTCATAAAAAAATTCATATTGCATGCAAAAATTCCAAAAAAAATATAGTGCATTCATTTCGTCATATTTTGCATCTTGGCCAAGTTTCGTATTTTTCGGACATCGGTTGAATGTAATTGACATTTTAGTCCCTAAAATAGGCCAAAATTGCATTTTGCATCCTTACTTGCATTAAAAAAAATAAAAAAAAAGAGACCGCCTCGAGAACCGCATACGAACTTTGATAGACATAATTCTAGCTTGTTCCTTTGCCTCCTTGTGTTCGACCTTGGGACTTGCCCAAGTAAAATAAACATAAAACATCATCGATTAACAATTGATTAACTTATTGTGTGGTTATTTTCTTGACCGATTCCGATTGCCGCCTACAACGAAATGACAAAAATCAAATCATTTTTTTAGCACGAACAAATAAACACGTCATCTTTAACAAGCGTAATTCTCGGACTCGTCATTATTCCAGACTTAGTTTAAATGTCAATACTATCTTGAAAAATGCACATGCAAATGCAAGAAATATGTACAATGCAAAAAGAAAGTAATTTTTTAAACCATTTTCTAATTTTGGAATTTTTGTAGATTTTTGGAAAAGAAAGGAAAAAATGATGCACATGTAAAAAGAGTTTTTTATGTAACTTTTTATAGATTTTTGATTTTGTAGTTTTTTAGGGTTTTTTTTCAAAAAGGAAAAAAAAGATTGGTAAAATATATACAAGGATATACAAGGATTTTTTATTTTGTTTGTTGTTGTAGTTGTTGTTTTTTTGCTTTTTGGTTTTTTTTGTTTTTTCTAAAAGTGATCAAAGTCTTTGTACACACACATGGATTTTATGAATTTATATACATATCCCTAAAAATAATTATATTAAAAGTACGAGTTATATCTAAAGTATATATACAATATATACGACACCCCCTATACTTAGCTCGAACTATGTCCTCATAGTGATCAAAGAGCGACAAAGGAAGACATAACTCATGCTAAGTATGGAAAAGTCAAAAGACTCCTATGCTACAATGACTCAAAAGAAAAGATGAAAAGAATAAAAGTCGGTAATCCCCCCTATACTTAGGATCAAGTAATCCTAAGTATAGAAGACTGTACAAAAGGGAAAATCGATGAATAGAATGTACAGACTCAACAGAAAAAAACACAAAAAAGATGATATGAACAACATCACCCCCCTATACTTAGGGTAGAGTATCCCTAAGTATAGGCAACAGTAGGAGTAATGAACAGGATGAATATGAACAACACAAATCATTCACCTCCTATACTTAGGATAAAGCACATCCTAAGTATAGCATATATAAAAATAGAAAAGGGGTGAACGATAAAACGTGAGAAGAAAGAATGAAACAAAAGGATATACAAGAGGATTGGATGTACAAAGGTCAAGAAGGTTGAAAGCGGACCTTCTTTCGAGACCGTTGAGGTATGGATCTGACAAGGTGTAGGTCGATATTGGGTCATCATTAGACATAAACTGATCAGGATCGACCAAGAATGTATCCTCAACAGTCTCTGAGTGTGCAGGAATGAATCGGTCAGTGGAAGTAGTGTGGTCATGTCATGCCTGGGAAGTCTCGCAAATATCAAAGTAAAAAGGCTTGAAATCATTATCAGAAAAAGTAGGATCATTTTCAGCCTGGTGAGCCTCTACCGGATCATCATCTTCATCAAAAGGCGTAAATTCCATTATAAAAGCAATAAAATAAAATTTGGCCTTATCGGACTCATCTAAATCAAGGTGAATAGGAACGGACTCATCGGTGAAAGTAGTCAAATCATGTCTGTCATGTCTAGTCTCAGAGTCTACCTTCCGCTCTAGGGTGTCTATTGTGTAAATCCTACGGATGCCATCAACGCATCTCCACATACCAGAAGGGGAAACTCCAAGATTTATGCTTTCCAATTCTTCCTCCTTGAGGAGGAATTCTTGGGTCTCAGTATCATCCAACATACAACAAGAATCTCTGATATTATCATCAAGGTCAAGGTCCTTGGGGTTGGCTAACACGGGCACACTCTCATGAGATGCAGGTCTCTGGTCGGTAATGGGTGTAGTGATCAACACATCGCTCCCTACATCAGAACGGAAATAAATCTCTCCTGATCCATAATCAATAACAACTCCCGCAGAGGCGAGGAATGGTTGTCCCAGGATGATTGGAGGGTGCTCCACAGGAGTGGAGGTCTCCATGGGCAATATGACAAAATCCGAAGTGAAGTCCATGCCCTGAATAAGAATGACGACATTTTCTAGAATACCCTTCGTCCTCTTGATAGATCCATCAGCAAATTGAACTATCATCCTTATTTTCTTGAGAGTCCAAAGATGACGAGATTGTACCAAATAGAAGTGTATTATATTGATTGACAAACCACTGTCAATGAGAGTGTTATCACAATAATAGTCAGCTATGGAGCAACTCACAAGAGGTGTGGTAGTCTTCCCTTTCTTAAAATGTGGACGGTGGGAGATGGAGTAGGCAATGGCCATGGTCAAGATGTGATGCTCAGATCCGCTCCTCCGCTTTCTCTTCCTGTGTTGAGGAGCATATAAATGTGTCATGTCCTGGTGAAGTGGGACTTTAATGATTTCATGAAGGGTGGCCAATACTTCAGGTTCAGTCAACATTTTTTGAATTTTTGGAGCTCCTCCATATAAGGGAGGAGATCAGAATCAACATATACACGAGGATTGCCCAGAGCAGTCTGTACAATGTCATCCTCGGGGTCAAGGTTGGGACATGTGGTGAATGACTGTGTGGGAAAATGGTTTGGCATGGATGTCTTCTCCTCACAAAATGAATCAACAATGTGTCTCCTGAAATCTTTTTGGATTTTTGAAATTTTCTCATTTTTTTGTATTTTGGGCAATTGCAAGCTCTCACGATTATCCTCAAGTGAATACATACCCTCAAATAGTGGAGCTGCGTTTTGGCTCTTATTTATGTTAAATAGATTGCTAATCCTTGAATTCATATGATCCATCATCTGGTTCAGGGTCTCAAGTGTGAACATCATAAAAGGTGAATCCAAAATCCCAGGATCGGGTGAATGGAATGAGGGTAGGTGAGAATTAAAGTCTGACTCCTGAAATAATGGGTAAGGCGGATATGCACAAAAATCAGGAGGAAAGTCCTCCTGGAAAAAGGAAGGTAGATCGACGAGAGAGTACGAGATATCCGCGAAGATCGGATTAAAATAACTCCAGTCGGCCACCTCCGAAACAAAAGATGGGATCGAGAGAGCACGAGGGTCAAGTCAAAAGATGTGGAGAAAAAGGCGCAAATGTACAGAAGGATCTAATATGCACACAAGCAATCAAACACAAAACAAACCCCTAGTTTACCAACTCAACGCAATGTGAAGAACATGAAGGTTCGGTCAATTATCTTGTCAATTTTTAGAGTTTGGTGAGAATACAATCTATCAGAGTACTTAAAGCGAGCTGTTAGGAACCCAATGCTCCTAGGTTACTGACCCAATCTCACAACTAGTTTTTCCCAGCCAGTATGGGTGCTGACTGTTTACCGGCTACCCGGTCTACCCACTCTACTAAGGAAATCTCGGATCGATTGCCGGCTACCCAGTGAAGTCCTCACTGGAGAAAAACTAATTACAAGATAGTAGTCTGAAGAGAGTTCTGGTGTGGTTCTATCCTAGTGTGTGGGTCGCTCTCTCGCTGTAGATAATTCAAACTAGGCGGGGGTTACTCTCCCCAAAATAATGATTTTTCCATACTTTTATTTTAAGGTCAAGTTTTCTTTAGCAGTCCCAATTTTTAACAGCTATCACTTGGTTTGAATATTTTCAACAAATCGCCTACCGAGTATCCAATTTCTGTTTTAACTTATGTGAGTGAAAACAAGGAAGGAGATCGGAATGCCAATGCACGATTAAACACAATGATGCATGCAAGGGTTAGAGATGTGTACCTTGTCGCCAGCACTCTACATGCAGGGTGATCCACGCAGAATTTAAATACAAAAAAATAAACTAACCTATATGCAAATGTAAGTGATCCGTCCTAACAATAGCTTCTATTAACGGGCAAGAGCATGTTAATTTGACTAAGTCCAATTACGCTTTATTCTATACGTATAGAAATTCTTATTTAGGGTGTTTAGACCTAATTAATTACCTGGCTCAAGAAAATTAATTAAATCAATCAATAGGTAGTTCACAAAATCCACGTAAAACAAAGAAAAATAAGACGATGAAAATAAAATCGGTAAGGTCCCCCAAGTGCATCGGCACTTGGCGAAACAGACCCCACAACAAATGAATGTCTGTTTTACAAGAGTTCAAATGCTAGAAATAAATAAAAATAAATAAAATAAAAGTCTAATTTTTTTGATCTCCTTTACTCTCACGTTGTCATGCAACTTGGTAAAGAATCAAGCAGCCTCCACTTCGCTTGGGTGCTTCGGCTCTCCTAAGATCGCCTCCTTCGCTCCGTGGGCCCTCACAAGAAAAAAAAAGAAGATTATGTAAGAAACACAATTATCAAATATGAGGAAGAAAAATGAAATAAACACAATGAATATGAACAATGGAGTTAATATGGAAAAATATAAACAAATATGTACAACTAAGAATAGCAGGTCAAAGAGAAACCTAACTACCCTCGTCGTGCCTCCCCAACAATGACACCATTTTGTTGGTCGAGATCATCCGGGGTTTTTAATTAAGATATGAAATTAAATGCACAGTGGTCATTGCAACCCAAATATCCTGCAATAAACAAACAATTTTTTTTCTTCTCAAGCTACAAAATTAATTACAAGAGAATAATGAAAGCGAGAGAAATTTTTGCTACTTATTTACCTGTATAGCAACATGATCAAACTCTGGGAGGCTACAATTCCCGAGGGGTATTCTATCCAATGAAATAAATCAATGAAAGAATGAAGGAATCTCAATGCACACTACTCTTGGTTTTTTACAAGATTTTTGTCTTTTTAATTTCTTTACTTTTTTATTTCTATTTTTTATTTTCTGATTTTTAATTTTTAATGATTTTATTTTTTGTATTTTTTTTTAAAAATAAGGACAATATGCACAAGTGAAGGAATACGCATACCACACTCTTTTTGTATTTTTCAAAATAGACAGAAATATCCTGAAAATTATATATTAAAGGCTTTGACATTTTTTTTGGAATTTGTGTAGAACTTTCAGATGTTTTTGTATTTTTATAAAAATCAAACAGTGGCTAAAATGATAAAAAGTGTACAACCTGGAGTAATTTGCAACTTAAAAATATTTTAAATGTCCAAAACTCCCGGGAATTATTTTTATGCTAAAATATAAACAAATATCTGCAAATAGGAACTGAAATCATATTTTTGGATTTTCTAGAAATTTTTATGATTTTTAAAAGATTTTGAATATTTTGCAAATTTTTTTGGATTTTATAAATAATTAATGCACGAAAATTGGATAGAAATTGAAACACAGCAAAAGAAAATTAATCTATTTTTTTTGAATTTTTAAGCAATTTTCGAATTTTTATGAATTTTCAAATTTCAGACAAAGAAAATGATTCTATTTTTGATTTTTTAATAATAACAAATGATGATAAAATGCAATGAAAAAATTTATGCTAGAAAGATACACACATCATGAGCATTGCATGATTTTTGCAAAATTTATTGACCAACAAATGTACTTATTTCAAAGAAAAGATCATGCAAATTTAAAGTATGGAAACAGGGACTGAAAGTCAATTATTCAATATTTTTTCATCAGAAAATAACAAGAAAATAAAAGCAGGATGAAAAACGCAATTCACCCAAGAAGCACGTGCGTGGCACATGCTTGAATCTAGCGGGGGTCCTTTTGTAATTCTCAAAAACTCCAAGGGCTTCAATGTAAAGTCTCCAAATATTTTATTACCTCCCCTAGGGTTACTGTAGATCTCTCTTGTTCACAAGCAAAGGGAAGGGCGACCGACGCCTTCCCTTCTTCGTTCTCGGCCCAGGCGATGGGGCTGGTGCTCCAGGCATCGGCGGGTTGCTCGCACGACGGAGTTGTGGTGGAGGATCCACCGCAGGTGGACGATGAACGACAGAGAAGATGCCGAGGAACTTCAAGCAGAGGAGGTTGCGACAGCTACGCAGGAGGTGGAGAGGAGCTGTCGTGCACGGTGGTTGTTGGTGGCGACGGAGGATTGTGGTCAAGGATGGAAGATGCAGGGGGGTTGCAGGTCGAGCTGTGCGACCGGTGAAAAGCCACGTGGGGGTGCGGTCAAGCTGAAGATCGGTGTGGCAGGCACCACCTACGGCGCGGAGGATGGCCGGTGGTCCTGCGCAGCCGAGGAGGAGGAGCTTACGGCAGAGATGGCAGCCGTCGTTGAGGGGGAGAGGGCGCGGCTACAGGGCCGTGCCAATTTTTTATTTTTTTTATTTTTTTATTTTTTTTGAAAACTGTAATAGAAAAAACTGTTTTTATAATTTTATTTATTTATTTGTGTTTTTTATTTATCCTGCAAAACAAATGTTAGAAAGAAAGAAAAGATATATTTTTTTTATTTCTTATTTATAAACAATTAGAATGCGAGCACGACGACTCGATCCCAAAATCAAAACGGAAGACGTGAACGAGTACAATTCTGAGGAAAATGGCGGATGGAACCGGATCTCCGACCACTGTACGTGGTCGGAGGTGAGAGATCGTGCGAGGTAGAACGGGAATGTGTAGAGATCAAGATGTGAGATGAAAAATCGAGATCGATGGCGAATCAAGTCATGAAGGATTCTAAGATCTAGAGGAAAGAAAATGACAATGAAATAAAAAAATGAAAATTAATCTACGATTTACCTAGGTTAAAAATAAGAGAAAAAGAGATGGATTCACCTTAGGAGCGGAAAAGACCGTAATCACCTCGATGAAGGCCGACTCGCTGTCACCGGACGGCTTGGAGGCTAGACACCCTTCTGCGACAAGATAGCTCTCGGAGAATAGGCTCCTCTCTCCAAAGATTGATCAAGTTTAAAATGAGGGAGGAGGATCCATATTAATAGAAAATGATGGAGTTTGAATTTAAAAAAATGAATATAAGAGATAAAAGAAAATTTTGAAATGAGATAAAGATAAGAAAGGATCAATGTCAAAATTATTTACAAAAATTAATTTTTTTATTTCGTCACTTAATTAAATTGAATAAAAAATGTTAATATTTTTGTGATGGTTATTTAAGAATAGCAACTATATACATATACTATATACATATGGTACATTTTATACATAGTTAAATAAGGAAATTAGTTTTTTGTTTTAAAATTTTTATTTTTTTATTTTTATTTTAAATAATAAATAAAAAAATTACAAATAGAATATGTATAAATAAATGGTAAAATTACACAAACCATCCCAGAAAACCGACTTTTCAACTGTAACTCCAAAAATTATGAAATCACGGACATTTTAAAGACAATTTAATTTTGAATACAATGGAAGTGAGTTTGGTTTGATTTTGAGTTCATATGGAGCCAGAATTGGTCTTTTAGTTATTGCTTAGTGGTTTTTTTCCAAGTGTGGTTGCTTTTATTATGTACACGATTTTATTTTACAAATCTTTTGATTATTTAGGATCATTTTTATTTATAACTTTTGTTTCGAAAATTATTTAGTTTGAGGTCAATTTATGTACAAATAAAATAATGTAATTATACAAATATTTACAACACAATTTTTTTTGGATTTTCTGGTTAAGGACCCTATCTCCCCATACTTTATTCCTAGTCGATCAGGTCAAGTCTTGACCTTCTCTCGGGGTTCGGGTCAGCCTGTATCTATTACATATATACAGTCTTCTTTTTTTCTTTATTTTTCCTTTCTTTCTTTCTTTATTTATTTTAGGATAAAATAGTAATAAATGTACAATATTTAGACACAGATGCAAGTTAGTAAGAATATGGAGTTAGTATTATATACAGGTATTTTATAAGGGATTTTAAGATAAAATAAATGAACAAAGATGATGAAATGCATATTCATCAATTCTTCAGCTGCAGTTCGACATTTTCTCAACCAAATAGAATGGTCGACCACTCCATGCACACTTCTCTAATCTTAGAGGCATGTTTGAGCGACTGCGCAGTTTCATGCCTATTACTACCAGTACTGAACAACAGCAAGCATATCAGAATGCCACAATGACAGGAGTTTTCCCATCATCTCTTGACTTAGTTACGATGCACCAAGTACTCAACTTCTGATTGGAGAGACGATACCTCCGATGGAAGAGGTGTACAAGCGATTGAGCAGAATTACTACTCCATCTACTACTACGGCCCAGACTCCCTCAGTTGTGGTAGTGTCTCGTAGTAGAGGGGGGACTTCACAATTTCGTAGGCACAGACCTCGTGGTCGAGGAGGCAGACGTCAGTGTGGCCCATGTTCTTATTGCCACCGTCTTGGTCATTCTGAGGAGACATGCTTTCAAAAGCATGGATATCCTGCATCTGTGAGGGTTTCCGAGCAGACGTAGCCTACTTAAGCTCCTACACAGGACGCACGCCTGGATGATATTGTTTCTAGACTTCGAGAGATGATGTCCACTCCTACTATTCCATCTACTAGTTCTTCATATGCAACAGCTACTGCCAGAGCTTTGTCTAGCTCATCAGGTATTACTTATGCACTTACTAGTTGTAGTAGTTCAAATTTGACTGACTGGATTATGGATTCTGGCACTTCGCATCATATGTGTGGAGATCGCAGTTTAGCTCTTACAGGTCTATCCTGCCTGGTAGATCTGCGGTGATTGCTAGTGGAGTACGTTTTCCCATTTTTGGTCAAGGGGAGATTGTTCTAAAACCTTCTATGCATCTGCAAAACATTTTATATGCTCCAGACTTTCAGATGAATCTTTTATCAATTAGTCAAATTACAAAGGATTTACATTACCATGCCATATTTGATCCCTCATCTCTTGTGTTTCAGGACATACTAACGGGCATGGTGATTGGGTGTGGCCGTGAGCAGCGAGGATTGTACAAGCTTGCCATACCATCTTGTGCTGGGATTACGACTATTCCTTCAAGATCTGTTTCTCCATTCATGTGGCATCTTCGTTTTGGACATCTCCCTCTTCAAAAGATGTGTCATGTTTTACCTCGGATATCTACTCGCGAAGCCTATCAACTTGGAAAGCATCATCGGTCTTCTTTTCTGAGTCGTCAGGGTCGTTGCAGTAGTTAGTCTTTTGAGTTGTTTCATTTTGACATTTGGGGTCCTATTCGTGTTTCTAATCATCAGGGACATCATTTTTATATGGTTGCTTTGGATGATTACTCTAGACTTTCTTGGGTGTTTTTGTTAAAACATAAGTCTGAAGCTGGTCTTATCATTAAATCTTTTCTTATTGAGGTCAAAAATGTTTTCTCTAATGTGAAATTATTCGTACGAATAATGCCTTGGAGTTTTCAACCTTACAGTTATCAGAATTTCTCAGATCTCTAGGTATTGTTCATCAGATCTCTTGTGCCTATACTTCTCAGCAGAATGGTGTTGTTGAATGCAAACATCGTCATCTTCTTGATGTCACGAGGACCCTTCTGATTCAGAGTCGTGCCCCACATTCGTTATGGGGAGATGCGGTTCTCATTTTCTGCTACTTGGTGAACCGCATGCCATCCACTATGCTTGGAGAAAAGGTCCCTTTCTCGATTGCGTCTCCCGAGAAGGACCTATTCTCTCTGACTCCCAGAGTTTTTGGATCTGTGGCATTTGTCCACAATTTCACTCCTGGTCGTGACAAGCTCTCACCCAGAGCTGTCAAATGTTTTTTTGGTGGTTATTCTTGTACTCAAAAGGGGTATCGATGTTATGATCATGTAGGAAGAAAATATTATATTAGTGCTGATGTCACATTCTTTGAGTCTATTATGTACTTTTCTCCTACAGGTGACCGGTTATCCAATGCTACTTCTGGTGAGGATGTGGTTGTTCCTCCACCTCCATCTTCTCCACCATGTGCGCCCAATGTTAAGTCTCGACTTTCACCACCTCCACCACCATCTCCACTGCATCCACCATCTCCACCTCCCTTACCTTAGACACAGTTCCTACTGCATGTCTATACGCACAAGTCTTCTACTCACCCCTCTACTCATGCGCCCTCCACATCATCCAGCACGCCTCAGTATGTAATGAGCACATTGTTTCAACTGATGGCACTAGTGTATTGAATGTTACACAGGATGAGTTGATACAGAAAATAGAGAGGATGGTGACCTGGACATACCTATTGCCTTGCGAAAGCCTCGTTGTCAATGTGCAACTTATCCGCTTGATGCGCATGTTTCATTGGACAATCTTTCAGAGGATTACAAGAAGTTTGTTGTGGGACTCTCTCTGTTTTTATCCCATGAACATATCAGGAAGCCATAAAGGATAGTAGGTGGCGTCTTGCGATGGAGGAGGAGATGGCTACTTTATAGTCGCGTGGCACATGGAGCATTGTTTATGCTCCTCCAGATGCCTCTGTGGTAAGGTGCAAGTGGATGATTACAGTCAAGTAAAAGGCAGATGGTAGTGTGGATCGCTACAAGACAAGGCTTGTGGCACGTGGTTTCACCCAAACCTATGGGGTGGACTATCAAGATAAATTCTCACTAGTGGCCAGACACTCGACACTTCACATTCTTCTATCAGTTATTGTTTCATGTGAGTGACCACTATACCAGCTTGATGTAAAGAATGCATTTTTATACGGTGATCTACAGGAGGAGGTTTATATGCAACAACCACCAGGGTTTGCTTCTAAGGAGGAGACACAGGAGGTGTGCAAGCTTCATAAGGTAATTTATGGCCTGAAGCAAAGTCCGAGAGCTTGGCACCAGAAGCTTTCGGAGTTGATAGAGCAACATGGTTTTGCGAGGTCTACAACGGATCACTCACTATTTGTTCAGATGTCACAGAGAGGTATTGTTGATATTCTTGTCTACGTTGATGATATCATTGTCACAGGGGATGATGAGCAGGGTATTCAGGCTGCTAAGGTACCTAGGTCAACAGTTTGTGACGAAGGACCTTGGCATACTTCGATACTTCCTTGGATTAGAGTTCGCCAGGAACCAACGTCGTCTTGTGATGACCCAGAGGAAGTTTGTGATGGATCTTCTTTCTGAGACAGGTATGACAGGGTGCAAGCCTGCTACTACCCCTATGGATCCGAGTATGAGATTATATGACGATGACACTGAGGAGGTAGACATGAGGAGATATAGAGAGCTTGCTGGGAAGCTCCCATACGCTGCTATCACCGGACCAGACATAACGTTTGCAGTGAGCAAAGTCAGCCAATTCATGGAGCAACCCAGGAAGGTGCATATGGATGCGGTGCATATGATCTTGAGATATTTGAAGACTTCGCCTGGTTCTAGTCTCATATTCAACATGGGTACATCTATTGAGGTGACAGCTTGTGCAAATGCAGATTATGCAGGTTGCCTCAGAGACAGGAAGTCTACTTCTAGCTTTATAATTGTTGTTGGCAACTCTCTTGTTTCATGGAAAAGCAAAAAGCAGATAGTGGTGGTCAGATCTAGTGCAGAATTTGAGTACATGGCCATGGTACAGGAAAGCGTAGAGATGATGTGGGTTAGATCTGTGTTGACTGATCTTACTGTCGAGGTTTCTCTTCCCATGCAGCTTTTATGTGATAATTAAGCGGCTCTATTTATTGCCAACAATCTTGCATTTCATGAACAGACCAAACACATAGAGGTAGATTGTCATTATACTAAAGACATGATTCAGAAAGGTCTCATATCTACATTTCATGTCTCTACAAGAGATCGGACTGTAGGCATCTTTACCAAGGCACTCGCTAGAGGTCCATTTCAGAGGTGTTGCACCAAATTGAGCATGATAGATATATATGCTCCAGCTTTAGGGGGAGTGTTGAGATAAGTGTATCTCCAGTTACCTGTTTCTTATTTACGTTTTCTCTATGTACTTCTCTGTAATTAACCCATGACTTTTCTCCTATATAAGAGAGTCCCAGGGTCTCTTCTATGATATGAATTTTGTTTCTTCTAACATTACTGAATATTGACCCTTGAACCCGTCATGACATTCTCATTTGTTGCCGTGTACCTCTCCATGATGTTATTATACTATGATTCCAAAGGATTACTTTAATTCCTTCTCAGTTGATTTCAGATAAAATATAGTTTCATCTGCTATAAGATCTTAATTCCAAGAGGTATCGCCACCTCGTCTACTAATACTACCATACAAAATCAATTACATGTTTTGCACAATTGATTAATATTTTAGATATTCGACTAGTGCTTAAATAGTTGATTACTAGTTTTTTCAAATGTATATTATTTACATGTTATCATTCAAGTCAATATATTACAATTTGACTTCTCATTTAGAGAACCATACAAAATTTACAAATATAATATGCATTTTATGCACGATATTGCAAGTTAATGTTGGTTGAGAACATATAAGTAAATATTATATTACTAACAAATATTTTATTGTGTAAGGTACTAGACAAAATATAGTACAGATTTTATAAAAAAGTTTTTCAATTCAAGAACACCATGCCGTCAAATGTTGTAAATAATTGTACCATATTAATGAAAAGATACCAAAATTAGATGATATAAAAAAACTGTTATTGAAATATTAAATGAAATTGAAATTAAATGTTAAAAATGACCTAAATGCACTTTTGAAACATAAAGTAGATGAAATCATTGGATTTAGATCTAAAGGTTATAATGATGGTCTTTCCTCAATCATGGAAAGATCCTGTATCATTTGAAGGGCATCCAATATATGTATGTGTATGTGCATTATCATTGGTTCTAATTAATTTTGATTTAAATTAAATCCTGATTGGGGTTGACATATTAAAGAACTCATAAAAAAGCTGTACAAACTAAGAAAATGATTCCGAATATATAATATTGATTAAATGTACTTTAAATGATGCTCGCCAATATACCAACAAGTCACATGCTCATTAAAAATTTCCTCTACACACATACATAGATATAAATATACATATTTTAATATACATGGATATAAATATACTTACATATACATATGGATACACTTAAATACAAACATATAAAATTTCAACTCCTTATTCGCATGTATGAATATTAAATCATAATTACATCAATATATGTGCGATGTTTTTGCGAACAACTAGAAGAGAATGCAATTACGATTTCTCTACCACATTAAAGATAATATTTGAAAGCAATGCTACAAAATAACATTTCAAAACCTTTTTAATTGAATGCGACAAATACCACAATAATTATCTTACTTTTACTCCAATATGAGCTCTTTTTTTTTCTATGAATTGGTAGATGATTAATACGGTTTCATAAATAAATGATTGGCATGAACATTAGCCCCCAATAAAGGTCTATAATCTTGCTTAGCTTTAACAGAAGTTAGATGTTATATTTCATTCACTTTAGTCTGTTCCTTTTCATCTTTATTGATTCTTGAGGTATATATGATATATCCCTTTGGAAAGCCAAACGAGCATATGAGGGGTGCATGTTATCATATGGTAACATGGTTGTGTTGGGTTGGAGCACAATCTTTGAATATTAGTTGTTTGGATGATTAGGAAGGTTGGAACGATAAATGTAATGTGATATCACTTTCATTATATGTTATATTAACTTTTTTATGATTTATAATATATTTTTATGTTATTTTTTATTAAATATAATAAAAAATATTATAACAAAAAAATTGTGAGATCCATTCAATTAATTTTAACGTCACAACCAAAGGAGTATGGGTGTGTTTGGATAGTGAGTTTAGGTGGGTTAAACTGATTGCAGGTAATCCATTTTTGGGTTTTGGTGTTTGGATAGAGGGTTAAACTGGTAGTGGGTTAGAAGTGAGTTTATTGTGATATGATTATATTGAAGTTTGAAAAAGTGAGTAGTTATTGTGATGTGATTGTATTGGAATTTGAAAAAGTGAGTAGAAGTAGAGTAGTTTATAATTTGTATATGATATGATGGTATAATATATTATTTTTTGATG
Source organism: Ottelia alismoides (assembly GCA_037367405.1). Classification (NCBI taxonomy): domain Eukaryota; kingdom Viridiplantae; phylum Streptophyta; class Magnoliopsida; order Alismatales; family Hydrocharitaceae; genus Ottelia; species Ottelia alismoides. Next base: position 325,107 of record JAZKJV010001146.1, read on the forward strand.
GAATAGATGGAATAAAATTAATTTATTTAGGAATTTTTACCCGGCAGACCTTATAAACTTTGTCAATCACCTCCACGACCTTCGAAACAACGTAATTCCCCTCTCGACTCCGTAAACTTGCCAACTCTTACCCTATGAACCCTCTGGGTAATATGTTTTAAGCCCGTGGAGGTTGTTGGGGTAATTTATAGGGTCGATGGGGTAATTACTTTGTGCAAAAGGTTGTAGAGGCATTTTAAAACGTTTATACGATCTACTGAGTAAAAATCCCATTTATTTAATATTTAAATAAAGAATAGATAATGAGCCTCATATAAAAAAGAAAATGAGGATTTTTGAAGGTAAACCCATCCCAAGAAGAGGTAAACCCCCATCGAAGGGCACCTATGTTCTCTTCCTCGCATGCTCTACATACTCGCTCGCAATATAAATAAATAAACAAAATTCAAGAAAATCGGATATTACACGCACATCTGATTGCGACTCTTTAAAAAGTAGGTCCCGTACCCCTGTGAAATGAAATGACGCGAGAAGCTCCGACCTGACTTATCCACTCCACCTACACCCCCACAAAAAAAAAATCTCTGGGCATCGCCACCATCGTGGGATCATCATCCAACCCCTCCGCCTCCGGCAAGCTCCCTTCCCACCAGAGAGGCAATCCAATCCGTTACAATCCCTCACCAATCCATGATGCACTCCTCTTCAAAGAAGCGCCCGCGGGTGGGCAGCAGCAGCCGCCTCTGCACGTCCTCCCTTCCCCACCCTTCTCCCTCCCCTCCAGGCGGCTTCAACGATCCCTCCACCTCCGACCTCCTCCTCCGCCTCCATCTGGACTCCGACTCCCCATCTTCCCCGTTCCTCCCCTCCCCTCCTTCCGGCGTGACCCCTGATCCCCTCGACCTCCACCTCCACTCCTCCGTCCTCCGCCGCTCCCCCTTTTTTTCCGCTCTCCTCTCCGACCGCTGGCGTCCACCCAAACCCGTATTCGACCTCAAGGTGCCCCATTCGTCTCTCAACCCCAACCGCCCCTTCGATACCCACGTCACCGTGCTCCGCCTCCTCTACACCCTCGACTTCTCCTCTGCCCTCCTCTCCGTCCCCGACGCCCTCTCCGTCCTCCACGTTGCCCACTCCCTCCTCTTCGACGACTGCGTCCGCGCCTGCCTCCGCTTTCTTGAGGCCGTTCCCTGGTCCGACGAGGAGGAGCGCCTGATCCTTCGTGTCGCCGTCCCTCTCCTCCCCCCGGAGGACTCCGCCCATCTCCTTGCCCGCCTCGTCCCTCCTCCCGACGCTCCCACCCCCTCCGCACCCGACGATGAGAACCCCTCCGAGGAGATGCTCCTCGGGCTGATCCATTCCGCCATCAACAGCCACCCCACTGTCGCCAGCGTGAAGGTCTTCGTAGCGAAGTTGCTCAGCGACTTCGCTCCACGTGCATCCGTGCAGAGGGTGCTCGATCGGGTGTTTCTCGAGATCCTCGAGATGGTGAAGGCGCCCATGGCGGAGTATGCCAGCCCGGATTTCAGGGTGGCGGTCGACAATGATGAGACGGAGGCCATACAGAGGCTCAATCTGCACAAGGCCTTGGTCAATACACGGAAGCTGCTGTGGTTAGTGGAGAGGATGATTGAGTTGCAAGTGGCGGATACTGCAGTGACGGAATGGAGCAATCAGGACGCGCTCGCACTTGATCTGGAGAAGGCGTTTCGGGATGAGACCTGTAGGAATATTGCTCCGGCGTTGCCAGCTCTCGTCATGAGGTGCACCAGTCGGCTGGCGAATGCTGTTGCTGCAGGGACAATGTTGGCATCCAGACAGGTTCGGCTTGAGTCCTTTATCTAACTTTTCCCCGTGTGTGTTATCAGAATGAAGCATGAACAACATATGCCAATTCTAGTTGGCATGCGCAATGACACTGGATTTTTCACTGGCTTGTTTTACTCGGATTCCTGGTAAACTAGGCATTTGGGCTGGTTTGATACCTAGTCCCCTTGTTTCTCTATGTAAATCCAGAGTTACTATCGTTGATCAAATAACCTGGTTGTTCTTTGGCAATGTTTGGAACATAGTGACATACAGCGAATTCGTTGATTCCTCTTTCCATGGAATTGGAATCTAATGTTTGACCACGAATTTAGTAGCTAATTTGTTATTGTACTCCGGTAGTTTTATAATAAGTTGTTTTGTGAATTTATCTATTAGATCAAAAGCTTAAATGTCTGATGCAGAATGATTTTGGCGCGACGATAAAATTGAATTTTTTTTGAACGGTGGATTTTGGTGGAAGAAATAGAGGGGTAGAGAAGAAGAACACGCCGGTTGCGCGAGGTTTAAGGAGGAAGAACACGTAGATCATGAGGGGAAGAGAGAGAGACAAGGGAGAGAAGAGAGATAAAATCTCAAATTTTATAACTTACTGAACTAACTAAAACAATGGACCCTCATCCCTTTATATAGGAGGGATGAGATTACAAAAATAGAAAACTAATTCAAATTGACAACTAATTATCCTAAATAGACTCTAACTAATTAACTGACTAATTTTGAAATTCAAATCGACAACTAATTAATTGAGATCACAGGCGATCTCTTTTATTTAATTAAAATTACGACAACTTAAATAAACGTAAATAAAATTGACGAATAACAATTTAAATAAATGTAGCCCTATATTCTGATTCTACGCTGCATCAACTCTCCTCCGCTTTTAAAAAATTCGTCTCCCGACGAATTACTGGATCTTCGGGCTGTTGATGGGGAATTGCCACATGGCTTGTTGGTCGAATCTCCCAATTTCGCTCCTTTTCCATGTTACGTTTATAATTTTTTTGATTTGAGGGGTACAACTGCAAATATTCTACCCCTTCACTTGAAAGGATTCCATAGCATAATTTATCCTCCAATGGGCCTTTTTGATAAATAATTTTTGGAGGAGGGGTCTCCCTGCAAATCTTCCAAAATAACCTTCTACCCTAACTTTAAGGGATCCGATTCCTTTTGGAGGGGCGTCTGTTGTTAGGGATTCCCTCTTCAGCCAGCGGCGTCGGCGGCAGAGACTTGGGTTCCAGGGGCGGCGCCGAGTTCGTCTGTGGCCGTGGCAGGGGGCAGATGCGGGGCCGCAAGGGAGGTGTGGGCGGCTCGGATAGAGGAAGGCGGGGCGACGATGAGGGGCGTATGCGGGGAAGGGTTGGCGACGAGGGGCAGCGGGGAGACGCCGGTTGGCGCGCGGGAGGGGGCGGGTCTGTGATGGAGCTTGGGTGATGGAGGGTGGCAGACGCGGGGATGGTGGAAGCGCGAGGCGGGGCGCGCAGTGGGGGGTGTGTGTTTGTGTGCAGGGAGAGGTGAGGAGAGAGGGTGGCGGAGGGAAGGGGAGGGGAGGGCGGAGCCGTCGGAAAAGAGAAAGAGAGGGAGGGAGTGGCGCTGTCGAAGTCGGGCGGGGAGGAGAAGGGGTAAGCGGCGTTTTGGATTTTTGTTCCGCAGAAGTCGCGGGGGTGGGGGATGCGGCCGCAGGTGGGGTTGAAGGTAGCGATTGTGATTGGGTAGAGGGTTTCGCCGGGGGTGTTTGTATGGCGAGAAGGGCAGTTGGCGGGGTGGTGGAGGCGGCGGCGGGAGGCGGCAAAGGGGTGGGAGGTGGGGTTGCGGGCGCGACAGGAAGGGGTGTTGAGGCTGTGGTGGGCTTTGCAGAAGGTGCGAGGAGGGTCGGCGGTGGTGTCAGCGGGGAACTACAGGGCGGGGAAGGTAGGGGGGTTACCTGGGATGGCTGGGGCCATACCGGGACGGTCGGAGGGGGCGATGGAAGCGATTCCGGTGGCGGAATCAGATCTGGGAGGTGCTGGACAGCGGGCGTTTCGTCGTCGGCGCTCTCTTCGTCGTGTTTTTCTTCATCAAAATCGGCTTTAGTAGTGGAGGATTTTAATTCGGCGGCGCATAGGGTTTTGAAGTCAGCCATCCAATCTCGAAACTCTGTCTGGAAATCAAGCCATGCGGACTGGAAATCACGCAGTGCATCCATCTTCTTGTTGTAGGCGTCGTTGGCTCGTCGTTTTTGTTCGGATGAACGATGGTCCCTTGATGCATGTCGGTGCGAGCGTCTGGACGGATCGTCAAATCGTGAGGACGATCTGTAGGCCATGCTCTGATACCAATTGATGCAGAATGATTTTGCCGCGACGATAAAATTGAATTTTTTTTGAATGGTGGATTTTGGTGGAAGAAATAGAGGGGTAGAGAAGAAGAACACGCCGGTTGTGCGAGGTTGAAGGAGGAAGAACGTGTAGACCGCGAGGGGAAGAGAGAGAGACAAGGGAGAGAAGAGAGATAAAATCTCAAATTTTATAACATACTGAACTAACTAAAACAATGGATCCTCATCCCTTTATATAAGAGTGATGAGATTACAAAAATAGAAAACTAATTGAAATTGACAACTAATTATCCTAAATAGACTCTAACTAACTGACTAATTTTGAAATTCAAATCGACAACTAATTATTTGAGATCACAGGCGATCTCTTTTATTTAATTAAAATTACGATGACTTAAATAAACGTAAATAAAATTGACGAATAACAATTTAAATAAATGCAACCCTATATTCTCATTCCACGCTGCATCAATGTCTCAATCTTCTTTTATGCATTACAAATCACTATTTTGCACTATTTGATATTTGCATTTTGGTGCAAGTAAATTACATGGAAAGTGATTCCATGGAATTTGTTTATAATACGGTAATCCAAACGTGGCCTTCAACGAATGTCGTTCATCCTAAACTATGTACTGGCTTTTAGGATGATGATGATAAGTAAATCTCTTGATTGTATTTTGAAAAATGGGCAGTGGTCTTTGTGGAGAAGAATATTTTGTTGTGTTTATTCATAGAGCTCAAAGGTTCTCTTATACAGAAGAGAGAAAGCCTAATGGTTTAAGTACATGTTACGAACAAAGGAAATAAATAACTGTAAAACAATGACAACATAAAACTCTTCAATACTGATGCAAAATAAAAATTTGCAACGGTGAAAAATAGTTGTTTGGTGGAGAAATTTAGAGAGGAGAGGAAGAGAGAGGAGAACGCGCCGGTTGCACGGGATTTTGGAGATGAAAGACGTGAAGAACACGTTGAGGGAGAGAAATAACGAGAGAGAGAGAGATAATGAGATGAATCTCAAATTTTCATATTAACTGAACCGTTTTAAAACAATAGACTGTCATCCCTTTATACAGGAGGGATGAGATTACAAAATAGAAATCAAAATTCAAATTCAAAACTACTTATCCTAATTGACTCTAACCAACTAACTAATTGATTTGAAATAAATTCAAATCTCTAATCGACTCTAACTAACTAAATTGATATCACACGCGATCTCTTTAATTAAATAAAAATACGACAATCGAATAAGCGTAAATAAAATTAACGGATAAAAATATCATGCCCTATATTTTAATTTTGTGCTGCATCAATTCTCCTCCGCTTGAAAAATTCGTCTCCTGACGAATTGCTTGATCTTCGTTCTGACGGTTGGAGAATCCTATCTGGATTGGTTGAGCAAAAATCCGCAATTTTTCTCATTTTCCATGTTACGTTTGTAGTTTCTTTCCACTGAGGGGTATGGATGCAAATGTTCTACCCCTTCACTTAAAATGCCTCTATAACATAGCTTAACCTTCACTTGGCCCTTTAAGTAAAAACTCTTGTGAGGAGGGACCTTCTTGTAATTTATCCAAATTTTCTCATCCCTTATTTTAGGGGATTCGGCAGGAGGGAGCTCCCCAACTTCCGTTAGGGTTTCATGCCTCCAGGATAAAAGGTGGTGGCGGCAGTGGTCTGGATCAGGAGGTCGTGAGCGATGACAGCGCAATGGCCAGGGAGGCCTGGGGCGGCGTCGAGGAAGGTGGTGCGTTGGTCCTAAATCGCGCGCGTGGTGCAGACCGTACCCAAAACACGCGCGGCGGCTGCTGGAGTACGAGGTCAATAGGCGACGGGTTGGAAAGGGGAACCTCAGGCGGCATCGAGGAATGAGGTGTGACTGTGCCTGGTGCGTGCGCAGTGGCTGCTATAGCTCGAGATTGGGCGGTGGTGGCACTGCAGACGGCAAAGACGGTGTATCTGCGGTGATAGGGCTGTCCAAGGGGGCGTTTCAATATTTTCTGTTGTAGCTGGGGGCGCGAGGACTGCCCGAGGGGGCGTTGGGGCTGGGAGGGTTGCCGGGGTGACGGAGATGGGTTGTAGGAGAGGCAGTGTGGCAATTTGGAGGACAGCAGGGGGCTGCAACTGGGAGATTGGGGGTGCCGGAGGTGCGGGGGCTGCATCAGGTTCCAGGAGGGAGTCGTGGGTGGCACTGGAATTGGTTCTTCCAACGATTGTAGGTCTAAATATTCTTGGACAGCAAGCAGATCGACGATTTCCCTTGCTTCTTCTATAGGGTCTTCATCAAATATGGGGCCCAAGTCTTCGATTTCGTTTTGTATCGAAGTTGTATCAATAAAATCTTCATCTTGCATGAAAGTACCTTCGTTTTTTTGCTCAAAAATAGGTTGCACAGCAGCTTCATTGATCTGATTTTTGCCGTTGCCATATGAATCTTCATCGAATGTTGTGTCCAGCCATGCTTGCACCTTAACGCTTGATATAAGTCGCTTTCTGAACATTCGTTGCCGCGTACGAGCATGTGAACCGCGAGATATGCAACTGAGATTGAGTTGCAAACGCCAATACTCGATAGGATCGTCGAATCGTAGGAACGATTCGGTTTCCATGCTCTGATACCAAATGATGCAAAATAAAAATTTGCAACGGTGAAAAATAGTTGTTTGGTGGAGAAATTTAGAGAGGAGAGGAAGAGAGAGGAGAACGCGCCGGTTGCACGGGATTTTGGAGATGAAAGACGTGAAGAACACGTTGAGGGAGAGAAATAACGAGAGAGAGAGAGAGATAATGAGATGAATCTCAAATTTTCATATTAACTGAACCGTTTTAAAACAATAGACCGTCATCCCTTTATACAGGAGGGATGAGATTACAAAATAGAAATCAAAATTCAAATTCAAAACTACTTATCCTAATTGACTCTAACCAACTAACTAATTGATTTGAAATAAATTCAAATCTCTAATCGACTCTAACTAACTAAATTGATATCACACGCGATCTCTTTAATTAAATAAAAATACGACAATCGAATAAGCGTAAATAAAATTAACGGATAAAAATATCATGCCCTATATTTTAATTTTGTGCTGCATCAAATACTCCCCCTCAAGCTGGAGCATAGATGTCGATGAGGCTCAGCTTGGAACAACATATTTAAAAGGGTCTTCTGGCTAGAGCCTTGGTGAACACGTCTGCTGTCTGCTCACTAGAACTGACATGGGATATAGAAATGCGACCCTTCTGGATCATATCTCGAGTGTACTGGCAGTCTACTTCGATATGCATGGTTCGTTCATAGAAGGTTGGATTGTTGGCAATGAACAATGCAGCTTGATTGTCATATTAGAGATGCATAGGAAGATGCACCTCAATGGCTAGGTCACTTAGAACTGATCTAACCCACATCATCTCGGTGCTGCCTCGTGCCATAACTTTATACTCTGATTCAATACTCAATCGGACGACACCTGTCTGTTTTTGCTCTTCCATGATACTAATGAATTCCCTACAAATACTACAAATCCGAAAGTTGACTTCCTATCCTTGGGACATCCTGCGTAGTCAACATATGCACAAGCTGTAACATCAAGGGATGCGCTTCTACTAAACAAAAGACCAGTGCCAGGTGAAGTCTTCAGATACCTCAAAATCATATGGACTGCATCCATATAGGTATGTCTTGGTTGCTCCATGAATTGACTCACTTTGCTTACTGTAAGTGATATGTCTAGCATGGTGATGATCACATATAGCAGCTTTTAACTAGCTTCCTGTATCTTTTCTTGTCGACCTCATTAGTGTTGTCATCATAGAACTTCATGCTCGGGTCCATGGGGAGTAGTGGCTAGCTTGCAATCTTTCATACCTGTCTCTGATAGGAGATCTGTAACATACTTCCTCTGGGTCATCATAAGACCTCGTTGGTTCCCTTGTGAACTCCAGTCCAAGGAAGTAGTTGCCAGACTGCCAAGGTCCTTGATCACAAACTGCTGACCCAGGGAAAGCCTTAGCTACTTGAATCCCTTGTGCATTGTCCCTTGTAGTGATGATGTCATCGGCATATACCAGTATAGCAACGATGCCCTTCTAGGATCTCTGAACAAAACAAGGAGTAATCTGATGGAGCTCTGAACAAAAAGGAGGAGTGGATCTCACAACCTCTTCTGTTCTATCACATCTGAGAGTTTCTGAAATCATGCTATCAGATTCTGCTTAAGGTCATAGATCATCTTATGAGGTATGCACATCTTCTGAGACTCCCCATGCCAGCGGAACCCAAGTGACTGTTGCATGTAGACTTCCTCCTGAAGATCACCATAGAGAAAGGCATTTGTCCACATAAAGCTGGTATAGAGGCCAATCCCGTGTGACAACGATAGAGAGAAGAACCCGGAAGAGTGGAGTGTCGAGCTACGAGAGAGAAAGTGTCCTGATAGTCCACCCCATAGATCTAGGTGAACCTACGAGCTATGAGTCGTGCCCTTGTAGCGATCAATGTTGTCATCTGCTCAACGCTTCACAGTGAACACCCACTTGCATCCTACAACAGACACGTCTGCAGGAGCTGTAATGTTACTCTATGTGCCACAAGAGTGTAAAGTAGCTCTGCTTCCATGGCCAGACGCTAGGGATGCAAACGGTTACGGATATATCCATATCCGATCCGTCACCGTATCTGTTTTATACATATTTTGACATCCGTATCCGTTTTAAAATGGATACGGATATGGACATCATTTTGATATCCGCAAACATCCGTATCCGTATCCGTATATCCATTTTCGTATATAAATATAGTCATAGATTTATTTTTAACCCTATATAATATAATTTTATACCTTTTTTTATCTTATTTGTATATATTTTTTGATACAAACACATTTAATATTACTATATCACATGTTTTCCATCTAATTCGTATATATTTAAGTCGATTCTATAGAGTATTTCTAACATTACTCGTATGCGATTAATATCCGTTTTACATCCGTGTCTGTTTTTTAAGGATATGGTAAGATAGTTTAATCAAGGCCTTAAATGTCGGTTTCGGTCACCATTTCGGTATCGACCAAAACAGAATTAAGATGGAATTTCGGTGGAATTTCGACCGAAATTTCGGTCATTCGGATATTTTTTGTACTGGGACCCCCATATTTCGGTCATTTCGATCGAATTTCGATTTCGACTGGATATCGATGTTCGACAGAAATTCGATCGAATTTCGCTGAAATTTGAGGCCATGGTTTTAATATCCGTCAATATCCGTATCCGCATTCGTATTCGTATTCGTATTCAAAAACAGATAAGGATACTGTAATACCTATATCCGTATCCGCCCATTTGCATCCCTACCAGATGCCATTCGCTCACTTTGAGTGCCTCCTGATATCTGCGTGAGATTTCACTAGCGGATAATCCCACAATAAATTTTCAGAAGTCAGGTAAGATCCACTCCAGAGACACCTAACCTGCCATTGGATATCATGTACAAGAACATTTGCCTTTCCGCAAGGCAATGAACCACCCTAAATCATTCTCAGTAGGTGGTTCTGGTTCAACATGTATATCTGCATGCTCATCCTGTACATCATGCACACCACTAGTTCCATAGTCAAAACCAAGTTTTTAGAATTTACCTGGGACGTGTTGGATGCTGGGGAAGGTGTTGGAACATGGAGTTGAAGGATATGTGATAATCCTTAAGCGCATCACGGAAGCGTGAGCATCGTATCGAATACGACGAAGAACGACTAGTCAGACTAGTTGTTCTATGCAGCGGAAATTAAAATTTTTTTTATACGACGAAACCACATGATCCAAGAACACTTCTCGAATCGTTTCGTCTAAACCATAAACAAGTAATAGGATTACCTCTTGAAGCGCGGTTGCGATCGAGTCTCTAAACGAAGAGACCTCCTGTCTCAAGTCCGATCCGACGGAGGAGACACTTGCGAGCGTGTTGATGAAACACGTGCTTCTCGCAATCCATGTTGATGATCCAAGCGGCGAATCTCCTGATCTCGACACACGAGATCCGACGTCTTCTTCACGAGCGAGGCACACCGAAGGAGACGGAGATCCACGAGCAAACGATCGGGCAGCATAACGACGACGCTGCAGCGATAGAGAACTTCTTTAGGGCATCCATGGTGACGACCATGGGAGAAGAAGAGAGAGGACTGACGTGTAGAGAGTAAAAGAGAGGAGAGACTTATGTTCTCACTGTGTGTAGAAGAGCAAATGGGCGCCTCTCGTTTTATAATATTTTAGGATCCATGGATCTCAATCCATGGGCAACACAAATCCAATGGCTCTCATTGATTTGTTTTTTTTTAATGGCTAAGATTTGTGTTGGTAAAATCCAACAACAATTAATTTAATTTAGATTAAATCTATATTGATAAATCAATATAAATCAATCCCAAATTAAATCAAGCAATCATGGAGATTATTGGAATGAAGATTGCCTCCTTCCATAATATGGGATTTGGTGGAAATCTCATGATATCTCATGAGATTACATTATTCCATGGAAATCTCCAAGATTTACAATACTTGTTGTAAATTAGCCAACAAAAATAATTCATAATTATTTGTGAATATTGCAATCTTGCCATTGGAAAATTGTGAATCACATTCACAACCCAAAATAAAATGTAAATTACATTTTCAATTTAATGTCCAATGTGAATCCAATTCACATCAACATTTAGTTAACAAATGTAAATTACAAATAGCTCTCTTTTATATAATATAAATCACATTTATAATATATATGATTAATACGGATATTTCTATCCACATTATTCATATCCATGATAATTAAATCACATTTAATCATCTTGGATCTCTTTTCTCATGTACCCAAATAATATGGATCACATTCACATTATTTACATCTTTGATAATCAAATCACATTTAATTATCTAAGATAACTCTCTTTATAATATGAATCGAATTCATATTAATCATGATAATTAAATCACATTTAATTATCCATTTTCTCAATGCTCGGATACTTATATCAACAATGAAATTATCCCGAACTCTTTCAAGGATAATACGCTTTCTCCGCAAATACTTGGAGATAAGGACAGGGCGATTGTATTGTTCCACGTATAGTGACTTGGATATTGAGATCATATCTCAAATCCAGATCTCGGACCTCCCATAGATGCTTGATTAAATCAAGACCGCAAATCTAATATTCTCATTGCATCTGAATCACATTCAGATCAATGTCCAATATTTGGACTAAGATTAGATTACTTCTCTACTGAGAGGAGTCACTAAAATCCAGACCCGTTTCATCACTCCCTAGGAATGGAAGCGTCATGGTTATACAACCGTTTATGATCACATCGTCCTCAGGTATTCCCAATACCTGTATATCCTGCATACTGGAAGACCCAAAATAATCCCGAAGTATAAGATCAATTTTATACTGTCTGTTTCTGGGATTTATCATTAAGTTTCTCATTTGACTATTGGGAGTTGGTATCGATTATATACTTTCCAAAAGCATATATCATACTCAGGTGTTGATCATATACTTTCCAAAAGTATATATCAAACCTACAAATTCAATCAAGCTTCCAAAGCGAGACGACTGTGCACGGAATTTGATTCTTCCCAATATCTCATGAGTGAGCTCATGTCTTCCGGTTCAGTAATAAACCTGTATGATCCCTTTGAGAGATCGTATTACTCATATGCCCTTATATACACCCAGCGTGCCGGTGTATAGACCTTGATTAGGGTCATCAACTTATTGGTCTGTCAAATGTAAATACTCAGACATATAGTAACACATCTGTCTCTGTCAGAGGATGCGTGTCTATATCATGACAGCATGCGACCATAGGACTTTGGTTATCTCGATCTCGTTAAGTTAACTCTTTGACCTAACTTATCTAACACCTCCGAATCTCTATTTCTGTGCAGAGGACCTGCATCAAGATGTCGGTTAGATATCAGCCTAAATGAGAAAGGATTGCCATCTCCTACTCAGGCTGGATATCATCTCTTAACAATCATTTGACTGTGCTTGATGAGTCCTCAATCTAACTCTTTAGATATTCATCAAAGCACTAGCCTCTATGATTCAATAATTGAATCAACAGCTGTATGGTCATCAAGATGGCCATGGTACATAACCCTAATTGTACTAAGGGACCTATTACGCAAATTATTTATTCTTCATTTCAGATCAGGGAATGATATTCACAATAACATTTATTGCATAATGGCTCGCTGTGGGCTCACATGTCCAACAGGAGTGCATGCTGAGGTATATGTATAGGTGGATGTGGGAGAATAACATCATCCTCAGACTTAGAAGGACTCATCCTGTCACATGTAGGAGAGTAGTACATGATAGACTCAAAGAAGGTAACGTCAGCACTGACATAGTACGGTCCTTGTATGGGATCAAAACATCGATAACCCTTCTGAGTGCGAGAGTAACCAACAAACATACATTTGACAGCTCGAGGAACGAGCTTGTCTTGACCAGGACGTAAGATATGGACAAATGTCACGCACCCAAACACTCGTGGGTAAGAGAGAAGAGGTCTTTATCAGGAAAAGCAAGACCAAATGGTGCCCTTTCACCCAAGATTGTGGAGGGCATCCTATTTATGAGATAACAAGCTGTCATCACAGCATCACCCCAAAAAGAATGTGAAGCCCGACTCTGTATGAGGAGAGTCCTGGTGATATCTAGAAAATGTCGGTGTTTGCGTTCTACCACACCGTTCTGTCGAGACGTATAAGGACAAGATGTCTAATGAATGATGCCACATGAGCTAAAAAATGTGACAAATGTGTAGTACAAAACTCAATCACATTATCCGAATGAATGCATTTTATTGAGGTAGAGAAGATATTTTGGATTTCAACCACAGAATTTTGAATAATAGTACTCACCTTAGACTGTTGCTTCAAAAGAAAGACCCAAGACAATCTGGAAAAATCATCAACACAAACAAGATAATACTCGTGTCCCTGATGATCATGTACACGACTTGGACCCAACATATCCAGATGAAATAAATCAAACAGACTATGACTACTCTGACCTTGACGACTTGGAAAACTGGACCGATGATGCTTTCCAAGTTCACATGACTCGTACTGGAAACCTGACGTGATAGAGATGCTAGGTATGAGATGTCAAATTTTTCTGTAGTAGTAGGTGATTGAATCTGAGATGCCACGTGTAGGGGGGAAATGGATCCTACAAAAAGGGAAGTGACACCAGCATACGGAGACTGAGATGTCCTCTATAAACCTCCATATTCACATCCACATCCAATCACCATGCCTGCGAGTATATCATGAAAAACAAGGGAACTAAGGTCAAATATAGAACATCGGTGTAAATCTTTTGTAATCTGGCTAATAAACAATCGATTCATGGAAAAAGAAGGTGCATGAAGAACACTCTACATGTATATGGCGGGTGTTAAATGAACTTCTACCAGTCCAGTAATTGGGGACTGAGTCCCATTAACAATCACTACCGATCTACTTGGTTGTGCTGGATTGTATGTACCAAATTGCAATCTATCTCTGCAGAGATGATGTGATGCTCCAGAATCCATTATCCACTCTGAAGGATCTGGTCGAGAGTGACGAGTAAATGCATGAGTAATAGGCAAAGACTGTAGTGTCTGATGGACCGGTGATGGAAGATCCAGCGGCTGGAGGCATGATCTCTCTCAGGCGAGCATCAAAATCATTGTAGCGATGATCGTTGAGATCAAAAGCAATCTGACTTTGCTCTACTGCACGAGCTGATGGTGGGAATCTGTGCTTGGAGTAGCACGTATCCTCTAAATAACTTGTGTGGTGGCAATATGAATATGTCTGACGTGGGCGTAAAGCGCCTCTGACGCGTGTGCCTCGTCCTCTAAAATGAGTAGATCCACCTCTACCGCGTGATGCAGTCATAGCTGGTGAAGTCTGAGAAGGTATGGTAGAGGAGATACTCAATCGGCTCAGCATGCGGTATGCTTCCTCCATAGGAAGTACAGTAGCATCGGTAAGAAGCTGAGAGTGAGCCGAATCATATTCTGGGTTAAGGGCTGTCGGAAAAACACCAATCATGACATAGTCTCTGTAGGCCTTATGCTACTCTAGAGAGGTTGTCATGGGTATGTAACTATGAAGTCACTCAAACGTACCCGTCAGAGATGTATACAGGACGTGAAGAGGACGATCACCTTGTTTGGTTGTAAAGATATCGTGTTGGAGTTGCAGTATCTTCGACTCATTCTTCGCCAGAGAGTATGTCCTTGCGAGAATGTCCCACATTGCCTTTGTTGTGGGTTGACTAGATATCGTTGGCTATCTCCATAGAAACGATACCAGATAGCCACACCTTGGCATATGCACCATCAACCTCCCATGATGCGTTGGTCCCAGTCTTGTCCACTGGCTCATCCCATGTCAGAATGTGCTTCTTTCCATGACACTACATCAGATTCATGAACTGCATTGGCCACAACTCGTAGTTGATACCATCCATATTGATAATAGGTGCGGGACCCTTGAAGGCACCCGTAGATGGCATATCAACTCTGCTTTCTGACATTGTGAACAATCATTAGAACCTTAGACCGATCGTAAGGTATCTAAACGGACACGAGAAGAGATGGTTGTGGACTTAGACTCATACCACAACCATCTTTAGACAAAACGTGATCTGATTTTGATATTATATAAGGTAAATCAGGCCCAAACCTCCGAAATCAGACCAAAAAACACGAACTCAAGACTGCAGGAGCACCTGGACCGTGTTTGCGGGGTCATGAATCGTCTTTGGGAGGTCAAAAACCCCTTAGGGTGGCGCCGCCAAGCTGGTGCTGCAAGGCAGAGCAACAGAGAAGCCGCTAGGGGCGGCGCAGCCGCCGCGAGGGGGTGGCACATGGGGTGGCAGCCAGTGGCTGCTACTGCTGGTGGTGCACGAGAAGGCATCAGTCGCGAGGGGGCTGCAAGGGCTCTGCGCGGAGGAGGAGGCGCACAGAGGAGGCTAGAAGGTAGAGTTAGGGTTTTGGATCAGGGCTTCGGTGTAGGACCACCGCTCTGATAACATGTGGAGAAGAATACTTTGTTGTGTTTATTCGTATAGCCCAAGGTTCTCTTTTATAGAAGAGAGAAACCCTATTAAGTAAATTACATATTACGGATAAAGGAAATAAATAACTGTAAAACAATGACATAACATAAAACTCTTCAATAGTCTTAAATGAGATGAGCTGGGAATTCAGAAGAACTTGTAGTGTTCTTGTGTGCAATATTGCTTTGATATATGCAAATATATCTATCTGCATAGATATATAATATTATGCCTTTTTCTCACCTTATTTAATATATAATATAATTATTATTATGAAATAAAACATCTAGTAAACTATTTAATTTGTAAGCCATCTAATAAATGTATATATTTAAGCTAATATATGAAATATTACTGCTATTCCTATTCCCCCCATATCCATTTTAAGAATACCTTTTTGTATCGGTCTGTATATGCATTCATATTCTTATTTTGGATATGATAACGTCTTTATCCACATCCATTTTCAACCATTTGCATCTATCTTTGCTGAATCACGGTGGTTTTTGGCAGCGGTGGACGATGCCGAAAATGAAGTGAGTGGACAAGAAATGTTAAATGTTGAAGGTGAGGCAATGATGCATGACAGTGGGTTGAGGGAGGGGATGCGTGGTGTCAATTAGGTGGTGGGATGAGGAACACGGCAATTAGAGGAGATGGTGTGTGTGGGGGTGGATGCTAAATGATTTAGAAAGGGGGGAGAGATGGTAGCGGGGTTGCAATGATTGGAAACATAGTGAGTAGACAACAAGTGGGGCGGTGCCAAGAGAGGCACTTTGTTGGGGAAGGAGAAATTGCAAAAAATTATGTGATATCAAGATGGTGGAGGCATTTAAAATAGCTCAAGTGATGAGTAGGCAACGATACGTGTTTGGTTCTGGGGTTTTAGTGAAGAGAATTTGAAGAAAGGGGATTGTGGGAGTATTAAATGAGGGAAAAAGAGGATTACTGGTGCCATGATGAATGAAGGAGTTGGAATATTCCATTTTTCCTGAAATTTTTCTCTACTTTATTTGTTAGATTGATGCACACGCATTTTGGAGCACGGTGTGGTATATATGATATGTATTCTATTTGGTATGTATGAATGTATTAATGATATATCTGTTATCTTTTATGCTTTTATACTCTAACTGCTTTTGATATGGCACAAAATATGTTGATGTCTCTAGCTTTTTGGTGAGTCCCAAAATCAACATCTCAGTAACATGTCATCGAAGTTGACCCCAAATTACAGTAGGCAACAGAGATATGGAAAAGAAAGGCATGCGAAAATCCGCCATTTCACTGACATTTCGATGGCTTGGTGAAACTGAAATGTTGGCTAATTTTGCAGACATTGCGAGCCATGGATTTTGAGACTTTACAAGTGGCATAACAAGGATTCAGAAAGTTGGTATGTTGTATTTGTTTGGTCGGATGGTTTGAAGCGAGTATAGAGATAGGTAGAAGGATATGCGGATTATGTGGTTGTATTATTTTAATTAAAAACAATTTAAAATGTAATAAAAAATTCAAATATTAAAGATTTATGTTTCGAAAAAATATAACTTAGACAAAATAGTAAAGTAATAGACCTTTTAATACGGCGAGTTTTTGATCAGATCATTTCAAAAAGGCATCTATTTAGATAAAAGATTTGATTGTACGAAAAGGGGATACACGGTTGATGGGGGCGGAGGATGTCACATGTGATAGATGTGGTGAGGCGGCAGAAGATTTAGATCATCTGTTCTTCTCTTGTACGTATTTGGCTCATGTTTGGTGTAGGGTATACATAACTTGGCTTATCGAACAGAGCTGCCCATGATTCTGGAAAGATGTGAGATCAGTGTATGGTGTTGGACACGAGGACAACATTTTTCTATTTGCGCTGTTGTAGGCAATTTGATGTGCCAGAAACGTCATTTTTGGGGAAATACTTTTACTCTACGAATGTGGTCGGGCATTGTCGAGTATTATGTAAAGCTTGGACCATATAATTTTTTGTAACTTTTATAATTATATATATAGATATACATGTCCTGCGGTGGGTCCCAGATTGGGACCCACCCTCTTACTTCTAAAAAAAATTTTGATTGTAACAAAATATCTATGAATGTTATCTCAAACAAAGGTTCGCACACAATCCTCCTTTGCTAATGTTTCTTTGATAACGATTTGACGTATTGTGCCAATTGAGGCATCATTATCATGTGTTTGTGGTGTTTTTTCTAGCACATGTTCCTTCAAATGGTGTTGTGGAAGAGCCTGTAGCTCTAATCACCCCTCATCTCTTATTTCTTTTAAACTACTTTTCTCTTTCTTTTTCTCCATACTTCCTTCAACATAATCTCGTACCTCCTTTTGTACCTCATAATCAGTTGTGGGACATGATTTGCAATTCTCTTTTGTAAAGAGATATATTTACGTTTCTGTACTGTTTTCTCAGTTTACTTTATTTCTGTCTGTCTTATATAATTTACCCATAGGTCTCTTCTCTATTTCAGGGAGCCCTAGGGTTCCATGGAAATATAATTCTCACCATTTTTCCAACATGGTATAAGAGCGACGATCCTATACTGGAGCCCTAGTATCATACCTCCCAAAATCATAGCCTATACTTGTTGCCTCCCCCGCCTCTCTCTCTCTCTCTCTCGCGGCTGCCACCGCTGCTGTTGGCTACCAACCACAGCCACCTGTGGCCCTGCCGCCGCCAACCGCAGCTACCTGCAGCCCCGCTGTCACCTCCAACAACTGCTGCTTCCAGTGACTGTCGTGCTGCTGTTGGTTGCAGTTGTTCGGCTGCAGTTGTTGCCTCCGGTGGCACCACTACACCCTAGGGTGTCTCTTGCCGCTCCCTAGGGTTTCAAATAAGTGATCTGGTGACCATTCATGATCTATCTTTGAAGATTTTTGGGTGATTTCAGACCTGAATATCATCCGTTTCTTTTTTTATTGTAAGGAGGGTGATCCTCCATTGTGGGGGTCACCGTCGAAAATATTTCATTAAAAAGCATTTAGAGGAGATTACCGTGAGATCCAGAAATTATAAAGCGCATTACAGTGAGAAGCTACATTCTCGTAATAAAACCTTTGGTTGTTGAATATCAAATCATTTCGTCCAGCCCAAATGGCCCACAGAACAACAAACGGCTTCGAGCAATCATCAGTAGAGTTGGTGTCGGTCGCCCGTATTGATCTCCAGATTTTTGTTCTCCCCTTGCTCGCGACCCAAGGTATCCCAACCTCCCTCCATATCCATTCAGACATCGGGCACTTGAAGAACAAGTGTTCAGAGTCCTCCATCCCCTCTCACCTGTCGCACTGTGTGTCTACCAACCCTAACAATCTCCCCCTCCTTGCTTTATCGCATAATCGAACCCTTCTCAAGCACCATAGGAATATTTTTGACTTTGCACGGGATCTTCGCCGCCCAAATTACTTTCATGTCCTGGCACAGTTCCCCATCCTGCTCCTCTGCCCTCCATCTCAACTCCTTGTAAGCTTTGTTTACTAAGAATTTCGTACCCACCCACTCAAAGTGGTCTCTGCCCAGTGAGAAGTACCTAGGTGGGGGGAGTTCAACATGCATCCTGAGATAATCCTCCATGTGTTGATCAGAGAGGTTTGTCAGAAACGACGGTGACCACGTTCCTGCATCCGCCATCTGCGAAAGCATACCCTCTTTCGATGCCGGCAAAACAAACATGCGAGGAAATCAGCCTTCCAACGAGTCCAATCTTCTCGTCAGAATCTGAAAAGTTGGCCATCACCCACCTTAGGCCGTAGCCTGGGCGCCAACAACGGCAATACCTCACGGATACCGACCCATAGCAGAGATTCAAAGCGTCTTCTTCCAGCCACAAGTTCGCCATTAACCCCATAAATCTTCCTTACTAGTCTAGCAGCAACGAGGTTGGCGGACCTCATATGCGAATCACCCATTTGGCGATGAACGCCTTGTTCATGCACTCCACATCGCGAACCCAAGTCCACCGTCATTGTGCCCCCTCGTATTCTCATCCCAACTAACCAAGTACATCCCGAGCCCCTGCTGCTTCCTGTCCGACTAGAAGAATCTCCTCATCAAAGTCTCAATCTTCTTTCTAACCCTTACCGGCATCAATCTTGTAGAGTAGAAGAAGATAGGTATAGCCGAGAGCACGTGCTTCAACAGAACCAACTTTCCCCCTTTGGACAAAGTGGCTGCCTTCCACCTTGCCAACCTCTGCTCCATCCTCTGCACCACCTCATCCTAATCCGCTTTCTTTAGTTTCCCAGCTACCAACGGCAACCCCAAATAGGCGATGGGAAGGTCCCCGAGTGGGCAGTCAGTTATCCCTGCAATGTTGGAACGCTCCGCTTCATTCATCCCAAAAGTAATGACTGCCGACTTGCTTTGTTGATCTCAAGGCTAGACAGATTGCCAAAAATCTCTACCAGCTGGACCGCATTAGCATTCTGACCCTCTGTGCTACCCATGAAAAGAATCGTATCATTCACATGCTGTAAAAGGGGACAAAGATGTCCTCCTTACGGAACCCTTCACTACCCAGCCTCTATTGCTTGCCTGAAGAGGACCCCCAAAGCATCTGCTACAAGAACGAACAATATTGGAGCAAGCGAACACCCCTGTCTCACGCCCCACTGCGGTTGGAAGAAACCCCCTCGGGTTTACCATTCACCATGACAGAGTAGGAGGTAGTGACGCATCTCTTCATCCAGTCCACCCACGCATCGGGGAAGCCTCTCCTCTGTAAAGACACCCACAAAAACCTCCAGTCGACGCAATCATAAGCCTTTGCGTAATCTATCTTCTATAAGGCCCCTCTCATCTTTGACCACTTCCAGTTAAGGCAGATCTCCGAAGGCATCACTAAGCCATCGGCCATCTGTCTCTCTGGAATGAACGCTGACTGGCCCTGAAGCACCACCGAGTTCAGCACCCCTTTAGCTTGTTCGCCAGGATCTTAACCACTATGAGATATATTGCGTTGGAGAGTGCAATAGGCTTGAAATCCTCCATCCTCACAGGAATATCTTTCTTGGGTAGCAGGAACAACAACATCCGGTTGATGTTCTCGAATACTCTGTTTCCTTCCCTGAATTCATTAAGCACATCCAACACCTCCTCCTTCAATAGATCCCAAAACTCACGTTAGAACAACACTGGGAAGCCATCCGGACTGGGAACACCATCCGCATTCAAGTCCCAAACCGCCCTCTTCGCCTCCTCGACCGAAAAAGGTACCAGCACACTCTTCGCCTGTGCGTCCGACAAGGTTTCCACCCCTCTCCCCACCCACCCCCAGCCGCTCCCTCTTTTCTTGTGTTGCCTCTACGAAGTGCCCCCGCAAGGCACTCCCAATCTTTGCCTCCCCCGAAACTCGAACCCCCCTGACCTCTATCTCGTGTAAGTAGTTTCTTCTCTGTCGTCCTGAGGCCATGAATGGAAAAATCTCGTGTTGGCGTCTCCTTCTTTTAGCCACTTCTGTCTTAATCTTTGCAACTCCACCTTTTCTTTTCTGTCCAACAATAATTCTTCTAGAAGGCCCTGCCTCTCCGCGAACTCCTCCTGATGTAGTCCCATGTCGTCATCTAAGCCATCCAGCCTAACAACTTCGGCTTGGACCTCCTCCCTCCTAGTCCTCCGCCTCGCCTTCACCTCCCTCCCGAATGGTGTAGAAAGGACCTCAAAGACAAGAGCTTTGCCGCTAATCTCGAGACCACCGAGCCCTCCGTTGTGCAGCCTCCACTATTCTGCCACAGCCTCTCTGAAACCCCTCTAATAACCAGCTTCACTCAAAACGAAAGAAGAACCTACTTCTCCCCTCCTCTCCAGACGGCCATAATATCAACGTATGGTCCGAATGCGTCCGCGGGAGAGCCCACGCTCTCGAAAGGGGAAACATCTCCGTCCATCTGGTGAGAGCAGAAATTTGTCCAGTCTGGAACGCGATCTTACGTTGCGTCAGATGAAAGGACAACCAACATCATCAATAATTGACATGCCCAAACTGTGTGCCACCCTTCAGAACTCCTCCGAACCAGGATCCCCGCCACCACCTCTCCGTAGGCGATCATCTGGAGGCAATGTAACGCTGACGTCACCCCCAATGATCCATGTCCCAGCCGTATTCACATTGCCCAACTATTCAAGCTCTGCCGTCGGAGTACCCCTCTCGTTGCCATTCAGACCATAAATATTCGTGACGAGTATGCTGAGTCCATCCGCCCGCCACCAAAGCAAAACAGATAAGCAAACAATGAATTCGACTCCTCTAGAAGATCAAAAGTATCCTTCTTCCAACCGGACATCAACCCGCTCAAAGCACCCTGTGCCTCCAGCTCTGCGAGTGCAAAATGACAGCCTCCGTCCAACCCCCTTCTTGCGGCGTCCGCTCCACTAGAAAGTTCTGTTTCTCGAAGGAGGAATACATCTACTCTAGCCTCCAAAGTAAGATCCCTTACTCCTAATCGCTTCTCGGGCCGACCCAACCCCCTGACGTTCCAAGAAAGGATCTTCATTGACATACCAACTGTTTCGACTTCTTAGGCGGGATCAGACCCGGACGTTCGACCGCTGCCCTGTCCAAGACACGGAAACGATTCAGAATGGTCTGCAAGGCCGCAACGACAGGCGCCGACTCCTGCAAGCTCTCCTCCCGCTTCGCCGTCGCGAGCATCGCCGCTCTCCTCTGTTTCCTCTCTCCCTTGTGGGAAACCTTTCTCGCATAACACATCCCAAATCTGTACCCTCCTTCCTCCAAGCCCGGGAACCCCATCTATACACCGGGTGCTTCTACCTCCTAGCGACCCTCCTCTCTGATCTCTACCTTCAACGAAACATCCGTGGGTGGCGCCAGGTAGTTCCCGAAGGGTCTGCGTCCCCCACCTGCATCCCCTCCCTCCTTACACTCTCTGCCTTTGGCGACCTGGCCCCACCCTGCCCTTCATCACCCTCAAGCACCTCCCCTCGAGAGCCAGCCAACCCTCCAAGGAGCCTCCAAGCTCGCCCCTCGGAGCCTCTCGATTCGTGTCTTCGAAGTGGAGCAAGTATATATGATATCCAGATTCTGGTTCTTGTCCGCTCATGCCCTCCAGACATAGACTGGGCCTATCGGGTGCCGCTCCCGGAACCCCATTACCAAGTCGGGTCGGCCAGCCGGGTCTGGAATCCGAACCGGAGCAGGGTTCGCATAGCCAGCCGAACATCGTGTTCCATGACGGTCAAGCGCTCTCACCGTCACGTCAGTGGACGAATCCCCTCTTGTTGCTATCGATGGAATATTAAGAATTGGACCCGCCCCCAAATTCGGGGAGTGAATGGGTCGATCTGCAATGAAGGCGCCAAATCGGATTCCACGCAGGATTCGAGGAGTCGTCCTCGCGGATTGTGCCGTTCCACCTCCCAAGCGTTGGTGGGACCGTCCCGGAGGACCACCGACCGCTCCCGATGGCGCCCTCTCCGAAGGCACGCCCTTCGGCTTCTCGCCCAGACGACACTCCTGTTCACAACCCCGATTAGCCTGCTCCACCATAGCGAGCTCTAGCTATGCAAGCCTCTCTGCGATACATAGCCTCTTCCAGCCTAGCAGTTTCGGGGCAAGGCTCCTCTCCTTGAGGGTCGGGCGACGCCCCGAGGTTTCGACGTAAACTACCTCCACCACACCTCCCAACAGCTCTCGAAGGTTCGAGAGTCCCCGCGCGACAAGCGGGAAACCTTTCACGCGAACACGGTCCGGGGGTTTCGACTGCAATAAGCCATTAGTAACCCGCGGCCTGCGCCATCACAACAACGACCAACCCTCCTTCATCCATCGTAGCAACTCTCTGGTTTCCACCTCAACGAGCCCCCTCACCATTACCTGCCATGGGGTCAGCTGCACGACATCTCCCCTAAACTGCGTCGCCGAGACTAGACCCACATCTGATGATCCCCGCAAAAGCGCTTCTTTCAAACCGCCTCCCTCGCATTCCAACATGCCCGGGCCCCACCAATACGCTCCATGAGAGGTCCTCCGAGTCAGCGGGCATGAACTGCTCTTGTGAGAAAATCGATGACACCAGAAGCAATGGATAGGCTCTCGGCACTGTCGAGCCCAGTGCGCTAAGGAGCCACAGTGGTGGCATCCTCTCCCGAACGGGTTGGAGAACGGCTGGTGACGCTTCTCTCGCTCCTCCGCTTTGCAGCGATCGATCCTCCTTCCGCAGACCTCCACCCATCCCCCTTCCGACGAGCCTTCACCGCCCTTATCTAAGACACATTAGATGATGACGGGAAGGGTTGTACCTAGTCTCTATATGCAATCACTTCTCTCCATGTCTGTTTAGACAAACTTCTGTGGTCTACAACCCCCAGTCTCTTGATCCTGCAACATGTCAAAAAGTAAGGTTGAGATCCCCTCCACTGACGCTTTTCGAGGTCCAGCATCAATAGTCAAGATAGACGAGCAAATTATGAACTATGAGCCATGCAGTTCATGAGCCGAATGCAGTCTACGGGTAAGAAGCACATTCTTACTGAGGAGGAGTTGAATGACAAGATTGGGGTGAATGCCTCGTGGGAGGTTGACAATGCTTATGCTCGTGTATGATTGTCTAGAACACTCACAGTTGAGATCGCCAATGATATTCTGCATCAACCTACCGCTAAGGCGATGTGGGACATTCTCGCTGCTACATATTCTCAGGCGAGGAATGAGACCAAGATCATTCAGTTATAGAATGGTATCTTCACGGTCAAGCAGAATGTTCATCCTCTGCAGTCTTTGTACATACCTCTCTCAAGGGCATGTTCGAGAATCTCCATTGCTTTATACCACTTGCAGCCACCCTTAAACAACAAAAGTCTTACAGGAACACAACCACGGTTGGTGTGTTTCTTGCATCACTTGATCCAGAGTATGATTCCGCTCGTTCACAGATACTTGCAGATGCTACCATTCCTTCCATGGAGGAGGCATATCATAGGCTCAACAGAAGTGCTGTTCTTTCATCTGCTTCTAATCAAACCTCATCTGCGATGGCTGCCTCTCGCGGTAGAGGAGGTTCTTCTTAGTTTCCCGACCGTGGACTTCATGGTAGAAGAGGTTGTATTCGCCAGCCCTGCACATATTATCATCGCCCTGGGCATACATATGATACATGCTACTCCAAGCATGGTTTTCCATCATCGGCTCGTGTAGCAGAATGAGTTGACCCTCCTGCAGCTTCCTCTTTAGATAAGAGGTTTGATGACGTAGTAGCCCGATCGAGGGACATTATGCCTCCTGCTAGTCCCATTGCTTCCTCGCCTGCTCCGAGAGGCCACTCAGATATTACTGCTTCTGCCTCTGTCGGTAGCTCTACCATTGCCAATACCTCAGGTAGCATCTATGCTCTTACTACTTGTCATGGTTCTGATATTACAGAATGAATTATGGACTCTAGAGGGACACATCACTTGTGTGGAGACATAGATCAGTTTGTAGCTTACAGACAGGTTCCTCCAGGGAGAACTGTTTTCCAAGCTGATGTGGCTCATTCTCCGATCACAAGACATGGAGAGATCAGTTTGACGCCTTCGATGTGCCTGCAGAATGTGTTGCATACATCTGACTTTTCTATGAATTTGTTATATATTAGTCAGATTACGAAGGATTTGCATTATCGGGATATTTTTGACCCACTGTATCTTGTATTTCAGGACATTCTTACGTGCAGTGTGATTGGTTGTGGCCATGAGCAGGGAGGCCTCTATTGACTGGTCAGAACTCCATATACATGCCTATCATCTCATTCTACAGGACTAGTCTTTCCGTTCATGTGGCACATACACTTTGTCCACCTTCCCCTTCAAAAGATGTGTTAAGTTCTCTATCAGATCTCACCTCATTCATCCTTCCAATGTGAGGAATGTCAGTTGGGGAAGCACCAATGGGCCGTCTTCCCTAGTCGTCAGAGTCGGAGCAGTAGCTCTCTTTTTGAGTTATTTCATGTTCACATTTGGTCCAAGTCGTGTTCCTGATCGCCAGGGACACATGTTTTATTTAGTTACTGTTGAAGTTTTTTCTTGTTTGTCATGGATCTTTTTATTAAAGAATAAATATAAGGATGGGAATGTGATTACCAAGTTTCAGAAAGTCGGTATGCAGTATTCGTTCGGTCAGGTGGTCTGAAGTGAGTAAGCGGATATGCAGAAGTATATGCGAAAGTATATGCGGATTATACGGTTTGTATTATTTTAATTTAAAAATAATTAAAGTAATACATTGAATTCAAATATTAGAGATTTATGTTTCGAAAAAATAACAATAGATGAAATATATGCATAGACTTTTTAGTACGACATGATTTCAGAGAAAGCTTTTTAAAAAATGATCATTTTAGATAAAAGAGTGAATCATAAAAAAAATAAAAGTGAAATTTGTTGGCATACTTACTATAGGAATGAAAATATAAGAAAAAGAATTTGAGATATAACAATAATAAATCATAGAAACATTTGTTATGTTTCTATAGGAATTAACTAAATGAAAATTGGATTGTGAATCAATATATTTCAATTGATTAAATAACCGAATTACCTTTTATCTAGCATTAACGAGATGACAGCTAGCTAGGGGGATTTAACGTAATTTTCTATTACAAAATTTCTTAACAATTGAGAAAAGTGTTGACTGAAGAAAGCAAACGACTCAGATATATTTTTCACAAAAGATGTATTTGATTCTAAAATAAAAGTATATTGAATATAAACTAAACAAACGCATGAAGCGACATTCATAGAAATTAAATAAAAATCTTCTATTTAAATAAAAAATTAAATTTATTTTTTACAAATAAAAACATAAAAATCTTTTCTAATAAACAATTAGTAACATTTATTTTAAATAAAAAATGAAAAATTATTTTTTACAAACAACATAAAAATCTTTTCTAATAAACAATTAGTAACATTTTTTTTACTGCAGTATTAGTAGCTACCAGTTCCAGCAACTAAAAGATGAAGCATATATGAAAGGGCTCTATATAAAAGGCGGCCGAGTATGCGGCCGCATATGCGGTTTACTCGGCCGCATACTCGCCCAAACCGCATATGGACCGAATACTGGATATGCGGTTCGGTCCAGTGCCCAACTACGCATATGCGGCTGCCTGGGCCGCCTTTCTGAACACTGGTGATTAGAACTTTTATCAATGAAGTGCAGAATATTTTTTTCTTCTGTCAAAATAGATAATGCATTGGAATTCTGTACTCGTGCATTCTCACAATTCTTTTCATCTCGTGGTATTGTTCATCAAACATCATGAGCTTACACTCCTTAACAGAATGGTGTTGCAGAAAGAAAGCATCGCCGTTTACTTGATGTTACTCGAACCCTTCTTATTTAGAGTCGTGCCCCATATTCGTTCTAGGGGGATGCGGTTCTTATGACTTGTTATCTTGTGAATCACATGCCTTCATCTATTCTAGATGAGAAAATTCCTTTCTTCCTGGCATTTCCAGAGGAGTTATTCTCACTCACTCCTTGTTTTTTGGTTATGTTGCCTTTTTCCATCAATTTTCTCCATGTCTTGACAAGCTCTCTCCTAGAGCCATCAAATGTGTTATTATTGGGTACTCCCGGACGCGAAAGGGATATAGATGTTATGATCCATTAACAACAACAACAAAGCCTTTTCCCACAATTAAGTAGGGTCGGCTACATGGATTCTTCGCCTCCATTCAGATCTATCTTGGGTCAATCTCGAGCTTATATCCAAAAAACTAAGATCCCTTCGTATAGTCTCTTTCCAACACTTCTTAGGCATGTTGTGATCCATTGTGCAGGAAATATTATGTTAGCGCTGATGTCACATTTTTTTGAGTCGGTGATGTATTTTTCTCCTACATGTTATAGGTTGACTTCATCAGATTCAGACGATTAGGTCTACATGCCACCTCCTCCTACGAACCTATCACCACCATCTGCGCCCATGGTTCCCACTCCATCCCCACCTCCACCTCCTGCTCCACAACCATCACCTCCCTCGCTACCGCCACCTCCCATAGTCCTAGCTTCACCCTTGCCACGATACTATACACCACATCGGCCTGCTTGCTCATGGTCATCGCCCGTCATCCAACACGCCTCAAGTTTGTTTCGTGTTTCTAACGCTGTGTGTGGAGATGTGTCTGAGCAGGAACCTTTGTAGGAGGCTGGCTTACATATTGAGGAGATTCTCAATGCCTTGGATGTACCTATTGCACTTCGGAAACAGAAGCGTACATGTGTCTCATATCCTCTCGCTTCTCGGGTTTCCTTTGATCGCTTGTCAGGGGAATTTAAGAGATCCGTTGTTGCTCTATCTGCTGTGGAGATCCCACGGAATTACCAGCATGTCCTGAAAGACAGTCGGTGGCATCTGGCCATGGAAGAAGAAATGGTTGCACTACAGTCATGTGGTACATGGAGTTTGATCTCCTCTCTTAATGGGGCATCTATTGTAGCTGCAAATGGGTGTTTACAGTGAAACACCATGTAGATGGGAGTCTTGATCGTTACAAGGCCAGATTGGTTGCATGGGGATTTACTCAGACTTATGGGGTGGGTTATCTAGACACTTTTTACCCTGTTGCTCGCCACTCCACTCTACGAGTTTTTTCAGTTGATGTGGTACGCGATTGGGCTTTATTTCAGCTTGATGTTAAAAATGCATTCATATATGGTGATCTCTAGGAAGAAGTCTACATGCAACAGCCTCCGAGGGTTGCTGCTGAGGGGGAGTGCCAGCAGGTTTGTAGACTTCACATGGCAATATATGGTCTTAAGAAGAGTCCAAGGGTATGGTTTCAGAAGCTCTCGAATCTGATTGAGAAGCATAGATTCAAGAGATCAAATACAGATCATTCACTGTTTGTACAGAGAACCTCTAGAGGTACAGTTGTTATCATGGTCTATGTTGATGACCTACTTGTTACAGGAGATGATGTGCAGAGGAACAAGATAGCATAGGAATTTCTGGACTGACAATTTGTTACCAAGGATCTTGGTACCCTACGGTATTTCTTGGGGTTAGAGTTTGCCAGGAATCAACAATGTCTTGTGATGACCCAAAAAAAGTATGTTACGAACATGCTAGTTGAGACCAAGGTTTTAAATCTCGATTTTGATATCGTTTCGAGATAGTGAAAAACAAAATAATTTCGAATTTCGGCCAAATCGGCCTAGATTTGTGAAGGAAGGGTCCATATCGAGATTTCGATTTTGGTTTCGGTGGAGTGTCGAAACCAAAATTTCAACGAATTTCGCGAAATTTGAAACACTGATTGAGACATGCATGATTGGGTGTCGACCTGCTAGTTACTACTCCTATGGATCCCAACATAAGGATATATAATGATGATACATAGGAGGTAGACGTGAGAAGATACAGAGAACTGGTAGGAAAGCTTCTACGTGTTACTCACTAGGTCAGATATCTCATTTGACGTTAGTCGGGTTAGTCAGTTCATGGAGCAGCCTTGACAGGTAAACAAGGATGCAATATATATGATAACTAGGTATCTAAAGTCATCTCCAGGTGCAGGATTGCTATTCAGGAAAGGAGCATCTCTTACTATCACAACCTGTGCAGATGCAGACTATGCAGGATGTCCTGAGAATAGAAAGTCTATCTCAGGCTTTGTTGTATTTTTTGGCGGCTCTCTGGTATCCTGGAAGAGTAAGAAGAAAACTATGGCTGTCAGGTCAAATGCTGAATCAAAATATAGGGTGATGGCACAAGGGAGCACAGCAATGATGTGGGTCCGAGCGGTGCTAGCGGACTTATATATAGATGTACCTCTTCTTATGCAGTTACAATGTGATAACCAAGCCACTTTATTTGTCGCAAACAATCCCGCCTTTCATGAGAGAACTAAACATATTGAGGTAGATTGGCACTATACACTGGACATGATCTCGAAAGGCTTTATCTTTACTTCCCATGTCAGTTCAGAAGATCAAATTGCAGATATTTTCACCAAGACTTTGCTCAAAGGACCTTTTCAGAAGTGTTTATCCAAGCTGAGCATGATTGACATCTATGCTCCATCTTGATGGGGAGTGTAGAGATATATATTTATGTTTATGTACTATTTCCTCAGTTTACTTTATTTATGTCTATCTTATGTAATTTACCTATAGGTCTCTTCTCTATATAAGAGAGCCTTGGGGTTCCATGGAAATATAATTCTCATCATTTTTCCAACACCTTTAATGCGCCCAAGATGTTACATCCGAGTGATTCCTTCTTTCAACAATTCACCATATTCGGATCTGTCTTCTCCATGAGGTAAGCGTATTTCCAGTCCGAAGTGGTGGATCCAAGTGGAACACAGAGCACATTTTTCCACAAAATGTGTGGGTTTGGAATGCATGATAATTTAAATAAATACATAGAAAAATAGATAAGAAAATTACATAGAAAAAATGACCTACACATAGAGTATAGTTCATTATGTCTCACGTTAATAGAACATGATACATACAAAACATTTGCATTTCTCTTATACATATTAAAATCTGATCATTTTTGGCACACACCTGTACAATGGAAGTCTTTTTTTTCTTTCAAAAAAATTAAATCAGATCGTAATTATCAATTTTGACGAATACATAAAAGACCATACAATTTTGACAAAGCTGCATTCGAGGCATCTCTTTGATTAAGAACTGATAAAAGATGCATTCAAAGCATCTCAGATTCTCAATTATGACGAACACGTAGAAGACAATATGCAGGATGACTGTGTATTTCCTTCTATGCTTGTTTTTTCTTGTAGTAACTATATGTGTTGAAGAAATCTTTCCTTTAATTTCTTTGGGCAAAGATATAAAAGGTTAAAATAGATTTCAACCAAAAAGTTGTGCCAATTCAACAAAATTTAAAAGTTAAAATATCTAACTTAATAGCTGTCAAAATTTTTTGTTAAGTTCTTAACAAAACATCATGAATCCATTTAATTTAAGAATATTTTTTTGTAACTCATGTGAATTCTGTTGCAAATTCTGTTGATGTGAAATAGTCAAATGAAAGGAAACGACAACTAGTTTAGAATGAAAATTTCAAATAGTCAAATGAAAGTATATCAAACAACAAATAGTCCCATGCGATTTTTTAAAAGAAAGTCAGAAATGTAAGAAATTTCATGTTATGTAGTTAATCAAATCAAATGAAAGTAAAGTATGAGTGATTGGTTTTAATGTAAACTAGCAGCATGTGATATGTATAGTATATTGATCGGTGTAAACTAGCAACGTGTTGCGGTGTAGGTACAACTAACCTAATCGGAGATGCAACAATCACCCAGATGGAAGAGCTAGGGCTCTGAGTTGAAATGTCGGAGGAGCAACCACTGCATGGAGGGTGTTAGGAGGAGCTGGAGGTGCCACATGTGGCATGTGCTTGGAGTCGGAGGTGCAACATCTAGTAGAGACTCGGAGTCGAAGTGCACTCTAGGGCTTGGAGTAGCAGAGATGACGATCGGAGACTTGAGAAGTGATGGAGTAGCAGATGGGTCGGGAGTATCAGTTTCAATGTAGTATACTCGGGTAGTCGATTTTTTAAAGTTAGGGTTAGGCAAATGCGAGCCGGGGTGCAATTTTCTCTAATACACGTGTCCACATATATGGCCACATATGCGGTTTACTCAGACTGTTTAGGCCATTTTAGCACATATATAGCATATATAGTATATTCGGTTCGGAACGGGGTGATTTTCCGAACCTTGAGAATAACCACTTGTGTTTCAATTTTTTTTGTTGAATTAGAGTGGCCACTTAATTGTCTTAATTTCTACCATGATAACATTAGCTTTGGTATCCAGGCAATGACGTGGTTGGAACTCAAGAATACCAATAATGCAGTTAACACCTCAAATTCCTAAGGCACATGATCTTGACTATGGACATGAAACAATGGCAAATGTATAAGGATTTATATGACCATATGTAGTGATAGCAATATCATGTTCTACTTATAGGTTGATAATGAAGAACAATCCACATAGACGAGCATATTTGTGACGAGACTTATATTACATTATATATTGACAAAGTTTAGCTTGATATATTGTTTTTCCCTGTAATATTGTATCAAAATTACACATCAATTTCAAGATATAAACGTATGTTGCAATACATCAACGAGACATAAGTGGAGGTAATGCCGATTTGGCAAAGTCATGGGGTTTATTGTACAACTTTCTCAAATATCACCTGATATTGGCAAAATAATGGGGAATATCACCAATATTATTTCTTCAAAATATCTGGGTGCAATTCTCACTTAATTTGTTGATTTTGCTAGACCTGGATTGCTTCTTTACTTCCTCTTGTCCTTGCTGTTGTTGCTTATGGGGTTATTTTCGTGTCTTGAAAGCAATGCAACAACGTTTTGGTTACTATTAAGTGCTTTGTGTCATGATAGTAACTCCAAATCGCCTCGACTCCATTTGCGATCTTTTCCTTAATGTGGGAATCTCAGTTGGGTAGATAATAGTTCGTCTTTCATTTTGATAACTAGTAGTTTCTTTAAAAGAGGTCTTTTCGAAAGTGATCGAGCGTATAAGAAGACATGGATGGGCTTAGTAAGCAAGCCACCCCTTATGTTCTCTCTTATTTCTTTTTGAGTTGGGGGGAAAGCGACCGCTTCATCTAGCACACACATTTTAGATAGTCTTAGAGTCCTATCTTCGCCTCTTTTCCATGAAGAGAATAAATCCTTTACCGAATGATCCGAGAAAAAATGGTCCAGATCCATTGTAGGAATGTTTCAGAAGATCCAAACTAATAGATAGTGCTATTTGCAATCAACATCAAAATGAAGGCCGTCGATTAATATGGATTGATATGAAGTCAGATCAAGTCCAATATAACACCTGTGGATATGTAGGAATTGATAGGTTTCTTATTGTTTCTGGTCGTTGTTGATGTTCTTGTTGCTTGCTGGTTGCACCTGTTACTGTGCTATATTCTGTATAGCTTCGGCTCTTCCCCAATACAAAAAGATCTGGCGGTATTAACTCAGACTAAAATCAAATTTGAATTATGCAGACATCTCTAATATGGTTTCATGGTTTCCTTGAACTCCTAAAGAGAAGGCCCCCCTGTAGTTGATCTGATTATGAGACCTTTGTTTCGGATAAGGATCACCTCCATGAGTTCACATACATGTAACACAACTACACCGAGTTAACGGATAAATTATGGTATATAGTATTCCAAATACTCAAGTTCTTGTAATGTAGATATTTATTGTTGCGTCGACTTTGATACAAGCTGTAACCAATCATGAAGAGATGTAATAGTTATAGATTATAGGACCATATAGTCTTGTCTGACGTGAGAATTATTGTAGATACGTGGGTTCTATAATGGGCATAAATCTACCAAAGAAATCCTTGCCTCATAGGTTATGTACTATATAACTATAATCTAATATTTACTATTGAATATGCTATAATATGTGTTCCTCTATTATCAAACTTGTAATGCATTATAGTTTTATTTTGAGTTGCGTATTTTTACTGTCTAAGACATTTCAGTAATCAACATGCAATATTTGATGAATTACAAGTAAAGCCTCATAATATGTGTAATACTGGGGAGTCGCCATCAACACTGGGTGGCTTTCCCTTATTTTTTCAAAAGAAAAACCTTTGTAATTATCATAAATGTGTATTTCAACTCTAAATTTTGATTTAGAGAACTATGAACTGATAGAATCATCTTTATAAGCATTTCAATGATTTATGATGACTCAGGGCATGTTTGGTAATAGGGTTGGGTTAGGTTGGGTTGGAGTAACCTCCTGTGAATTGTTGCTGTTTGGATAGTTAGGAGGGTTGGATTGATAAATGTGATGTGACTTCACATTGATTACATGTTATATTAACTTATTATTATAATAATATATATTAAATGTGATTTGATGTCACATTGATCACAGTGTTATTATTACTAATATATCCCTGATATCTTCTGGTTGACTGATCATGAATAATTTTTTTATCTCCAGGTAGGGATATTTCTCACAAAAGTCTCCAGATAGGCATGTGGATATAAAGCGCACACGTGAGAGAGAGAGAGAGAGGGATATTAAGGGAAACGTAGGATGGGGAATGTTTAGAATGGGGAGCTTTAATTGGACATTAGCAGTGACAGAGGTATATGGGTTGCTTGGTGAACCACACAACATTGGGTCTGGTGATCACAATGGGAAGCCAACGATATATATGCTCCCATGACATGTCGTATAGATGTTTCAAATGTGTCATGAGAGAACCTTCCAGGAGAGTGTTGCAATCTGGTTGCTTGCTTTTATTATGTGGTGTTGGCCATTAACAAATATGTTGGTCAACTAAAATTGTGGCTATATTTTCACAATCCCTTATTGTTAGAATTAATGGCTATTTGGTGGGAGAGTGCTTCAACTTGGGTCGATTAATGTCTGGTGCAATTTCGACAGTCCTCGTGACTTTGATGGGAACATGATGTATCTTTCTTAAATTGTGTTCTTGGCAAGAGGTTTACGATTAAAAGATCCACTCTTTTCTTATTGGACCATGTTTCAGAGGAGGTGTTTGGCTATATCTTGGTGTCACTCCCTGACCGTGATGTCGTCTTTGGTTAGTTGCATGGACGACAATGTTGGCATATAAGACATGGTAAAAGTGGATTTGGTGGATGTACCAACATGGAGATGGCTTGAGGTTGCTGGTGGCTAGTGAGAATTATGGAGGAAGGCAAATGGACATGGGAAGACGACCATGGAATATACCATCAATATGCTAACGAGATTCATCATTTAAAGAAGACTATTATTGGAAGAGGTGCATGTAATGATTACACACGATTTAGGGTTTGCAGTGGAAGAGGGGGTTCAGACAATTTATCAAGACTTTGATAAAGGCATTGTTGGTTTGGAGAAGACACATGCTCCATCACTTACGTTACCAGGATTTTCTGATCTAGAGAATTCAATCCTGGATCCGGGTTTCTTTATTGGGCCATGAATCCAGTGGGTTTCCTAAGTTGAATGGAGGTCTTGCTTATGCTATTGGGTTCCTCTAATGTGTGGGTTTTACATTGATGCTACTTTCATCTTGCCACCCTTTATGATCTTTAGAGATCGGAACCGAGAAGTTGTATTGACATCACAAACAATGAAGAGGTTGTAGTAAAAGAGGGGCATTGAAGAGTTTGTAGTGAAAAAGGTGCATCTAACAATTTATCGATACTACAATAAATGTTTTATCGGTTTCAAGGAGGCATGTGGTCTGTCAGTTCAGTACATGAACCTAAATGTCGATTTCGCTAGCATTTCATCAGCCTAGGGAAACAAAATACCCCTTACATGTCGTTGATATTTCACCAAATTCGGTCAAAAATGGAGGATATTAATAAAATTTGTTTTTTGTGCAAATTAATTTTTCTAATGCGTTTTGATCAATATATAAGATAGAAATGCACACTTATTTGCTAAAATAGAGGTTTAAGTACATGTTTTGTAGTAAAAAGTTTAGGCTTGTTATCACTGCACATGTTGGTATGCAATGTTGAGTAAGACATTCAGTAAGAAGTTTAGGCGTGTAGAACCTATACATTAGTCGAGATAACAAATATTACACTCTCAAGATCCAAAATTCATAATATGCCAATATAATATTAAAACTTTACCACATAAATAGGTTGAAAAGAAATTCGTTAAAGTAAATTATAAAATGGGTCCTTATATTTGGGGTTAATATAAAAAAGGATTTCCAAAAATCAATTGTATTTGATTAATACCCCATCTTCAAAATTTCTATCATTATCCAACTTTGGTTGTCTTTCCATTAATATAACCGACCCCTTCCTATCAAGTGACTCAAAACCACATCATTCTTTTCCAATGTCATAATATATGTTTAGCACATGAATATTGACGTCATCACCATCATGAGTAGGAGAGAGGGATGGTTGTGACATTACAACTCCAATGAGTCAGTGGGTCTACTACTAGAAGGGTGCTTGAGGACTTGGCATCTTTGTTGTGGCTTGTCATAACTAATATGAAGGATAATTGAAGGAAGCATCAAGAGATGAAAACTTTGGTGCTTGAGAAGGTTTTCTAGTTGGACAACCTAAAGTGTGACAGTCAGTTGGATGGTGCAGAGTTGGACCTCAGTAGAGTGCATGAGCACATTATTGAGGACACGAAGAGGGAGGTGGAGCGGGGGCAGAGGTTGCAGCAAAAGTAATTGCTTAATTGGAACACAAACTCTAAGTTCTTTCATGCTATGGCTTCTGGCAAGAATAGAAGGAATCTCATCCAGTCAGTGTTGGTGGTTACAGATTAATACCATGGGTACATGCATTTGGCTTGGCAGTGGTGGATCACTTTAGGATGCCGAGTAGATATGTATCCACACTATAGAAGGCTGTATTGATATCGATATCGTTCGGTCCACCCGGAAAAGAATATATCGGGATTTATCGGGGATATATCGATGATATCAGTGGAAATATCGAAAAGGCTCAAAAAATCTATTTTTACCATTTTTTTAGAAATTAAGATCATCCAAGATATTAAAACAACAATTAACGTACAAATACATTTATATCACATATATCGGTCATTTATACCTCATATATCACACATATCGATTCTATCGAACATATCACTGATAATGTTGATTCCTGATTATAGATATTGGAAATGGATTCCATTGAAGTTCTTATAACATTAAATATCTTACAAATATGCACTTAGATAATGCATATAGATCATTTATGATCCTTATATCACACATGATTCATATCGATCATATCGAGCATATAGTGTATGCCACTGAGATGAGTCATTTGATTTGATTAAAAAATGTACTTAATGATTAACGAGATAATATTTCTTTGGTATAAAGATTTACATATTCACAAAAATAAATGAAAAAAATGTAAATTAATGCAATATTGTAGAAGATATTACCTAAAATCAAGAGTTCGACGGAGGATCTGAATAGGTCCCCCTACCTTGTTGTCTCTCATAGCGGATCACGGACTCAATGAACTCGCAATAGTTTTTCCATGTCATGTATGGCCTTGTAATCCATGACATACTGCCTGTATTGACAGTCATCGATCCCCATGAGTATCCCGAGACGAGGATAAGCAGCACTAGATCCAGTATCACGAGGTGCATGGCGAGACTGTGAAGTACTGGTTTGAGATTCTCGGCATGACAATGATGGAGTAGGAGAAGATCTTTGTGGAGGAGGAGGACCTGGAGGAGGCACAAGCGCACACTCAGGGAAGAAAGCAAAACTGTCACCACCAAAGAAGCTACCCTGGCTTAGTTTGGGTTGGCTACCTTGGTAGTTCTCACCATTGTAACTGCTATACACTGAAACCATATCCATATGATGGAGTATACGCCTGAGGAGGAGATCCAGGAGGAGGAGCATACACTTGATGAGGAGGTCCAGGAGGAGCATGAAAATATTCAGAGAAGACACCAAATGATCTTTTATCTTGTGAAGATCCATATCCGCCCAGGAGACTTGGTGTTCCTCCATGGTATGGGCTGTCAATGTCAATGCAGCTCAACGAACTTACAAATGATATCAAATCATCAATGTAGCCATCCCTAGGACGATGGCCACATCATCTATATGCATCGTAATCCATAGGTCCTGAACTCGGACTTGGGACAAACTGCCCAGGTGTGTTTCCATACCTCTCCATGTATTCTCGCCCTGCCTCTAATCTTGTATCATCATGTGGTCCATGACAACCCCCTGTTGACCTTGACCCCCCTGGATATGTCTCCCCATCACCTAATCCACCACGACTGCCAACATCATCATCATTATCATCATCACTTCCACTGTCATCCTTTGATTTAGAATTGGATTTCGACCCAATGGAGAGAATTCCATCCACAATTGCATTAAGCTCCACCCCTCCAAGAGGGTCCGTGATTCGCCCGAATTTGGCCATGTAGTCATCAACATATGCTCCTATTTGTTGGCTTATATTCTGATTCGACCTGCCTCCCGGTTGATCAAGCAGTGAGGTACCGTTAGAATCCAACCACCTATATAGAACATCTTCATCTGCATCTTCATTGTGCATCTTGAAAATATATGCAAGATTGATGAGGTATGTGTCTCTTTGTCTTGCCCCTTCCTTGCATGTTTCATCTTCAACCTCAAGTTGTAGTACACAAAGACAAGATCATGGAGCCTCTGTTCTCCCAACTTGTTCCGTTTCTTCGAATGGATCAAGTTGAATGCGTTCCAGTTCCTTTCACAGCCACCAACAGATGCAGTTTGGGACAATACTTTTACTACCACTTTCCGCAGGTTGGGAGTTTCCATCCCATACAGTAACGACCATTCGACTGCGGAAAATCCAAAAGGAGATAAATCAATAATAGTAAATTAGTTATACGTTACGATTAATGGACTTCTTTGTCTTAGTCCTTACCAGGAAGGGTACTACCCTGTCCATTAACCACGGTAATTCTGCTGAAAGAATCCAAGGCATCCCTAAAGTACTTGACCTGTACATTGTTTAAAGTCACAAATTGTTACATAGTGTTCATAGTGAATATTTTGTTACTCATTCATGCACGAATCAAAATTATCTCATTCATGCACGAGGTTTGTGTCTTCTCGTCCTTGACGAGCTTCTCCACCACAACTTGTACAACTGCTAGAAGGTCATCATTTGTACCAAGAGCATTCTTGTACTGGTACTTGAGATTGGAGTAATAAGCTGGACACAAACATGGACAATTCTAAATTTTAATCCATGTAAACTCTAAAGTGCTATTAAAAATGAAAAAAATAGATTTATTAGATAATACATACAATCCTTGTGAAGAGGATGTGAGAGCATCTTGGCGCTCGTGTATTATGTCCAACCATGCTTTGAATCCTCTTCCAATTGCTTCTCTGGCCTTCTCTCTCATGCATCACATTGCCTTGTAGATCACTCCCATGGTGGGCTTCTTATCGCTGTCTACGATCCGCAATGCAGAAACAACCAGATCCATTATCTTCGTGGCCCGAGTCACACCATCTCAGAAGTGGAGATCGTTGATGATCGACTCCACTTTCCGTCCTCCTTTAGTCCGTGCTTCAAGTATCTCGAACCATTCACCTTAGCAACACATGATTTTTAACCATGTCTTGTATTGTTTGAGGCTTTGAAATACTATAAAATTGGTTGCAACGCGTGTGATCCCAAGCCCCACCAGCTCACCATTGCACGTCCACCTTATCCATGGCCTCAAATTTTAGCAAAATTCGGTCGAATTTCTGTCGAATATCGATATCCAGTCGAAATCGAAATTCAACCGAAATAACCGAAATATGGGGGTGCTAGTACAAAAAATGACCGAAATGACCGAAATTTCGATCGAAATTCCACCGAAATTCCATCGAAATTCTATTTTGGTCGATACCGAAATGGTGACCGAAATCGACATTTAAGGCCTTGACCTCATCAAAGCCAACCCTTTGTAATGATTGTTGATGAAGGCGATGGTTGTCCGTGCTTGCTCCACCACCTTTGAGACGAGCTTCCTCTTGCTGAAGTCATTTAGAATTAGATTTACACAATGTGCAGCATATGTTGTCCAAAAAATGCCGTAGTTGTTAGACTTCATTATTATTTCACATGCTTTCTTGAAGTTGCTACCATTGTCCGTGACAATCTGGACATTGTTCTCTTTCCCGACATCCTTGGTGACGTCCTTCATCAACTTCAACTGGTACTTGCGGTCCTTCATGTGTTCAGATGCATCGATGTATTTCAAGAAAAATATCTTTCCATCGCAGTAAACGAGGAAGTTAATGATCTGCTTTCTCGTGTAGCTCGTCCAACCATCACACATCAATGCTACCTCGCAATCTGGTCATCTCCTCCTCAGCTCGGAGATGTACTCATTCATCTCCTCCTTCTCCTGCCCAAGATACTTGTTCATTATCTCCTTGGATGTGGGAGCCTTCACTCCCGGTCCCGCTGCGACGATCTCATCAATGGCATGCTGAAAAAAAGATCTACTAGCAATGTGGGTTGGAATGCTCTCGAAAAAGAAGAACTTGCTGATGGCCTTGCCCACTCTTTCCCGTGCATTGGTGACCATCTCTTTCACCGTCTTCTGCCTTGAATCCTTGTACTGTATGGACCCGCTCTTCGTCAAGAAGGGTTCCAGTCCCTTCTCCTTGTGTTTTTTGGTGGGTGGTTGTACTGGTGCGCCTCCAGAACCATTGCCACTACCACCGACACCATAGAATCCGCCACGTGCACCACCAAGTTCTCTCCTCTCGAACTCGCTCTTCATAGACTCTTTTGTCACCCTTCTGTATGCCCTCCTCTCCGCTGCAGTCTGAATGTCAATGGGGTAGACAAAGTCATCGTCGTCTGAATTGGAGAGGATATTGAACTCCTTCTCGAATATGAATTCTTTGAACTGTTCATCTCGTCTGGACCTCTATACACCATTCTCCTTTTTCCCCTCCAAGTTGGCCTTTACCAACTCCCTCACATCTCTTGGACAATGAGTGCACTTGGCAACATTCTTGTTGTTGCTAACAAGATGGTGCTTTAGTCTCGTAATGCCCCCTCCTCCCAACTTCTTCCCACAGAAGTTGCATCGTGGTTTCGATTTGTTGCCATCTGGAGCGGTGGCATACCTCCAACCAATCTCTCCACTGTTTAACTGATCACCAGAACCATCAGATTCTGAACCGGAGTATGCCATGATGTTGCTTTACTAGAGCCTGAAATCTACAAAAGTGCAAATAAAATACACAACAAACATACGTGGGACATATGTGGAAAATAATCATTTATTTGTTGATATTTTTTAGTTTTAATTCACGGATTTATTAATTTCTACTTTGTTGTTAACATAAATCATCATAAAGTCATGTTTCCTACATATAAAACAAGAGATCCAACTTCATTCATCCATAACTTAACTTAATCTCGCAACATAACTCAAAAACCTCTAAAACAGTTCACTAAAAATCTCACTAAATTGTAGATCTAATTTTTAATTCATAGATTTAATTAATTACTACTTTTATTAACATAAATGACCATAAAATCTTGTTTTCTATTTCTAAAACAAGAGATCCAACTTCATTTGTCCATGACTAACTTAAACTCCCAACATAACTCAAAAATCCCAAATTAGTTCCCCAAAAATCTCACTAAATTGTAGATCTATTTTTTAATTCATGGATTTAATTAATTACTACTTTTTTATTAACATAAATCACCATAAAATCTTATTTTCTATGTCTCAAATAAGAGATCCAACCTCATTTGTCCATGACTTAATTTAAACTCACAATATAACTCAAAACCCCCAAATTAGGTCCCCAAAAATCTCATAAACTGTAGATCTAATTTTTACTCCATGGATTTAATTAATTACTACTTTTTTGTTAGAAAAAATCACCATAAAAATCTTTTTTTTATGTCTAAAACAAGAGCTCCAACTCCATTCATCCATAACTTAACTATCTCACAATATAATTCAAAAACCCCAAATTAGTTCTAACTTAATCTCACAATATAATTCAAAAACCCCAAATTAGTTCACCAAATATCTCACTAATTAACTTAAATCTTACAAAAAAACAAGAATATGCATCACCTAACAAGTATGAGCAAAAGTCCTAACAAATTTCATAATTTTACACAAGAAATCAGAGTAGATATGGAATTCTAAATGTTACCTCAAAGGAAGGAAGCCATGCACCTCTGGAGAAGACCTTGCAACAGATAAAATGGGTGAAATGCACCGATATAGGCCGATATGGAACCGATATAAGTTCTTTTACACGTTGGAAGATTACTCATGTCGGCAATATATCTCCGACACCCAATATATCATCGACATATCGATCAAATATCACCGATATCCCTGTAAAAGGATATGCAACTTGATATTGATGCCCCCGGCCTATCGATATCGATATATCGGCGATATATCGCCGATATATAGCGACATGTCGTATGATCCACACATCGGTGTTGGCTTGGACATGGTGTCTTTTAGGTATCCCAACAATAGACATTTGGGATGATCCATGAGTTTTCAATCTCGGAGGTCAGGGAGGCTGTTTTTGATCTAAATGCGAATATATTTTCGATGCTTGGTGGTTTCCCCATTTCTTCTTACGAGAGTTTTGGGATGTGGTTGTTGATGAAGTTATGGAGACGA
Source organism: Ottelia alismoides (assembly GCA_037367405.1). Lineage (NCBI taxonomy): Eukaryota > Viridiplantae > Streptophyta > Magnoliopsida > Alismatales > Hydrocharitaceae > Ottelia > Ottelia alismoides. The sequence goes on from JAZKJV010001146.1 coordinate 366,606, forward strand.
TTAATGAGTTTAGGTGAGGAAATTATGGCTTTGATTTGGTGAATAAGGCACTCATCTTCCTTATGCCTAAGAAGGATGTTGAAATTAGGATCGATGACTACCCCTCGATTGCTTGGTTGAATGTTGTAACCTAATTGTTGCCTTGCCATTAGCTAATCATTCGAGGGGTATGCCAAACGATATCATCTCTCCTTTATATCCAGTATTCAATCCGGTTGGACTTATAATGGATGGCGTTGTAATGACTATGGAGGTGATTGATGAGTGGGAACGAAGAAAGGCCTCCTCCGCAAGGTCGATTTCTTGAAGGCATATGAATGTGTTGAATGCAAGTTTATTTGGGCTTCTTTGCACCAGATGAGCTTTACTGAGATGCAGAATGCGTGGAATGAAAATATGCATTATTATGACTTTCATTTTTTGTGATGATGACCATGTATTTAGAGGGGGGTTTCTTCACACCTCATATGTGTGCGATGGGGCTATACTTTGGCTCCTCTTTTATATGTTTGCGGTTAACACGCTATCGATTGTCATGAACCACATGATACAAGAGTATTACTTTGATGAGTTCAAGAAGAGGTCTCTATCCGTGTTCTATATTATACTAATAACACCATTTTCTCTATTGAGGGGGATGCTTGGGAGTCCATGGCAATGTTTGTAGTTCTGGATCTATTTGGTAACATTGTGAGTGCATCGGTAGAAGTCAAGGCAAAGCCACTCTCAAAGTGAACATCAATGTCCCACATTCCTCAACTAACAATAGGTCACTACAAAAGTGGTTGCTTGATGGGGACACAAATACTTGGTTCTTTCATGCTATGACTTGTAACAAGCATAGAATGAATCTCATCCACTCGGTGTTAGTGGGAGGAAATTAATACTGTGGGGTGTAGGTGGTTGACGAACAATGATGGGCTACTTCAGGGTGCTAAGTAGATGTGTATCCACACATGGGTGTTGTTGTTGGGCATGGTGTCTCTAGGTTATCCCAACATAAGGAGATTGAGCAAATCCGTGAGTTCTCAATCTCGGAGGACAAGGAGCTTGTCGGATGGATTTCAGAGGCATAATGGTTTCCCGGTTTCTTACGAGAGTTCTGGTATGTGGTTGTTGATGAAGTTATGGAATTGATTGATGAGTTCATGTGAGGAATTGGTGGCTTTGAGTTGGTGAATAGGGCATTCATCTTCCTTATGCCTAAGAAGGATGTTGAGATTAGGATCAGGGACTGCCCCTTTATCACTTTTTCGAATGCTATGTAGTTGATTGCTGCTAAGCTGTTAGCTAATCGTTCTAGGGTTATGTTGAATGATATTATCTATGCTCTATAGTCAGCTTTCACTCCACTTAGTTTTGTATTGGATGGGGTTGTGATGGCTACATATGTGTTTGGTTATTGGGAGTGAAGAAAGATATCCTATGGAAGGTCGATTTCATGAAAGTATATGACTGTTGATTGGAAGTTTATTTGGGTTTCTTTGCTTCAGAGGGGCTTTTTTTGAGATAGGATTGCTTAGAATGAAAAGATGTTTTCAATAAAAAAATGAAAAGATTTATTAGTATAGCTTCGTTTTTTGTGCTGGTTACCATGTGTGCAGAGGGGGGTTTCTTCCCGCCTCAAACGTGTGTGCCTATCTTTTGACTCCTCTTTTCATGATTGTGGTTGGCATGCTGTCAGTCATGATAAATCACATGATACAAGGGAATTACTTTGATGGATTCTGACAAGAAGATATATCTATCCTTGTTTCACATTATGCTAATGATCATTTTCTTTATCAAGAGGGAATCTTAGGAGGCCATGGTAGTGCATGTGGTTATGAATCTATTTTGTGACATCTCGGGTCCTAGAGTGAATCAGTTGAAGTCAACGTTTGCCCTTTGACTTGTTGGCAGAGGAATGTGGTATGCTGATGTCTACTTCGAGATCAGCTTTGTTTATCGTGTACTTGGGGCTTTCCTAGGTGATGTGGATTTGGATGTCATTGATTGTGGAGCTTGAGGGGAAGCAGGTTAGTTGAAAGGCATCTTCTGTCTCGAGGGGTGGGATACTAGTATTTGTGTGGGATGTCCTTTTCATTATTATGATCTTCTTCGTTTCCTCACGACTTTTACCATTAGACATTTAGAAGTGTCTTAAGAATGTCATAAGGAAGTTCTTTTGGGTTGGCTCGGGGGAGAAGGTGGGTTTTCTATTGGTGCGTGAATCATGTTCGAAATATCGATATCGATATTGTACGGTCTGCTCAGAAAAGGAAATAACATGGATACATCAGGATATATTGACGATATCGGTGGAAATCTTGGAAATGGTGCTAAAAAATGTTGTTTTTCACTAATTAAGATCATCCTATTTTTTAAAACAATAAATAACGTAAAATACACATTTATATGCAAGAATGAGGTGTATTTAGCACACCAATACCCATTATATCACACATATCGTTGCTATCAATGGTGACTGTTGACTACTGAGAGAATTAGAAAGGAGATGAAATTCAAACAATAACAACTTAGGGACATCAATGAGTTGTATTTAATACATTTACTTTACATCAAATCACATATTATATGCAAAAAATGTTGAGATATATATCAAAGGGACAAGTTATTGAGTAACATATATGTATGCAAACATTCCTTGATCAGTTCTAGAGTCGTGTTCATCTCCATTGCTATAACCTAAAGGGGAGTGAAGCTCCCTAAGTTAAAGAGTCGTCGTATGCACCCCCTTGTCGCACCATACCCTACCAGACGGGGGTCTCGGCCACTAAAAGGAAAAGAAGTGATATCAAGCAAAATAGGTCTAATGTCAGTGGTATCGTTCGATATCGACTGATATTCGGGAAAAGTTGTACTGATAACTACCAATTTTGATCGATATGGGACATTTCATCGATATATCGTTGATATCTCGGTCGTATCGACCGATATCCGATAAAACTGTATTATGCAATATCGAAACCCCTAACCTCTTGCTACCAATATTATCACGATATTTAAAACATTGGTGTGAATGCGGTGACAACCTACTGATTGGGGGGAATTAGGGGTGCTATGTTTAAAGCTTATGAATAGGGATCTTCCCGCAAAGTGGTAGTGAAAATTTAAGGTTTGAGTCAAAACCATGGCCTTGTACTTTTTGAAGCGTGAGTTCTCTGTAGGTCACCAGTTCTTGAAACATGTGAGCGAAATAGATGGCTTTCGATTCTGGCTCGATGATTGGTCTTGAAGCGACGTGTTTGCTGATCATTATCTTTAGTTTTTTTTGCCTTGGCTGACACTCCCAAGCTCAGGGTGTCTGGAGCTGGTCACGTACTTTCAGTGTCTCATTCTTTAACCAGATCGTGGAGGAGTTTCTGATGGTTTTTAGGCCTCCTGGCATGTGTCAGCAACCTTATTGGACCGTAATCGATGGGTCTGCATTGAAGGGTTTTTTTGTCACAACGGTGCATGTTGTGCTTCTGACTTTTGCAATGTTTGACCTAGGTCTTGTGGATGCAGATTTCAAACAAATGTGGCCGTGGAAGATTCCTCTAGAAGTCAAGATTTTCCTTTGGATTATGCATCTGGAACTTGTGTTGATGAATGCTCATAGGGTGAAATTGTTTTGAGAGTGCAGATGACTCTTGCCCCCTTAGGTGCATGATGGATGGGATTATATGGAATCTCTCTCCTTCCACAGTGAGGGCTCCCAAGATGTTTGTATCAAGACGGATATCATGGGGCCTAAAGGTTGGCACTCCGCGATCTTGGACTGGAGGAGTTCAGATAGACTGATAGAGATATAATCATAGGGATTTTTACACCCATAACCCTGAGTAATTCCGCAATAACATTCATAAACCTGCATAATCGTGAATTACATGTGAAACCCCGGATAGTTACTCCGTTTCACACACATAACCCTTCGTTAGTTTAATATGTTAACTCAACCATATGAGTGGGTTTATCTAACCAAACTATGATCTAACGGCTAGGATTAGTCAAAATAAAAAAATGGAAGGAAAAAAATAAATGACGGTGGGCTGGTGGGCTTCGAGCAGGACACATGGTTCGAGGAGGATCGGCGACGGTGAGAGGGCCGTTGCAGGTCGGTGGGGGAGGGCTTGGAAGCTTGGTGGGGAGTGGGGCTTCGAGCACTCGAGGAGAGGTCGTTGGCCAGCTTCGAGCAGGAGGAGAAGCTCTGTGGGGCATCGCGAGAGGGGGGTTGCTTCGAAGGGGGCTTGGAGCAGGGAGGGGAAGGCTCGGTGGCGGGGGCTGCGGCCAGCCAACGGGGGGGGGGGGGACTTCGAGACAGGGAGCGACGGAGAGGGGGGTTCAAGAGAGGGGTCGAGCGACGGCGGAGGGGGGGGGCTTCGCGACAGGGGAGCGACAGAGAGGGGGGTTCGAGAGAGGGGACGAGCGGTGGGGGGGGTGTGGAGGGCTTCGAGACAGGGGATGAGCAGGAGGGGGGTTCGAGACAGGGGGGGCTTCGAGCTGGGGGGAAGGCTCGGCGGCGAGGGCCAACCATCGGCGGGGGCTTCGAGACAGGGGAGCGACGGAGAGGGGGGTTCGAGAGAGGGGACGAGCGGCGGCAGGGGGGTGTGGGGGGCTTCGAGACAGGGGGACAGCGAGTCGGGGGGGAGGGGGTAGGGGAGGATCGGCGGTGGCGGGAGGGAGAGAGGAGCTGCTCGAGGGGGGGGGGAGCAGGGGAGGATCAGCGACGCGAGCTGCTTCGAGCACAGGGGAGAGAGGCGGGCATGAAGAGGATGGCATGTTCTGTAAATAAGAACTTTCAGGGCAGTTTTGTCTTTTCAAACGGAAACCATCAAACATAACGAGTATCTCAAACGGAATATAACACGGGGGTATGTCATGTAAGAGTTAAGCATTACTCGGGGTTTCACATGTAATTCTCAATTATGCAGGGTTATGAATGTTATTGCGGAATTACTCAGGGTTATGGGTGTAAAAATCCCATAATCATATAGTGTTGATTGTTACAACTGTTTGGGTGTTGTGGCTGGCTGTGAACAAAGTAGTGCTTCGCCTGGAAAGTAACTAGGTGGAAAATGTATGAGGAGCTTGCCAAAGCTCTTACTGAGTCATGGGAGTTATCACTATTACTTAATAATTTACAAAATTCTAATGACACAAAATTTTGCATGTATTCCATTTTTTCCCTAAAAGAGTGGTGGTTGGGGTGTCTGAAGGATTGGAGGGCAAGGAATACTGCTGTTCTTGCTATATGGATTCCGGCACCACTAAAAGTGAGGTTTTTTTTGGGAAAATGCGAATTCTTGCTATGTGAGGGCACTTTATTTGGCAGAATGAGGAAAATTACCCAACAGTGAGCATGTCACAGATTATTCTCCTGCATTCTGTTTAGTTATCAACACCACTTTGTTTTCCTTTTGTTTTCAGTTGCCCACGAGGATTGCTAGAAGATTGGTGCTTCTGCAGGAGTCTCCTTTTGCAGAGTATTGGGTTGTTCAACGGGGGATTTCTTTAGTGTGATTGATTGTGGTTTGCATGCATGTAAATTAGGGGTGTGGGTGGAGCTACAATCCTTGAACTTGGAAACATAAAATAACTGGTTTTCTCAGGCTAGTCAAACAAAACAACATCGAACTGCTAAATCCTTGACGTCGAGGAAATTGCTGAAATCATTAAAATGGTTTAAATGAAAATATATAGAATGTATTTAAGTTTCTACTACATAGGAAAATGAATATCACACATCTAGACCATGTGATTTTTAGAATTTATCATGAATTGGTCATAATCGACTCCTAACAATTTGACTAGCAAATAATTGGTCATAATCGACTCCTGACAAGATGACTAATAAGTAAGATGAGGATCAAACCCTTGTATCTTTAACAATGAAAGTAAACCTTTCAACTACTTATATCTTTAGCCTCCTCACATTAAACCCGTTTTCTAAAACTGATGATACTTGCTTTTAAGTCATTGGCTAAGCTTAAAACTGCGCATATAATAAGTGAGAATGGGATTTAGGAACTTATAATCTAAATGTTCAAGACTTTAGATGTTTCAATTTTCACTAATCAGCTTTAAAGAAATCCACTAACCAGCTAGAGGACTAGCAACTATACAAATATGGTAATAATTTTCCTGAAAGTTAAAACTTTTAATTAGTCTAACTAATGATTATCATAAATAATTAAATAGACTCATATAGCAATATTGCTTTAAATGATCAAGTATGATATATTTAAAACAATAATTAGCATAAATTAACAATATATATAGGATTCCACAGATGATATGGAGCAGCGTGCCCCCATGTCTAGTGTATTTGTAATTATTTCAGAGGCATGCCGGTATTATGCTCCTGACACATGCGACATGCCAACTGACCATGTGAAGCACGTAGCGGTATGCCATCGACACAGTAATGGCACTCCATATGTAGTACCCATACCGGGCATGTTAGGAGCACATCATGATAGAGGTGCATGCCACCTGAAACTATGTTGAAATTGTTAAGATTTTGTCTGATCTCTCTTTGTTCGACGATGACTGACGTGGACTACTTTTCTTGTTATTTATATTAATGATATAATACTTGCGGGCAATGACTTGCATGGCACCTTGGAGACGGAACAATTTCTTCAATAAGTCTTTATAACCAAGGTCTTGGTCATTCAAGGTACATCTAAAGGATTGATGATACTAGACAGTGAGGAGTTTGTTGTCCCTAGACAAATGTTCCAAAGTTGTAGGTTTCTTGGCTGCATATCCTTTCAATCATAGCCGAGATTCAACAACATGCTTACTCCAGATACTACATTTTTCCAAAGACACCGGGAGATATAGGAGCTTGGTCTGGGAGCTTCCTTATCTCAGCTATTAATATAATATTTATTTCTATAAGGTGAGCGAGGACATCCAGTTTATGAAGCGACCCAGATATAGTTATTGGAATTATGATCTTATTCTATAAGTTTTGAAGAGCTCACCTGGTTAGGCATTTTCTATGTCAGACATGACTTGTCGACATTTATTTTTATTCTGATGTGAAGATGCTGCTTCTTTTAATGGTTGAAGGTCTATGACTGCACATGCTACCCTTGTTAATGGCAATCAAGTAACTTGGTGCTCAGGAATATATAGTGGTTGTCAGATCGAGTGCAGGACAGTATAGGTGTCCCTAGACTCCATACTACTAGTGCGATTGCTTGGCAAATCTTCTTTGTCGAGGAGTTTGGAGTTTGTGCTACCACTCTTGTTCCGATGTAATATGATAATAACTTAGTTACTTATATTGTCCCCATTCCTATTTTCTCCTTCAGCTTATGGAGCAAATTGACGTTGTCTCATTTCTGCAGTTATGAGGTGATGGCATTTACCGGTTAGCACTCCGTACATGTCAGTTGAGCTGCAGCTTGCCTATATTTTTATCGAGACACTCCCAATAAGTGGCGTTCCTTTTGTCCAATTTTATGGGGGAATGTTCGTAATACCCTCTTTCGTATATATTCTGTTTTTTTCATATATTATTATGTAATTTTCCTTCTCCTATTACAGCCTTTTCTCTCAATGAAAGAACCTTTTAGGGTTTTATCATTTTGATCAATTTATTCTTTCCTCAAAACATGCATGCAGATTATTTGTTAAATTATTTTGCCTCACTTTTAAAGGGCACCAACAGTTTTTTGAGAAGAATTATGCAAGTTACATGCTGCCCTGTTTTTTTCCAGGTGAGGATGAAACTTGTTGAGGATTGGCTTCCAGTGTTAAATGTGTGCAGGGACATTGTTTCACCCATTCCTTCAGGTCAAAAATGCTTTACCAAGAGCTGGAAGAAACATTTCTTAAGATCATATCTACACTGCCAATGTTGGATTCTAGCAAATTGCTGCAGCAATGCCTGAGCTTTTCTACTCGCAATATAGAAGGACTGCCCTCATCTTTTATATGCTTTCAACACATGGTTCCGTCGTGCAAACCAGCCACTACATGACGATGTGTGAATTGACTGGAGGACTTGGTGCACGATCTGCCTGAGTGCAAGGTACCTGTGATTTTTTTCCACATTGCCTGTATTTTCCGCTTGGGAGAACAGATGCTTGTAAATATTGTATAAAACCTTCTTTTCACTTCATGCTTGTACCTGGCATTTTGTGTAATTTGGTAAGCCTCTCTTCTCTCTATTGAAAATGCATATTTTTCTTAGAGAGAAAGGGATGGACACCCGATCTGGTGTGCATGACATTATGTATTTTCTATTAAACATATACTACTCACGTTAAGAACACTATATTTTTAATGCATATTGATCTTATTTTTACATTTTCACCGTATGTCTCTAGCAAGGAACAATAAATACTTTGATTGAAAAGATGAAATAAGTTTGCAGATGGTTAAGTTGATAGGTCTCTTGGTTATATAAATAATAAAAATCTACAATATCAAAATATGGATGTTTCTAATACATATTCCAAATTATTGGCCAGCAAACTTAATAATTGTATATAAAGCAGTGTCTGAGATAGAACGTGAGCTAATCCAGTAGAGCAAAAAAACATAGAGAGGGGAGCAAGACCTAAAGTGTAAAGGTATAAATGGAAGGAACTTTGCTCCGCTGCTAATGCAGTAAGTACATGGTTGGACAGGAGCCAATGCACCTTATTTAGTTTTGCTCTACTTATCACAGTGGATCTAAATACATTTTTTGAAATTTGTTTTTCTTCTATTTTACTTGATCATAATCTGATAAGACTTGCAGTGAACGAACCATGATAGTTTAAGATTTTAATTAGCTTTGCCAGCTCTAGTTATGATGGTATTGATGGTGACTACATGCATCAATTAATAAACGATGATGGGTGGATGGAGAAATGATGTGCTAGGTTACATGACTTGCTTTGTGATTTTTTCTTTGTACAAGTTGTTTTATGAGAATATAATTTTCTTTCTAATTTACATTATATATATATAATCCAACTATAAGTGTAACTACATATATGATAGTCATTTACAGAACACTTAAGCAAGCCTGTCTTCTTAGGCAGCTAGGTTCGCATTCCTTGTACGAACCATTTTTTGAGACGAATTCTTTATATGAGCCTTAATTGTCTCCTAGTTTTGTTTGTGTAATCTCCAATATCTAACAAAGGTGAATCAAGAATTTGGAAAACTTACGGGTCTTGAAAGCTCTAGTTTTTAATATCTTCGTTACGTGCAGTATAAATAATGGATAGGCTTGAACACATGCAGTATAAATAAACTGGATAAACAAACCCGACATTTTTGAGCCCACTCTAATTAGATGTACCTGAGTTCCTTATGAAGTAATGCAGATCAAGTTCTATGAAGAAAGCCTGAGCAATCAAGAATCAAGCTATCCCTCAAGATACTCATTTGAAGGAGAGTATGACTCGTAATGATACTTTTTTACTTGCTATATGAATCCCCTTGCGGTGATAAAGACCTCTGCAACCTGTCCCGTATCATCAACTAATATATCGGCCGCCCATCTCATCCTCTGCCCCGACTCGGTCCCCGGTATGACATCTGCATCTTGCTGCCCATCACCGCCTCCACATTCACTCATCTGCCATCCATCTCCGGCTCGCCTCCTTCTTGAGCCGTTCGGTACAATATCAGCAGCCTCCCATTTATAGTTGCATGGAATTTCTGCTCGATCATGCAACCTTTGAGTTGACTGTCATTTGGGTGTCTTGAAAGCATGGCATTAGATGCCACGGCATGCGGGTGGCACGTGTCATTCCCCAGCTTTTTCGGCATCGATACAAGTAGAATGTGTCCCCCTTCCCAGGATGCCAACATCGTATCTATCAGCATGTCGGTCGCTTTGAGGATGTTGGCGAAATTGTAAGTGGTTGGGGGGGGGGGGGGGAGGGGCGGCAGCATCTTAGATACTATAAAATATCATCAAGGGTGATATGAGGGGGCATGCCTAGGGCTGTCAGGAAAGCTCGAGCTCGATGAGCTCAACTCGGGCTCGGCTCGTTAAGGGTTCACGAGTCGTGACTCGAAACCTGAACGAGTACGAGCTCGAGTTAGGTTTTATGGTTCATTAGCTTATCGAGTCGAGCCCGAGTTGGGTGTTGTTCAACTCGGAAACTCGACTCGATAATCATTTCCCCTCTTAATAAAAAGTTGAAAATATATATACTGAAACTTTCACATTGAGTTTGATATAAAATAGAGGTAACATTTTGCTTGCCCAAAAAGCTACAGAAAAGAGTATAAAAAATCAAAGTTACAAATGACATTTGCATAATTTAATGTATAAAATGGGAACAATGACTCGTTAAGAGATTCATGAGCCAGCTCATTTTGAGGCTCGTGAGCCCAGCTCAGAAAGTCATGACTCGATAAGAGGCTCGTGAGCCAGCTCATTTTGAGGCTCGTGAGCCAGCTCATAAACTCATGGCTCGATAAGAGGCTCGTGAGTCAGCTCGAACTCGATGAGTTTGAGTTGGTGGTCCAGGACTCGACCCTTATCGAGCCCGAGTTCGAGCCATAGGTTTCTTATTGAGTTCAAGTCCGAGTTGAGGCCAACTCGGCTCGTTGAACTCGATAGACACCTCTAGGCATGCCACTATTACCGACATGCTTAAGATTTAGAGATGTCAAGAGCTGTTGCATTTTTAAGGTATATTTACACCCATAACCATGAGTAATTCCATAATTACCCCATGTACCCAAGATAATCACGAATTAAATACAAGACCTTGAGTAATGCTTAACTCTTACACACAGAACCCTATGTTAATTTCCATCCAATTTCCCGTCAACTATGACGGTACCCGTCAAGAATTTAATATTTTATACCCTTTAACTTTGAGTTATTTAAAATAAGACCATTGTTCCCTTCCTCCTTCCTCCCTCAAGCATCTCCCCCACCCAGGTCGAGGCCTCCCGCCGGCCGCCTCCCCTAGCAAGCCACTCCTCCACCGCCTGCAACCCATGTCAAGGCCTCCTGGGATCGAACTGCAACCCCCTCCCAGCAACCCCAGGTCGTGCCCGCGGAGGCGTCTCCTCCTGCACCCCTGTCCTCTACCTACCATCGAGCCGCAACCCCCTCCCCCTCTCCGGTGCCTCCTGAGATGAAGCCGCAGTCCAGCCCCCTCCCAGCGCCTCCTGGGATCGAATCGCAACCCAAGCCGACCGCCTGCGCCTCCTCTGCCTACAAGGTAGTGCCCCGACGCTACCTCCTCCTACCCCCCTCCCCCTCTCCCTCCCCGTGCCCTCGCCCCCATCCACCCCCCGCCCACTCCTCCTCCACCTGCAGTCTTGGTCGTGCCCCCCCCGCCTGCAGGTCCAGGCCCTGCTCCCCCTCCCCCCAGGTCGGTCGCACCTCACCCCCTCCCCTTCTGCGAACCCGCCTGCAGGTCCAGGTCGTGTGCCCCCCGCCCGCGCCTCCGCCTACCCCCACACTCCGTTGAAGACTCCATTGGCTGCAAGCTCCAGGACCGGACACATGTCCTTCCTTTTTATTATCTCAACCGTTAGATCATGGATTGGGTTAGATTAACTTAGCCATGTTGTTGAGTTAATGAAGTAAACTAACGGAAGGTTATGGGTGTAAAACGGAATGTTTATTCAGGGTCTTGTATGTAATTCATGATTATTTTGGGTACTTGAGGTAATTATGGAATTACTCAAGGTTATAGGTATAAATATCCCTTTTTTTAAAGATAATTCTCAGTCGTCATTCTACTTCTTTTTTCTTACTTTTGTCTTCAATTTTTAGATGAATACTAGCGTTTTTTGCTTTTGTCATGTAATCTTCTATGTTTATTATTCTACATTTATCACTCTTTTAAATAATGCAATAATTTAGTAGCATGTATACGGGATTTTATATATAATGGGTTAATATACCATCTTTTACTATATAAAGATGATTGATTTAACATGTCAACTTCCCTTAAGCCCCCAAAGGTAAGTTCACCGTAAATTTACAATTTTTATTAATGTAGGAAGTAATAGATTCTTCATTATTTTGAAGTTGACTAATTTAATCAATTTTGAGTCGGCATGCCGACATCATGCCCTTGTCCTATATTGAGGAAACGGCATCAATTCGGCTCTTGAAAGATTGCTTGAAAGCTACGTTTGGGGAGTTATTTTTCCGTTTTATAATGGGTTCAACCTCTTGTTAGGTTGTGCCCATAGTTGGGTTGCTTGTTTCGCCTTTGTTGTTGTGACCATCTCTTCGTCTTCAGACGTGACATATTTTCCGACATGCATATGTTCTCCAAGGAATGAACATTTGAAGTTAGGCGTGTTCAAATATTATCCGGATTAATGGAAACCCGGCTTGACCCATTCTTGTTGACCCTAAATTCATTGGTACTAACTTGAAAATGAGGGGTTGGGTACCCCTTATACCATGATCCATACCTGATTCAAAAATCCGCTTGTATCAACAGGTATCCGTGGATACTCGGTTAGAAGCTTCCACTACCCAATTGATCAAAAAAGATGCAGATGCTTAGGTACAAATGCCAATATATAAACATTGTTCTTGTCTTTTTTAAAATATAAACATGGATATGGATACATATATTGGTAAATATTGACAATGTATCATTAAAAATAGTATGGATATGAAATGGATGGAAATCATATATGAAAAACGATATAATTAATATGGTATAGATTAGATTAGTTTTACATGCATTTGATGGTTCACATGCGACACATTTATATATGTGTTTGAAATGAACATAAATATGGATGACAAAATTTGAATTAATGCATATGATAATGAAATGAATACGATCCAAATAAATGTATGTCTATCTTGACATTCAACCAAGATAATAATGAATGCAAGAGCATACAAATCACATCGTGTATATATATCCGTCATGACAACCAAGTGGAGACAATAACTAATGCAATTAGATATGAATACAAATATATATTTATATATTGTTCGTCAATTTACATCACGTTTATCTTATTTGCTTCATTTTCATAAGAATGAACCTAGGTGGACGTGATATTTTTGGATCCACATCCGATTGCACTCCTTGCAATTTTATATATTCATGCTATTTATATTATCCACATAGTTCAAATATTTCATCACTTAGATTGCATTCCTTACCATTTAGATTACCGTATGAGTACGCCATTATCATTATGAATGTAATATTGTTACGGATGTATATATTTAAACATTTGCATTCCTTATATATGTCGCATCTAACTAGCAATGCCTCTCTTTAGTCAGAAGAACATACCCCGCCTCGGCAATGTTCACTCATCTGCACATATCCACGAATATAAATATTTTTTACCGTATAATCCATAAACTATGTTTCATTTCGATATTGAGTAACAAAGTTGTAAAAGAACAATTGACCAATCTAATGTTCGAAAAAAATGATTTCACATAGAGACGACGACCACCATGAATTTCAAAGTTGATAGATAAAGTTCATAAAAAAATATATTATTGATTTTGTTCCTTTGATTAATATATATCTAATAAATAAGTAATTTCCTCTTAACAGAGACAATACTTCCACATGTACCCACTACCCGTTCATATTTACCGGATATCCGTTACAATCGAGTATCAATTGGAATGAGGCGTCTACTAGTGACCCAATAACAATGGATTTGTGGGCGGGTCACACCCTCATAGCTGATCTCACCGGTCGTTTCCTCGCGCAACTGGATATGGAGTCGACTCCTCCGTCGATCACTCAGTGGGGGCGAAACACTCACATGAGCTATGGGTGTTGGCTTCGGGAGGATCAACCTAGAAAGGTCGGGGTCGACGGAGGTTGCATAGTGTCGGGATTGGGTAGATGGAAGTTTCAATTAGGTTTCGGTAGGCGGAGGTGTCTGAGGTGGTTGGGATTCCAGATGATCGGAGATCCTTCTAGGTTTCGGTTGAAAATGGGTTTGGTGGTATAGATAGATAGTAGTCAGATTCGGGTCAGGTGAGGAGGTGCATTAGGTAGTCAAACTCGAGTTTAGGTAAGTAGCGCGAGAAGGGAAGATGGTGGAGTTTGGGTTTCGGTTGTAGAGAAAAAGGCCTCGAGGAGGAAGTGTGTCCTGGAATCGAACACATGTGCTGATCCAATGGGCTTAAAGCCCAGTAGCTGGATGGGCAGAGAGTCCGGTCCCAGTAGCTGAGATGGGCAGAGAGTCCCGTCAACGTCGTTGACCTGGAAATAGGTTTATACACTCTAATACAAATAATAAATGGATTTAAATGTAAAAATAATTAAAACAAGATATAGAGTAATTCTATAAATCTGTACATAATACATAATAATAAAATGCTACAGAAATCATCTAAAAAGTATTCAACCGATTTCGAGGTGGCCGCTATTGGGTCCCACGTCCTTTCTACATCGCATGCGCATCATTTTCTCGCGATCTATTGTCTAGGTTGCCCGTTAGTGCATGTAAAATCAATTTCCGTATCGTATCATTGCCTTCCATCGTGTTTTTCGAGTGCTCCAGTTATATGGAAAATATGAAATTTAGGTCAGATTCATCCTTGTTCCATGCTCTATCAACATATTTGATTTGAACTCAGAGACAAAAACTTGGACATGAAATCAGAGCACCCGCCGCATTCAATTGTATTTTTCGAGAGTTTCTACGTATATTCCCTCTATAAAATATACATACATAATTGTAATTCCTTAATTTTACAAATAATTGCATACATTTATATTTTA